>OZ024740.1:94358033-94380533 GCA_964016885.1 Eledone cirrhosa
GAAACAGGTTTATGTTTTGAATTTCCGACCGATCTGTTGAAAAGGTTTGAATTTTGAAATTTAAACTTGTCTAGGCACCAGGCAGTTGCCATTTTACGTCTGTAAGTATAGATTTAATATTTAATATTTTCTAGATCGATACAGGCGGACTATATGTAGTTGAATTAAGGTATTTCTATCTGGCTAAAAAATGATTGTCATTTGGCAAAAAAAACACATTAGTGTTGATCATATTTTTTTTAATTGTACTATATATATATACATTGTTATACTTTGGGAGGGTCATGTGTGACAGTATGTGTGACGAAAGAACTTTGACAATATATAACCAACCAACCAACCGGAAATTTATAAATTCCTAAATTTATAAATTTATTATAATAAATTGAACTGAAAGCAGCTAGTGCGTGTGTTTCTTATTGGCAACATGATCCTCCTCCCAAAGTATAACAATATCGGTTTCAACACACGTTTTCAGATAAAGAATATTGATAAACAAATTCAGAAACGAAATATATATATATATATATATATATATATATATATATATATATATATATATATATATATATATATATAGTATATTTGGCAATATACTGTGTGCTTAATTAAAAGCATTTTGAAGACGTTGCCCTATTATTTTAAAGTAGTGACTTATTATTACTGGAATTCTATAAGAATCCAGGATCTATAATTTTCAACAGCCATCGGCGAGTGCTAAGCTCTGATACCAACAGTATGCAACACATCTGTCAGCCTATCTCCCTTTGTTTGTTTAAAAAAGAAGTAAGTGACATAGTCACTACTTTAAAATAATAGCGCAAGGTCTTGAAAATGCTTTCAATTAAGCACACAGTATATTGCCTAATATACTATATACATAGCTATTTCAGAGCACCAATTCTAATTTTCAGTTTCTGTGGACCCGCAATGGCTCTGTATAATCAGTTCCTGGTCATTACTGGAATTCTATAAGAATCCAGCATCTATACTTTTCAACAGGCATGTGAGAGTGCTAAGCTCTGATGATCACCAAGAGTATGAACAGATCTGTCAGCTTATCTGCCTTTGTTTTTTGAAAGAAAGAAGTAAGGCACATAGTCACTATTTTAAAATAATAGTGCAAGGTCTTCAAAATGCTTTTAATTAAGCATAATATATTGCCAAATATACTATATATATATTCATATATAATACAAATAGTGAAAACAATGACATTAAATATAACACGAGTAATTCATAGTAAAACTCATTATCTTACGATCGTTTCAGGCGGTAGTTCTCCGTATGCTCATTCTATTAGTGATCTTTGTAAAATATATTACAAATTACCAAAGTAAGAAAATATACATACGTCTCCAGAGATAATGATATTTCTGAAGACGGCTGGTAGGGAATACGCATGTATAATTTCTAACTTTGATAATTTGTAATATATTTTACATAGATCACTAATAGAAAGAACATACAGAGAACTACCTTTTCCCCACAAACGATCGTAAAATAATGAATTTTACTAAGCATTTCCCGTATTTTGTTTAATTTCATTGTTTTCCATATTTGTATTATTTTCACTATGCTTCCAATGAATTATATCATTGAAAATTGTATTTTAAACTTCGCTTTACGACATCTTCTACATACGGATTACATTGAGTTCTTGATTTAGCTTGGACCATACCATTAATTGGGGAATTTATCTGTGTATTCATATATATATATATATATATATATATATATATATATATATAATTATATATTCGTGTACACTTATGATTGCATACACAATAACAACATCTAAACAAACGTATTTATTTCACGAGGCTGGATAAGGATAAATATATATCAAATATATAAGAACCCGAGAGCAAATACCGAGCAACGACGGGCCATTCTGGTAATAAATATCAGAATAACACATTAAAGTTTAAGCAAAGAATCGCTGCTTTCACACTTAACGGGATCTTCTGAAACTAAAAAAAATTAATCTGTGAACGCAGAAGTAAATATGTCGAAAGACGTATGTATATATATATATATATATATATATATATATATATATATATATATATATATATATATATATATATATATATATATATATATATATATATATATATATATATATATATATTATATATATATATATATATATATATATATACATACAGTTATGTCTTAAACAACATAAGGCAATTGTTTATTACATAAATATTAAGCTATGTTACCTACGTAGAGCATTCTTTTTTCCTGGACTTCTCCGACGGAATAACTTCATTTATATATATATATATATATATATATATATATATATATATATATATATATATATATATATATATATATATATATATATATTATGCTCGAAACGTCGTCCCCCAACTACCCCCACTCTCCTGAGCGTGAAATTAATAAACATTTATTGTACTGCCTCTCTGTTTTGTCCCTGTTCAAATGTTTCAATTATATATATATATATATATATATATATATATATATATATATATAACGAAGGAAATGTGGTAAGGAACCAGGTGGACCATAACGCACCAAAGTACTCAATATTTGGGGTAGTAGAGTGGGTAATAGGAACCGGTAAGACCCAGACGGCTGAGCTCAAGCCGTTTCGACGGCTAATTCTGGACGCGAATTAGTCCAGAATTAGCAGTCGAAAATGTTAAATTTCAACTAAGGCATGTAAGCAAGGTCATACATATAACAATTGTCGAAACCATTAGACAACAGTCAAGCGTAAGATAGACGATATTTTGTGCGAAGTTAGCTGTGGTGTTGTAGGAGAGTTTGATGGTGTTTTTGTTGATTATGTTGTGGTAGTGCGTGTCGTAGTGGGAAACATCGGCTACAAAAACAACAAAAAACTCAACCCCTTTGGAAGAAATAACCTAGCCATCAGTGGCGAGCCGACCTGGAGGTTAAACTGCTCTGATAGGTCTACGTGCCCCCAAACAACAAATGCTGAGAACGTAACGTGATCTAACAGTGCAACGTTAAGACGGACACCTCCAACAAAGCTTATATAGGATTAACTGCGTGTGACCTCAAGACCCGGCTCTACCAACATCAACATACTTTCCGAATCCAGGTCCGGCGACATGCCACTACACTTTCGGGCCACATCTGGGACCTCCAAGATAATAATATAACCTACAATCTCACTTGGAGCTTACTGTACAGAGCTAACTCTTACACGGGAGGACGCATTCCGTGTAACTTATGCTCGGAGGAAACATTACAAATGCTGTTTTCAAATGACCAACTCCTAAACAAGAAAGACGAACTGGTAACCGCAGAAACACAGATTGCGTAGGACTTACCTCGCCCTCAAACCCCTAACGACCCGGGTGGTTAGACAAGGGCTGATACACCCCACTTGCCGAATAAATTAGACGAAACCCCAGTTTACTTAGGTAGATGTATCTCTTTTCTTTTCTTTTCCTCTTTGTCTTCTTATTTCCCCTGTCTAATCCTATCACATCCATCCACCACCTATTTCTTCCTCCTCTGATTTTCCCCATTCGCCTACCCCGATGCAGCCCATCGGGCTCTGTAGCATCAGTTCCCCAACTCCTGTAATTTTAAGATAGAATTGGCCGAATATGTTTTACTTATAGCAGATGTGTTAAACCCCTTTAATGTTGTATCAGTGTTGTTACTACTCAATTTCTACAAGTTTTTTTCTATTCTCAATTTATTAATCTGTAATTGTAAGATAGCATTGTGATTCTTTTTTTTAGTTCATTTCTCACTATCTAATTTTATATATTTTTTTATTTATTTCTATTATCTTTTATTGTCTCCTACTCTTATTCGATTTACCTATTCTATAACCTCCCTCCTCCACTTCATACACTATCCTTAGAATCTGCTGTATACATATCACATTCAACGCTTGACCGCTCCACTCACACAACAATAGGTTCTACATGAAACTTCACCCACCCCTACCTCTTCACCAAATGCCATGATATACTTATTTGTGTTTACAACAAATTTCATCCAATTCTCTTGACAACTACAATCTTCCCATATAAGGAAGTGCCCCCTTGTCAAGTTCGGCTATTTATTCACCAGGCTAACATTCTAATTTAGTCCAGAAATAGCCGTCGAAACGGCCTAAGCTCTACCGTCGGTGTCATACGTTTTCCTATTTCCCACTCTACTACCCTAAGTATTGAGTACTCTGGTGCGTTATGGTCCCTCTGGTTCCTTACCACAATTCCTTTGTTATATATATATATTTGATACAATTATGTGGTTAACGACTGAGAGAAAAGAGTTCACAATATTGAAGTAGCGTTTCATTATTTACTATGTTAAGGTTAAATAGTGAGTCTTCATAAATTGCGCCTGCTTATCACATTGACATCATATAAAACACCAGATTATACGTGTTACTGGGTAACCTTAATAAAATATTTATATATTATATACGTTATATTGTGAATGGTGTATCAATAGGTATCAATTTGATCTAAAACTCAATATGAACAAAGCTGTCAACATAGTCGGTAGGTGGATGGGAACACGATTTTATCGCCATTGGTGGATTGGCAGTATCGGTAGAGGGTCGGACGCCATGCTTTCCAGCATAGTTACGTCCCTTTACGATCTGAGTTCAAATCCCGCCGAGATTGACTTTGTCTTTCATCCTTACGTGGTCGATAAAATAAAATACCAGTAATGCACCAGTAATGCTGGCCTCGTGCCTAAAGTAGAAACAATTATTCAATAATCCGATCTTCTCTTCATACAATTCATATATATACACACGAGAGTGCAGCTCAATCTAACGTGCAAGCTACACACGTACAGTCACTATTCATTTATGCAATAATGTTATGCCTCCTTTTCGATGTGCATCTCTTCTTGCTAATGTTCACTCCAATATAGCACAATATATATAGTATACAATAGCTTTTCCATGTACAGCCAACATTAGATTATTCTGTCTAAACACGAATGGTATGTTTTCCACAAATCTCCCGTGTGACTGACTATTCAGTTATGAATCATTTCGGTTTGTCTCGCCGCTACATATACTACTATCTTAGACTGTTTTGAAAAGAAAGACATTCTCATAATCAACATGAAATGACATACCTGCATCCATCAACAACTGGACACAGAAGTATTGTGATTCCTGCTTACATTTGTAATGCTTTCGTTGTGGAATCTAAGTTTGTTGGTGCGTGGTCATATATATTGTGCCATTCCTTACTAGAACATTTTCCCAACATAACTTATATCCTCCTGCAGCCTTCTATTTGTATTTCCTTAAGTTGTATTTCCTTAAGCTCTTTTTTTAACCGAGTCGATTTGACTTAACCAAAATGGTCTGCCATATTGATGAAAGCAGTGACATCCTCCAGACCAAATAAAGAGTACAATTAAATATTGCTGCTCAGATATATGGACATTAATTCTAGATTATATTCATAAACAAATTCAATTAATCACACAGATGAAAATATTTTGAAATAATCTGCTTTTGGAAAATTTCCTTTCTGTGGTATTTTAAATGCTCCGCTGCATAAATATCACGAAAGTCGATATGAAGCGTCAATCAAATTAAATCAATGAGGTGAAATGTTTTATTACACAAGCGTACGCCTGATAGAAAAGAGAACTTCTTAGAAAACGATCTGTTGAGTTTTAAGGACATAAGAAGTCTTGGAAATTTAAAAAACGTACTTGATGTGTGTTTCGCAAACAGTCAAGCGATAATTTGAAAAGTGTGAATGTCAGTTTATACAATGGCTTCACATTGATTTTAGTGTTCAGGCAAACGTACAGTGATTGAGTAGTAATACTACTGGCTGCAGGTTACAATGTCATTATAGGCAACAATATAACTGAATATCATGGTGAGTGCTATCAATGTTATCATCAAATACATGTATACATACTTATTTTTAAGTTACTGGTGCGTATACTGAGTGTCCTTTAAATGATCTGCGTTATAGTACAGAATATATCGATATGTACTGTACCATGTATCTAATGTCTATCAATATATACCATTTATGAATAACAGAACGTGTTTGCTAAATATCTATCTGTGTGTAGTATAATAATCTTGTTCATATGTTACGTTTAGTAATTCATTATATTTTTAGTTCAAAATTTAAGGTGATACATCCGGTCTGTTATATATGCAGGAATCGATGTATCACTACTAGATATTGAGGTTTAAATTAATATTTATCTGAATGAGAATAAGGCTCAATATATTGGCTTTAAAGTTTCATATGAACTAATGAGAATTGGCTTTAAGGTTTCATATGTAGTATTGAGAATCTAGTCAGAAACCTGGTGGGAATTGCAAGTATATAAGTGAAACAAATATTGAAAATACAATACCAGAAATTACAATTGCAAACGGTTGAGAGGTATTCAATAACCTTCCATTTCGTACTCTAATCATTTTGGATACCGGCAAGCCTAAATATATGTAAGCATTTCAAATGAAGTTACACAAATTTACAAAGGAATATATCATACTCTATCATCGAAATTATCAAAATATGTTCTCGCCGTCATGGACAGAAACACCCTGAGCCACCAATTGACCTCAGACCCATATATCCCCCCAGAAACCCAACCCTGCCACGTGTGGCTACTGATGTAGATATCATTTCTGTCACCAGGTCCTTCCCAACTAGCAGCTGCGGAGGTGTTGATGGTCTCCGACCAGGCTACCTTAGGGAGTTGACATTTCCCCTCTACGATGAGGCCGGGCGCCGCGTTCTGAGTGCAAAGGTGGCGCTCCCAAATAGGATCATTCATGGTGCCCTCGACCCTTACGCCCGAGGTCTCTTTTCTTCGGCCAGCCTCACCGCTCTCAGGAATAAAGAGGGTGGCATACGCCCCATTTCTGAGAGCAATGTCTTCCGGAGGCTAGCTGCCAAGGTGTTCTGCAAGTCCGTCACACACGAACTGGGTGAGGATTTTAGTCCGGTGCAACTGGTGTCGGCGTGTCCGGTGGCTGTGAGGGATCCTCTCATGCAATCACGCAGCTCTTCAGCAGATTCCCATCGGTACCGGCATCCAGGAACTCCAGGCATCTCATTGTCAAGCTTGACATGAGGAATGCCTTTAACTCTTTACGCCGGGATCATCTGCTCGAGGCCTGCCTCAGCCGAGCCCCATCTGCCTACCCGCTGGCCTACCTGTCATATGGAGCCCCGAGCATGCTCCTAGCTGCTGATACATTCATACCTTCGGCTACTGGGGTCCAACAGGGCGACACTTTGGTACCCCTCCTGTTCACCCTTGGTATTGAACAGATCGCCCGGAGTATGACGGCCCCTCTCAACATTTGTTATATGGATGATGCTACGTTTGGCGGGCCTGTACGGACGGTCTGGTGGGAATCGGCCTCCAGGTCATCTCGGTCAAGTCGGAGGTGGTGAACGTCAGCCTCGATGCTGTGAGCTTTGCAGCCCCCGTCTTGGACGTGCTGTCCATTCTCCGCCAGGTTCAGGTGACCCCCAAAGAGGATGTCCTCATGCTCGGGTCACCGATCCACTCGCTCCACCATCAGCACCATACTCTCACGAGCCGACTGGGCTTGATTGACGGCCACCCAGCTCTCTTTCTGCTGCGGAACTGCTTCGCCATGCCGAAGCTCCTCTATACACTCCGCAGCGCTCCATGCTACACCCAGACATTTCTCCTCGCTGACCTCGATACTTTTATTCGAGCAGCAGCCGAGGGGATATGGAACGTCAGGTTTGACGACATAGGGTGGCAACAGGCCACTTTACCGGTCAGATATGGCGGACTAGGCCTCGGGTCCCCGATCTCACTCTACTTTGCCGGCGTATCTTTCGTCGGTAACCTCGTACCGCGTCCTCGTCAGCAGGGTTCTTCAAAACACAACATAACCCTCTGTGTTCAGAGAACGTGAGGCCGCCTGCGAGAGGTGGGACCGGCTGGGACTTAGCCCAGTAGACCTTCCTCCTCCTTCTACCCCTGATGACGGCAAGTCCCCCCAACGCACTTGGGATGCCATCCAGTGAAGCCTGGCCGCACGAAAACCGCCTTGCTTGTTTTCGTGCGGCCTCCAAACCCCACAGTGGTGCCTGTCTCGATGCTCTGCCCTACTTCTCAACTGGCACGCAGCTAGACAACCATAGCCTGCGAATCGGCGTTTCCCTAAGGCTCGGCCTCCGAATCTGCCAGCCACACCAATGTCGCTGCGTTTCCTCCGTGGACTCTATCGGCCTCCACCCGCTTTCCTGTCGCCACAGAGCCGACCACATTCCACGCCGTACTGCCCTCAACGAGGTCATTAAGCATGGTTTGGACGCTGCAGGCTTCCCTTCCCAGCTTGAGCCGGTGGGGATGGATCGAGGGGACGGCAAAACACCAGATGGCATGACCATCTTCCCGTTACTCGGTGGCAAACCCCTCGTCTGGGATGCCACTTGCACCGACACTTTCTCAAGCAGCAACCTGGTGCAATCTGCGACCGACCCAGGTTCTGCTGCACGTCGGGCTGAGGGGGCCAAACTCATCATATACCGGTCGCTCTCCGACAAGTTTGCGGTCGTTCCCCTGGCAGTTGAATCTACTGGTGTCCTCGGCCCCAGGGCTACCTCCTTACTCACCTCCATAGGCGCTGAGCTGGCCAGCCATAGGTGTGAACCACGCGAGTTGAAGTGGCTTTTCTAGCGCGTCTCCATTGGCGTCCTCTGGGGAAACGCCTTCTCCATTCTGTCCACCGGGGCTGTGGGTGGCCCCATCGCGTACCATTACATTAGTTAAATACCATTCTTTCATTTCATACATATATATAACATATATATATAATATGATATACTGCTGTATTCACATTTAATATAGTCAGCTTCAACTGCCTTCTTTACTTCACCATCATCACCCACCACCACGACCATCTACCACCATTGTGACCCACAACCACCGTCACCCACCATTAAACAAATTGAGTTCATATTCGATTGAAAATGGATATACCCTAAATCAGTGCATGTTGGTTTATCATAGCACATGTAACGCAATTCATTACCTCCCGTTATTCAGAATAACTATGTCATATTGGAGGTTAAGTTATCTCTGATTAAAAAACATAATTATAACACTCTAGCCACATATCATTTCGTCATCGGTAAAGATCGGAAAATGCCTTATGTCTAAATATGTCAGTGTATGGATTTATACGACAATGGTTAATCTTATTAAACAGGAGAATATTGAACGTACATTGCAGCTGCAAGCATTTTTTTTATTTTCGAATTAAATTGTCTAACTGCTAATTGCATAAAAATAAAATTAAACCACTTGTGATTTCTGTGTGATTGGTTCTTTCATATTTGGACCCTTCCTCGTAATGAGATAGAAGAGTATGTGTTTTAGGAGATTCAAACGAAATTGTTGAAAACACGACTCAAATTTGTTTGCTATTTTGATAGATTCAGTGAGATGATCTTTTAATTGCTTATTTTCGTTTTGGAAGCAGTGAGTGGACAGTTCATTGCATGACTGATTATAAACTATTCATCTGTTTTGTATTCTTTATAATATATGGCTGCATATTTTGGTTAGTTAGAACTATATTCGTTGCAGCAGGTGAATATACCATCCATCACGTTGAATTTAATACAAATGTTTTGTGTTTTTTATTTGGTCACATTATGTTCATTTCGCGTCCTTTATTTTTCCTTCTATATACATTATAATTTTGATGAATTTCTGATTATCTTTTAATACACATTGTGCCACATGCATGTCTATGAGTGTCCTAATTAAATCATGAAAGCTAATACACCCATTTTTTTGTTTTTTAGAGTTTCCCAGTGAAGTACTAGCTTTGGAATAGACGAAAGAAAATGGAGTATAATGTGAGAATGCAAATGTGGTTTTTGGTTTCATCGTAGGAGACTTTGAACATGATTCATGATGTGTAAAAACCTCCTATAAATAAACAATCAAGCGTACATGGAACAGGGAAATTCCCTTTTGCATAGAATTCCGGGGATAGTGTATTCTTCTGGAATAAAAATTAGTCAAACGTCTCAATTTAACCAAGGGCGGTCTTCAACAAGATCTACATATAAGTGCCGCGCGGGAAAGGCTATAATAAATGTTCTGATATTGACAGTACTAATTCTGTTGATCGGTGGGTGTTATGCAACATTTGTTTCCTGTCCTCAATTTAAAAGTAACAGTGTGGATGAGATTTATTTTTTGAATCGTCGAGGTTATTCTAGAGGTTTTGATTGTGTTCATCTTTATGCAAATATATTAAAATATATAACATACTATTTGTTCGTTATTTAGTCTGTAGAATTATTACGATTTTCAAACACCTTCACTTATCTCTAAACTGGTGGGGCTGTAGCAATTGCAACGAATGTTGAAGTATCATGTTTCTTGAGCAGATTCTACGTGATGTTTCAAAATGTTTGCATTTGTCGTGAACTGTAAATGGATGATTAGGAAAGGGACGAACTAATGATGTAGCTTCCGGATATTTAACCTCTCCTGTGCGGTGTTAACGTCTATGTCTACCACAATAAACGTGATAATGGACACTGTTGGTTGCGAGCGTGTATATCGATTAGTTAAGTGAACAATTTGGTGTGATTTACAGTTGTTTCCATTTGCCTTCCTGCTAATTATTGTCTATTATTCTTTACATGTTCTTTTCATGTTTATGTAGTTCTAGGATTGAGATTGTTTCATGTCACATTGCTTTGTAGATTATTGTTAATGAATGATTGTAAAATACCTTTTTTTCTTACGTTGTTATTGTGAAATCGTCGACTTTTTTTTTTAAATGAAATCCATTACATTGTGTGTTTTCGAAATTTGTTTAACTGTGGTTTGCCGAATAGGTATTATGGGAATTACCAGTTAGCCCGAGGAATATATGTCGGAGGATTGATCAACAAGTCATTGCTGAGGCATGGTGAAATTAACGGAATAGGATGACAGACAAATTGATGATGCAGTTGATTTTGTGAGTTGTGCGATATTGTGTTAACTTTAGTTAGTGTAACTATTCGTAGCACAATGTTTGGTGTATGAAAGAAAGGGGAACATATAAGCCCATCCTGATAAAGTATAACGTCTTAGAAACTGTGATATTATATATTGTGTTCTACATGTAAACACGTCTATGTCTAAAGCCAGCATATAAGTCATGCATAGTTTTTTCGAAAATTAGTTGCTGATATGAGAAATAATCTAAGTTATCTGTTAATAGATGGCTTTTTAGAAACATGTCCGTGAAATAAACGAGAAATCTTTAGTAATGCAAATATACAATAACGGATTTAATCGTTTGTCCATTTCCTCTTTGTATTCGTGATGAAATCAAAATTTTATAGTTAGGGAAGTCAACCCCCCCCCCCCCCAAAAAAAAAACCCGCGAAGAACAAGATTTCAAGGCGTCCTTCCATTCCTTATCGAAAACCTACGACATGCATATAATTGATTAGAAAAAGAAATGCTACATTCAAAGTAATATCTCAGTAGTACCATAAAACATGGCATGGCATCTTTGTTATTCATTTAAAACCATGCATTTCACTACACTAACAACCGAACCGAAATATACACACATAGGTAAATATATTTGGCCCTGTTTTACCATTACACAGACACACACACATACACACATAAATACACTCACACATGTATGTATATGTGTGTCCATATGTGTATATTATACATGTATTATATTTTTTGTGGATCTAACGTCACTTAACATTTCCGAATTAAGCATTGCGACTCTGTCTACACAACATCCTCCTGGTGGACAATATATATGAAATATAAGATTTGGTAGAGGGAAACGGTTACACAAGAAGAACATCTGAATAGAATTAAGGCAGTGTACATTTTTTTTTATTTCTTATTGCACGTAGCTTCTGAGCGATAATTTAAAAAATAAAATTCGAAGTGTCTCTTTTTACATTCAGGCATTTCGTGAGCTCTCTATGATTGAAATTTATTTTTCTCGATATTGAATATTTACAAACGAAAAGATGTGAATATTCAAATTATTATATGCTTTTAACGTTTAATAATTAATTGAAATTAATGTTGCTAAATATTACATATGATTAATATTGTTTTTAGTTCTATGTTCCTCTATGATTTGGAAGAATTATGTGAGCTTTTATTCTCAGACAAGTTACTTTTTGTTACTAACGGTGCACTGTACGGCAATGGGGACGAGTGAATTCGTTCACCGAAAATCAAGTACATATAGACCAGTTGTTTTCTGATTAATATCTTACACACATCTGTTATTAATGCGCAGTATTTGATAGTCGATAATAGCCCAATTATCAACAAATTTAGGGAAATTGTTCAGCGACAATTTGCAAAACCTCGTTCTACACCACGTACACATATGTTCATCACAGAAATGAAATAAATCATTACCACTTCTTGTGTTTCTATATTTCTTAGTTGAATAGTATCAGTTCAAGGACGTAAATTTGAATTTCTTTGGTAGAAATTAAAAAAAATTCTGATGCTATTCTGATGTTTCACTCGAAGGAAAATAATATGTCTGACATATCTTAGGAAAGAATGTCATAATTACGTAGAATAAGATATTACAGAGAGGTTGGTAGGTATAGAGCGTATATTTTGAGTTCAAATATTACCTTATAAATCAATAGTACAATACCTGGAATGGCTATAACATAGGGAAACAAAATGGGCAGTGCAGCAGCAACATTATATTATACGGCGTAAAAGAAAGGAACTTGGTGGTTTATTGCAGAAATTATTATTACTTCAATATATTTTGCAGTCATAATTGCATGTAAGAAAATTAAATATTTCTTTGTCATGATATATGAAAAGTTTATATAGAAAATAATTTGAGATTCGAATATGTGCAACGTGCCCTTTCTTAGAGAAGGAAAAAGCAATAGAAATTCACCAGGGCTCGAACACTTTCTATTTTAATTATGAAATGTAGGTTATTACCATTAGCATGGGAAAATAAAATTGACAACTGTAAAAGTCGCCGTGTCTCCGAGGTTGAAGAATATTGACTGCTGTGAAGGTCATGCAATTTGTGAAAAGCATGTGGAATTTTCAATTAAGCATGGCTTCGCTGAGTTATGTATACTGTCTGTCCCAAGGAAACAACGTAATGCCCGAAGCTAAATACAAATCCCAGCTGGCATGTTAACTACACCACAACAATTACACTTTTATATATCAATATATGTTTTATATAATGTATTGCTTAGCAAACAAATGCAATTACATTTTCTTTCCATTCTTTACAAGAATGTGGTAACCGGTTTTCAATTGAAACATTTAAGACAACACTAAGAACATTTGAAATTTAGTTCTTCAACTGACAGTAAGCATGTAAGACACACAGACACACAGACAAACACATATATATACAGATATACACTTACATACCCCCCATATGTATATATATATATATTTATATATATATGTATATATACATACAAACAAGTGTGTATGTGTGTGTGTGTGTGTGTGTGTGTGTGTGTGTGTGTGTGTGTGTGTGTGTGTGTGTGTGTGTGTGTGTGTGTGTGTGTGTGTGTGTGTGTTGCATTATGTTTTCGAATTGGAATTTCTAGAGATGACAAGGAAGAGAAGCGAAACATTAAATTGGTTTCTTTGTCAATATATCGAAGATGTACCTACCAATTCAATATTGATCGCATTAACGTGTTCATCATATATATTCTTTTTCATTTTCTTTTTCTTTCATGAGTTTACATTTTATTTTTCTCAGATTATATTGCAGCTACTGCAGCTTTGATGGGTTTGCAAATCTACATATAGAGATGAACTAGTGTACCACAATTAATATACATGTATGACGATCATTGTACATATTTACAATCATTATTAGTTTGAAGCATGTTTTCTGGTATATAAATATTCAAAGGCAGTTTCAATAGACATTTTTAAGGAATCACATTAGCTTATATCCTTCTCTAAAAATATCCAAGAAATGTATCTTAAATTAATGAGATGACAAAATAAAAGAAAGCGTGCGAGAAATGTAGAGAACAAACTGAAAGACAAAATTTATGAATTGATGCGAATCTCTCTCTCTCTCTCACTCACCCTCTCTCTCTCGAAATATATTTATATTTCTTTTCAGTGTGGTCTACCCTTTGTGGTTGGGTTCGTACCATAGATATGACTCAATGTAATCCTATATTGAGTAATCCACTTAAATCCATAGAAAAGTTCCTTGTTCACTGATTTAATTCCTTATATACAGAATCAGTTAGTAGGTATTAAATTAACAATTTTTTCTGGAGACGACAGTCAGATCGAACCTATATATGAGGTCTGTTAGTATACAGTTATATGACTGCTCTAGATCATTCAACATGTCAATATGATCAACCCTTTGAAACGATCGTAAAACAATGATATGAATAGGGAAATAAGTTGACTTAGTTGGTTTTATTTTCATTGTTAATTTAATACCTACTATATATATATATATATATATACATATATAAGAAATAGATTTTCACAGAAGTAAACATCAGAATAAATATAACATCAATTTCTATGTTTACTATGAGATCAGCAATTTGAACCTAGGGAGAAAATCGATTGAACAGAACCCACAGCCTTAAGGATACGATTCTTTATCGACTCCAAAAGTGTGAACCAACTAACGTCGGTTGAACATGAACTTAGAACGTAAATGGATGTAGATCAATGTCGCAAAGCATGGCATCCAACGCTCTAACGATACAGCCAATCCAAATATTAATAATGGGAAAATACGCGGAGTACCGTGAATTGATGTAATAGCAAGTGAAAGAGAAGAAAACTATTGTCACGAAGAAAATAATTCAATAAATTCAATTTTTTAAACATTACGTTTTTCTTACATGAAATAAAACTCCAAGCATGTTTATGCTTCATCGTCACCAACTATATACAAAGTTATGTATTGTTCGAGAATTCAAATATAAAATTAGTACAATATCAATGAACATTCTAACAATACTTGTGAATGCAATGAAGAATTTTGCAAACGAAACAAAACAGTATAAAATGCATGCAATTTAATTGGAAAGAGCTTATTATTCATTAGAGGTTGGGACAGTTTAGCCGTCTCTATTTTAATACCAACATTTGCCGTTTAATTTAAAGATGTAACGTTATAAAATGTAAGTCTTCATATTTTTAATGAGAAATTGTTCTCATAATTCTATTCAAAGTTCAAATGGTAAATGAATTATTATTATTGGAAAATATGCTATAGTTTAAGCACATGTTGAAATATGAAGCCCCAATAAATATATAACGATTCAGAGCACTTTTCATTAGAAGAGTGTCAAGGTAAATCATCTCAGAGGGAGATGATGGAGAAAATTGTACAGTGTGATTAAGAAAGGAAATCCAATATGATGGCTATGATACGAAAACAATATTGAAAAATCTGTTGATAGTTACATTGCAATTTTGGAATATTTAAATGTCCAAGCGGCAAATATGAGTAGTGATCTAAAATCAAAACATTAACATAGCTTACCTATTGAACATCAATCAATGCATTTTATCTGAAAATACACAATTTACAAATACAACATTACAATAGGCAATGTTTAGCCTTTTCTGAGTATATATATATATATATATATATATATATATATATATATAATAACATAATATAGTGATAATGATGTGTTACGTGAGACAGTCCGGGTCAGGAATACTATTGATTCCTTCACAAGGCACTGAGACAAATAAGATTCAACCCTTCTGATGAAATGATTGAGGATGTCTGTTTTAATCATACATGCATACTTAAAGAAATGATAACGTAGAAAATATGTCACCATTAATGTACACATTCTAAGAAATGGGATACATTTTACAATAATTTGGATAAGCAAAATGCCCCATTTATTCTTTCTTCGAAACGTGTGTCTCAGCTTCAAATATCATGTGCTTGTTAAACTGACATAAACATTAGGATTTTATTTATTGAATGATTTCAGGGATAAATATGTTAAGTATGTTTAGTCTTTTTGACAGAAACCCAGCAAAATATCAATGGTTGGAGTAACATATGATATCGAATGAATAGAAGTAAACATGAACATACACACGCACACATACTCTCCATCTCCATCTCTCACTATCATGAGCAAATGTGTTCACACCTGCCCCCCCCCCCCCCCGTCCTCACACAGACCCACCTGACAGAATATTGGTGAATTTCTGAAAAATATAACTGGCTTCATGTATCAAAAATAATGAATCACTGTCTAATTTAATATGTCTTAAAATGGTCTTAACATTTGAAATTATTCAATGAAATTAAAAACAAAAAAGTATACTGATGGAAAAGTGAAAATTCTTAAAGATAACTTTCATGAACATATCTTATATGATTTATATACAGAGCTATTATGAATCCCTATATTTCAGTACTAAACTTAATAATTCTATGTAATAAAGTTTGTAAACGATACAAAAGAGCACATGAATCAAATGTGTTATACGTAAAATATATATAATCTAAAGATTATAATTTCCTCAGTAACGAGTGCCAAACGCTCACTGATTATGAATAACAATTCTGTAACACTTATATATGACTGTTCCCATTGCTACTCAGTCAGGTGTGGCATGATCGTAGATGAAGACATTCGTAGCAGAAATCTATTTCCCTTAATCATATATAGTATGAGGATGATAATTGAAGAGCATATAGATAAACAATTGAGGCTATATTTACCGGGCTACAAAATAGTCAATACTGATTGTATGTAAAAAGGGAAGTTTCAATATATTCTACCTCTCGATTAATAGGAAACGAACAATTTATATTATTGTCAGTGGTTACTTCTCAAACATTGTAATGTATTTCATTTGATTATTGTCTAAATACGTTATTTCTCATTGTTTCAGTGAATGGTCTATCATAGGAATGAAGTAATCATGAAATGAACCGAAAATGAATGGAATGTTAATCTATATTAATGTTTAATTGGTTACTGAACTGAAAATTTGATAAACAGGTAAGTACTAAATAGTAGATTTAGGTTTTACCATTCTCTAATTTCAATTTGTGGTGGAAATTTATTTTGGTATTGTTTTATAATTTTAATATTTATTTCTTCTGTTTCTTGAGCTACTGCTCATCGTGAATTATTTTTTCTGAAGAATGTGTCACATGACAAAAACAAGCAGGAATATTCAATTTGATGCATTAATAATATCATATCGTAAAGAACAACATATGCAAAAAAGTAAAAGCAGCAAAATTACCAAGAAATAAATATACGCTAAAATTCCACTACATAAACAGCACAGAAATAAAAATATCAATGAAACAATCATAAAATGCACACCAAAAAAAAAACTAATGGAAAATGCCATGCAAATTAAATCTATTAAAGTGAAATGAAAAAAATAATCAAAATGTAACACAAACACGTAAATACAGGACTGAAATCTTAATTGTAACAAAAACGTGTCTCTGACAAAGACAAGCAGGCCGAGGGACTCATTAATTATAGGCACCTCTTATAGCAATCTAAAAAGTGTTTCCAGCCGATGAATGAGGGTATAATATTTCGGTTTAACACCAATGCACCCAGCTACATGTGAAATATATACCACCATACTGCACAAGCAACCTTTCCTGGTATTCCCAATAGGAATCACTGATTTATAACGGACAGAATATGTTTGTTTTATGTTTTCACGAAATCAAAACTTGAAATGTTTTTAAAGCGAATTCATATCAAAAAATTCATATCTTTATTTGATTATTAATAGGCATATATTTTGATATATAGATTTGTGACTACATTAAAGACAGTTTGGAACAAATGAACATTTGTGTTAATCAGTTGTGTATGATTTCGTGGTACCTTATACAAATATGTATTCTATGAAACAACGGGCACATATTTGATATTCACTAATGTTGCAAACTATTCCATGCATAACACGTCGACAAAAACTGCTCACTGGAAGATGATCTGAGAATGGGTATATTATTTAAAATTATTGGCATATTGAAAATATAAGATATACAAATATTATTTATGTTCACCCTAGTTCTGTTGTTTGTAGTAAAGTACATGCCTGCCACTTTAATACGTACCACTGCGAAGCATATATGTGACCGATTTCAAACAAAAAATATTACAATCGTTGTAAATAATATGTATTTCGTGTTTCCAAAATGTCGAAGGAGCGCAATTTCATATTTAAATAATAAATGATGGAGGTATGTTCGATATATATAAGTATGTAATTGTATATCTGATTATGGCTTCAGTTAGGTTATAGTCGTAAAATTTAAAGAATAATCCTAAAATCAAATATATATATATACTGTTAAAAATATTCTATTTCTAGGGATTCGGAAACAGATGTCAACATCTTCAATTCATATAGTAATGGACATATGATTAGCGAAATATAATGTTTTAAAGCCTACTTGATATGTTAGGTGGTGCGTTATATTAGATATATTTAATAACTATTGTTTTAATAAATTTACGTCGAGACCAACATATTAGAATAAATGAAAAGACGATTGAAATTACACCAGTACTGTATGGTACATTATTTTCTTCTCTCTAAAATAACTAAACGCAAATTTGTTCTGAACGGTATTTGAATCGTGAAATAATGATCCTGTAAAATTACAACAAAGCATTTTTTCCGATACACTAATGATACTGCCAATCCACCATTCATATCATATAAAAAATATGACACCAGTAAAGCGCCACGTGACAACATTTGAGATATTAAATGATGAACAAATCCCAGATGGTGTTTCAGTGAAAATGCGTATCTCTGTAAAATTTCACAGAAATCGGCCTTTCATTATATATCATGCATTATATATCAACGATGTCTCACCTTCGTTTTAAAATAAGGACCAATATGTCATGTTCTACCCAAAGTAGTTATACAGCTTTATTAAATACTCATAATTACATTATTCTAATTATATCTAACTTACGATAATGTATATTTCATATCGTTAATTATGTTGGTTGTCTCTGATTTAAAATGTTATATAGATGTATATTATAAATAGGTCATCTCATTATCTCTATCGTTCATTTAATATTGTATACATATAATTTAAGTTTGTAATGTTATATAGTGATTTACAAATGCATTTAAATGTGTTTGCATGATTATTAATGAAAGAAGTGAATTCTTCGTAAATATTTCTGTGATGTTTACTCCTTCGAAACGTTCTGTTTCCAAACGGAATGAAATATTAATGAAACAGCCCTGATAATACATACACTACAGGTCTTCGAAATGCAACAATTCATTTCATTAATTAAACCTATTTATATTGGATGTATATATAAACGTAACCGGCAAGAATGGAATGAATAATTATAGGTTTCATTGAATAGTACATGCCAAGTGTAAACTAAATATAGAAATAACCCAAAGTCTAAAACATAATTTAAAATGAAGCAGCGGATGATAATATTAAGTCTGCAAGTAAATCGAGCAGGTGTAACTCCATAGATATAGTTATTAAACGTCTCGTGACGAACATTGCGTTTGTTCATGTTATACTAAACAGTAAAGTTATATTGACTATCATCTCTATATATGATTGTTTAGTTCATTCTCCGCTAGGCAATATTTGGAATTGAAGGAATTGTCTGTGAAGATGTATATTTTCTATCAGAAATTTCTAATGGGATCTCTATTTGAATCAGAGCCAATTATACATCCTAGTCGATGTTGAATAGTATTTAATAAAAATGATTGGCTTGTTGTCAAAATAGTATTGACATTGTCAGAAATCTTTCAGCTTTCACTAAAACTATATATATATTTTCCATGGTATATTTATAAACACTTCTGTTTATTCCTCTCCAGTTATCACATTCACGCTATAGTTATTTCCCACACACTTGAACGTGTACACACACACACACACATACAGGTACGTGTATATATATAAATATATATATATATATATATATATATAAATATATATATATATATATTAGAAATTGGAATAAATGCTCTGAAATAGCGATATATATGTGAATATAGACATAGAATATTCGAAAATATTCTGTATGTTTATAATAAACATTTTGAAGACTAATCGCTATAGAATAGAATACGTCACGTATTACAATTAGATTCTCGATAAAAGCAAGGGAAGTAATCTACGCGTTTCATTCTTGTTAGAAATCATCAGGACTACATATCCAGTGCTTTTATCGAGAATGACACAGCTAGAGACTTATAGAATACTTAGCTGTATTCTATTCTATAGCGATTAGGTCTTCAAAATGTTTATTATAAACATACAGAATATTTTCGAATATTCTATGTCTATATTCACATATATATCGCTATTTCAGAGCATTTATTCCAATTTCTAATTTCTGCCGGACCGGCAACCGCTCTTTCAAACCAGTTCCTGTACACAGCTAAGTATTCTATAAGTCTCTAGCTGTGTCATTCTCGATAAAAGCACTGGATATGTAGTCCTGATGATTTCTAACAAGAATGAAACGCGTAGATTACTTCCCTTGCTTTTATCGAGAATCTAATTGTAATACGTGACGTATTCTATTCTATAGCGATTAGGTCTTCAAAATGTTTATTATAAACATACAGAATATTTTCGAATATTCTATGTCTATATTCACATATATATCGCTATTTCAGAGCATTTATTCCAATTTCTAATTTCTGCCGGACCGGCAACCGCTCTTTCAAACCAGTTCCTGTACACAGCTAAGTATTCTATAAGTCTCTAGCTGTGTCATTCTCGATAAAAGCACTGGATATGTAGTCCTGATGATTTCTAACAAGAATGAAACGCGTAGATTACTTCCCTTGCTTTTATCGAGAATCTAATTGTAATACGTGACGTATTCTATTCTATAGCGATTAGGTCTTCAAAATGTTTATTATAAACATACAGAATATTTTCGAATATTCTATGTCTATATTCACATATATATCGCTATTTCAGAGCATTTATTCCAATTTCTAATTTCTGCCGGACCGGCAACCGCTCTTTCAAACCAGTTCCTGTACACAGCTAAGTATTCTATAAGTCTCTAGCTGTGTCATTCTCGATAAAAGCACTGGATATGTAGTCCTGATGATTTCTAACAAGAATGAAACGCGTAGATTACTTCCCTTGCTTTTATCGAGAATCTAATTGTAATACGTGACGTATTCTATTCTATAGCGATTAGGTCTTCAAAATGTTTATTATAAACATACAGAATATTTTCGAATATTCTATGTCTATATTCACATATATATCGCTATTTCAGAGCATTTATTCCAATTTCTAATTTCTGCCGGACCGGCAACCGCTCTTTCAAACCAGTTCCTGTACACAGCTAAGTATTCTATAAGTCTCTAGCTGTGTCATTCTCGATAAAAGCACTGGATATGTAGTCCTGATGATTTCTAACAAGAATGAAACGCGTAGATTACTTCCCTTGCTTTTATCGAGAATCTAATTGTAATACGTGACGTATTCTATTCTATAGCGATTAGGTCTTCAAAATGTTTATTATAAACATACAGAATATTTTCGAATATTCTATGTCTATATTCACATATATATCGCTATTTCAGAGCATTTATTCCAATTTCTAATTTCTGCCGGACCGGCAACCGCTCTTTCAAACCAGTTCCTGTACACAGCTAAGTATTCTATAAGTCTCTAGCTGTGTCATTCTCGATAAAAGCACTGGATATGTAGTCCTGATGATTTCTAACAAGAATGAAACGCGTAGATTACTTCCCTTGCTTTTATCGAGAATCTAATTGTAATACGTGACGTATTCTATTCTATAGCGATTAGGTCTTCAAAATGTTTATTATAAACATACAGAATATTTTCGAATATTCTATGTCTATATTCACATATATATCGCTATTTCAGAGCATTTATTCCAATTTCTAATTTCTGCCGGACCGGCAACCGCTCTTTCAAACCAGTTCCTGTACACAGCTAAGTATTCTATAAGTCTCTAGCTGTGTCATTCTCGATAAAAGCACTGGATATGTAGTCCTGATGATTTCTAACAAGAATGAAACGCGTAGATTACTTCCCTTGCTTTTATCGAGAATCTAATTGTAATACGTGACGTATTCTATTCTATAGCGATTAGGTCTTCAAAATGTTTATTATAAACATACCGAATATTTTCGAATATTCTATGTCTATATTCACATATATATCGCTATTTCAGAGCATTTATTCCAATTTCTAATTTCTGCCGGACCGGCAACCGCTCTTTCAAACCAGTTCCTGTACACAGCTAAGTATTCTATAAGTCTCTAGCTGTGTCATTCTCGATAAAAGCACTGGATATGTAGTCCTGATGATTTCTAACAAGAATGAAACGCGTAGATTACTTCCCTTGCTTTTATCGAGAATCTAATTGTAATACGTGACGTATTCTATTCTATAGCGATTAGGTC
>OZ024740.1:94385533-94405533 GCA_964016885.1 Eledone cirrhosa
TTCTATCAAAGTTATTTCGTTGCGCATCTGCAACATCGTCGGTCTTGCTATTATGATTACTCCCGTTGCATTGTATGCTGATGCCACTTTTATTTAGTCTGTTTATTTATTTATTTATTTGTTTTGTTTGTTTGAATGTGTATTGGTTAATGTATTCTATCTTAGTTTACTAGTGTTTGTTTATATGTGTTTGTTGTTATTGTGCTTATGTAAGCATTTATTTATTTATTTACTTATCTATATTTCTCTTAGATCAGTATTGTTTGTTTGGGTGTTGTTGTTATCCCATTCATTTTTTCTGTTCAGCCTTGGCCTTCTCAGTTCTATTTCGCTGGCCTCTCTGATTTGCCTATCTGCTGGGTCATTTATAAGTTTAGATATTATTCTAACTTCTATGTTATCTATGTTACCGTTGTGTTGTCTGGCATGTTCGTATAGTACTTAACCGTGTTTTTGTCCTTTTAGTTCCCCCCAGTGTTGGTTATACTCTGATGTATGGAATTAGTTATCTGCTGGATGCTTTCCAGTATGCTACGTTCTAAATCAAACTTGTTAGGGCTCTCTTGTGGGGATGTCCTTATTACTATATTGATGCCGTCTACGTAAGGAGAGAACATGATGAGGTCTATGGAGGTCTCATCAAGGAGATCTTTGAGTCTCCTTTCCCATCATACCATAAAAAAGGTTGGCAACGTCACCAGCTATGTTGACGCCAATGGATGTTCCATCATTTTGGGTGTATATCTTCTCGTTGAACTTGAATATGTGGCCCTTTCAGGTAGGTTTGATACTAGCCCCTATTGCATGTGCGACCATTTTTCTTACCTGATCATTGTTTTGTGGGGTCCGTATAGTTTTGGTCCACCCAATCCACTTTCCCATGGGAGTCTTTTTTACCATTGAGGTTATGGTGGGGTTCTACCTCTTATGGGTCTACTGAGGCAGAAACGTCTAAGGTCATGGCTGTCTAGGTAGTCACTGTCGTAGGTAAGTCTAATTTAGAGGCCCAGTTCCTCTGTGTCGACGTCGCAGAACTCCACCTCACTTCTCAATGATCATCTCCACACATTTTTCCACAGCAAAATCAACGTTAATGTATGGGTAGTGTGATATCACATCCATACTGCCTATTATGCAGTTGGATAGGTTCCTGTTTTTGTTGCACTCACTGATTCTGCTGTGGAGGCCCTCTGTACTGTTACATACATCTGGTGACATCTTGATTATGGGGCGTATAACCATTGAGAGGAATTAGGAGATCCTGTAGTTGATAGCTATATTTGCTCCGCATACAGGTCTTGTTGGTGGTCTTGTTGTCGGGTCGTCGACTGTCTTGTGGCATGCCATTGTTGGACGCCTGGAAGTTGTTGGCAGTGCGTCTGCTTGGCTTTAGCATGTCGGTCCACATCATAATGTGAGCGTTGAGGATTTTGTGTCTTCTATCATGTATTTGCTGTTTACTATTCCCCTACCACAATCATCAAATCTCTCACTGGTACTGCTAAACTATAGAAACGTTTAATATGTGGGACGGAATACTAAATACGAGATTGTATTGAAATAATTTTATGAGTTAGTAGTAATCGCCCAAATCTATCTTACAGTGACAGGTCAACAAGTTGGGGCCAACATTTTCATTTAGTCCAGAATAAGCCGTCGAAACGGCTTGAGCTCAGCCGTCGGGGTCCTACTGGTGCCTATTACCCACTCTACTACCCTAAGTATTGAGTACTTCGGTGTGATATGTCCATCAGGTTCCTTACCACATTTCCTTTGCTATATATATATACATATATGCCTATCATATCGTTATTGTCATATTGCTATATTCCAGGTGTCAACAGACTCATTCACATACACACACACACACACTCACACACACACACACAACCATACACACACATATATATATATATATATATATATATATATATGTGTGTGTGTGTGTGTGTATATATATATATATATGTGTATATATATATATATATATATATATATATATATATATATATATATATATATATATATGTGTGTGTGTGTGTGTATGTGTTTATGTACATATATATATATATATACATATAAATGAAAGGTATAGAAAGTATTGTAGCAAGAAGTCAACCGTATTCCATAATGTATATATATATATATATATATATATATATATATATATATATATATGTGTGTGTGTGTGTGTGTATGAGTGTGTGTGTGTGTGTGTAAGTGAATGTGTTTGTTGACACCTGGAATATAGCAATATGACAATAACGATATGATAGGCACCCAATATTTTGACGGGTTTATAGAATTCTTTTGGCATTTGTCACTCTAAGTAGAGCTTTAAAGAATTAGATTTTAGAGAATTTCCGTTTTCTTTATATCCATCAAACATGACCGACCCCAAACATCTTATAGACATCCGAAATATAGGCATTTTTAGGTTAAGAGAAACTTAAAAATAAGGTGTTGCACCGCATTCTGAACTTGTTAATAGAATTATTTCTGCCTTTGTCACTCTAAATATAAATTATAGCCTTAAAGAATTAGCTTTTAATGAATTCCCTTTGCTTTCAACCAATGACATCCACCCATCCCACTCCCCAACATCTCCTACCACATGAAAGGTTATAAATACCACAACATTTACTTTTGGAAGGCCTAATTCCGGATGATGTCTAAAGAATGAAACAGTTCTACTCCTGTTGAATCACATCTATAAGAACAAAATATTATCTCACAGAGAGAAATTAAAAAGCCCTTGGAAGATAATAGATAATTTAAAATCTTTAAAATTAAAAGTTAATGAGGTTTATGCATGAAGAAAAAGGAATTAAGAATAGTATTACATTGAGCGCATGCGTTAGGCAGGGAGCAAAATATTTACTTGCTATGGGGCTTGCAACATTATGGCGTGGAAATAGGGTGTCTGAAGATTCATTTCTTTCCATTAGAAATTCTCTGGATTTCCAATCTTTTGGAATGATGAAACCGTCGGTAACAGCAATGTAATAGGTGATTATTTAAATCGTTTTTTAATTTATTTAGAGAATTGTTTAATAACCGCTTGCTTCGCTACTTTTATATCTATATATATATATATACATATATATATATATATATATATATATATACCACTTTGAACTTGTAAAGATGAAATATACGAAAGGAGAAGAATACAGTAGACTGATTAGTGAAATAGTTTAACGCTTGTTTATAGTTGGGAGATAGTCTTTAAATTTAGAGCTGGAACTTTATCGCATGAAAAAGAAAAAAATGTAGTTTATTTTTCAGAAATATGAGGATAAATGAAGATAGATTAACAATATAATAAAAACAAAAGCCCTAACCCCCAAACCCAAAAAAGAAAAAAAAACGAAAAAGGAAAATAAGTGAAACATCGAGAATTGAGGTAAAAGTAAAATCATATGTATTGTTTAGTGAATGGCATAGAGAATGCAATTTTTCACAGAGAGATTAGAGCGTATAAAATATATGGAAAATGTGAGGAGTATTAACTGATGTAGAAACATGTTTGTTAATGAATGAAATAATCCAGAGTGTTTAAAGTGTCTGATGTGTCTTTAACTGTCTATGATTTTGAATGTGCACGCAAGAGCTAATCCGCATGCGACGCTGAGAGCCTTGTGATATGATGAATATCTCGGTATGTTTGACAACATACATATGTTTTTGTTATCCTATATTTAGCGCATACCTGAACAGTCATTCAATACAATATAATTTAGAAGACTTGTTTATATACACACATAAAGAGACACAAATTCACACTTCAAATATAGAATAGGAATGTCACCATCCATTCGCACGCACCGTCTCAAAGCCCGGAGCAGAAATTAGATAAATATCACACACGCACACACACAGACATACGCATACACACGCAGATATACATACACACATACACACATACACACGCATACAGACACACACACGCACACATGCACACACACGCATGCACACACACACACACACACACATACACACACGCATGCACACACACACACACACGCACACCCATGCACACACACACCCACACACTTATATATATATATATATATATATATATATATATAAACAGAAGGAAACGCTAATGGGATTTTCTTATAGAATAACAGAATAATATTTATTTAAAAAAAATAATTTATCGTACCGGCTTCAGCTAAAGAATATTTAGGATTGTTCAGCCTACAGGAAATATGATTCTAAGTACATAATGCAGTTTATAATAGAGCTAAGGTGTATAATAATTAGATGAGTGTGAACACAAATATGGTTTGCGTACATAGAAATAAGTTTACATTTTTGTTTATTGCATTCTCTTTCTCTCTCCTCCTTTGTGGTTTGAAAAAGAAGGCGGTTTTTGCCTGTTACTGTCTGACTAGTGTTTTCTATAACTGCAGTATTAGTAGTAGCAGAGGAAGAAGAACATGCTTTATTAGTCAGCTGGTTCATCGTTTGTTTCCGACTATTTTTGACCACATGAGCAGTAGTAGTGTTGGTAGTAGTAGGGAAGAAGAAGAAGAAGAAGAAGAAGAAGAAGAAGAAGAAGAAGAAGAAGAAGAAGAAGAATGGGAGGATGAGGAGGATGAGGTGGATGAGGAAGAGGAGGAGGAAGATGAAGAAGCAGTGGAGGAAGGGGAAGAGGGGGAAGACGAAAAAAAAAAGAAAAAGGTGATGAAAAATGAGGAGGTGTGGTAATAAAAATAGGGCTTAGGCAAACAAGGAAGGGAAAGAAGAAGTAGGGTTAGGTGAAGCGGAAGCAGTCGATTGGAAGGTGTGATAGTAATAGTATCACTATTATTAATAGTAAAGGAAGCTGTCCGTGGTACTGTCCTAAACGGTAGAGTGACCTTTACGTTGACTGAGGGTAAGATTGTTTCTAAATATATCAATCATTCATAAATTTTCCGTAGGAAATGCTGATTTTCTTAATTTGTCAATTGGTTCTAATGTTGAATGCTATTTGCAGTTTCGTATGTAGTGGATGCATTTAAACGGGGTTCGTATTTAGTGATACAGTATTATTATTTGCCATTGCATTGAATATATGAAGATAAAAACAAACATACAAGCATGCACAATCCAAACAAAAAAACATTGTGCCAGGAGGAGGAACATCTACAACCCAACTTCAGCACACGACATAGAGTCCACAGAAATTTAAGATTGAATAAATAGAATACGAAAATGGAAATGACAGGCAGATTGGAGCAGGTGACAAGTGTGTAAAGAGAAAGATTTGAGAGTTGCATATGGCAACTTGAACGTCCTCCGGTGGTGAATTTGTGGATAAAGAGATAATTGTCTCAACATGACTTTGCTAAGCTATATATTGGAAAGAGGTGAATTTATGCTGTGAATTCATTCATTCTAAATCATATGCGATCGTTCCTTTCAGAAAACATCACCAAATTTCAGCACTGGGTATATCACAAAATCGATATCTCAGAAATAAGCTTTATTCCATCGTTATGTTTTTCTGTTCATGTTCAAATTCTAGCTCTTTGATGAGGTCGTATCTGTTGCATAATTGATATCATTGAAATATATATAACAGCAACTATGGTTAAACGAGGTTAATTTTAATCTGTTGACTTACACTTCTTTAAATAGTATTATATAGTCTTAGCAATTTGAAAGACTAAAGGAAACTTTGTTTCCTCGGTCCGATTTGACGAAAGTAGTATATATATATATATATATATATATATATGTGCAAGACCATCCGTATATATATATATGTGTGTGTATATATGTATATATATATATACATATATATATATGTGTGTATATATATATATATATATATATATATGTTCTGCGAGGTTTTTGACATGAAATCGTGTGTCGAATAAATATTGTTCTACTTGGGAGGGTCATATTGTTGCAAGAATATTGCCAGAATTGATAACAGAACACACTCACCGTTTGGTTGGTTTTTGTTTCCGTATATTTTATATCAGTTCATTTATTCGGTCATCAATGTTTACCATTGACTGAACAGCGGTCAAAAATCCATATATAATATAGACTCAAACACATCTAACAAAGTTCTTTCGTTGCACATCTGCATATTAAATAAACATCTGCATATTAAATAAAGATGGCGTAGACAAAAAATACAACAGAAGGAAACATAATAGCACAACTGACGATGCTGCAAATGTGCAACGAAAGAACTTTGTTAGACTATATATATATATGTTTGTTTCAATATTATATCTGTATTTTTGACCGTTGGTCATTCAATGCTAAACATTGAGGGCCGAATAAATTAACTTATATGAAATATACAGAAGCGAAAACTAACCAAACAGTGTGTGTGTTCTGTTATTAATTCTGCCAATATAATTACAACAACATGACCCTCCCCAAGTATTACGATATATATATATATATATATATATATATATATATATATATATATATATATATATATGCATATATGTGTGTGTGTGTGTATGTGTGTGCGCGTGTGCGTATAACTATATATCTAAATGTATGTATGTATGTATGTAGGTATGTATGTATATGAGTCTGTGTCTATTTTCCTTTGCTTTTTCTTCGGCGTTACCTATTACACGCACGCACGCACACACACACTTATATATATATATATATATATATATATATATAACAAAGGAATTGTGGTAAGGAACCAGATGGACCATTACGCAGCAGAGTACTCAACACTTAGGATAGTAGAGTGGGGAATAGGAGAAAATATGACCCCGACGACAGAGCTCAAGCCGTTTCGAGTGCTATTGCCGAAGTAAATTAGGATGTTTTTCCTGGTGAATAAATAGCCGAACTTTTAAAGGGGGCATTTCATATATGGGAAGATTGTAGTTGTCAAGGGGATTGGTTAACATTTGTCGCAAACACAAATAAGTATATCATGGTATTTGGTGGGAGGTAGGGGTGGCTTAACTTGCCTGTAGAACAATAGGCGAGTGAGTGGAGCGGTCAAGCGTTGAAAGTGATATGTATACAGCAGATTCTAAGGATAGTGAATGAAGTGGAGGTGGGGGGTTATCGAATAGGTAAGTCGAATGAGAGTAGGAGACAATAAAAGCTAATAGAAAGAAAACACATATATATAAAATTAGATAGTGAGGAATGAAGAAACAAAATCACAACACTATCTTACACTTACAGGTTAATAAGTTGAGAATAGAAAAAAACTTGTAGAAATTGAGTAGTAACAGAACTAATACAGAATTAAAGGGGTTTAACACGTCTGCTATAACTAGTTAGTAAAACGTATTCGGCCAGTTCTTTCATAAAATTACATGAGTGGTGGAACTGATGCTACAGAGGCCCGATGGGCTGAATCAGGTTAGGCGAAGTGGAAAAGCAGACCAGGAAGAAAATAAAGGGTGGAATGATATGATAGGATGAGACAGGGGGAAGAAGAAGGCAGACGAAAAGAAAAGAAAAGAGATACCTCTACCTAAGTAAGCTGGGGTTTCCCCTAACTTATTCGGCAAATAAGGGGTATCAGCCCTTCTCTACCCACTCGAGTCGTTATGGTGTTTGAGGGCGAGGTAAGTCCTACGCAATCTGTGTTTGAATGCGGTTACCAGTTACTCTTTCTTGTTTTGTTGTTGGTCCTTCGTCAAATTCCTGGATGTTACACTTAAACTTGAAAATGATCTGTACTACCCATACAGTAAACCAAACGCCAACCTGCACTACATCCACCGCCGCACTAACCATCCTAGAAATATCACAAATAACCTTGTTAAAAACATCTCCCTCCGCATATCTCGTTTGTCCGCTAATGAGCGGATATTCGACGAACACGTACCTCATTACAGCCAGGCCCTCAAGCGGAGTGACTTCCGGGAGGATATATCCTTTTATCCAGCTTCCCTTAGCGGATCCAGCAGGCGACACCGACGCTCACCCAACGTACCGTGGTTCAATCTTCAACATATTGCTGAGGTGGCAACACCTATCGGGAAAATCTTCTTTAGACTCCTCGAAAAACAATTCCCACTACAACACGGTTACCACAACATAATAAACAAAAACACCATCAAACTCTCCTGCAGCACCACTCCTAACTTCGCACAAAACTTCGTCTCCTCCCACAATAAAAAACTCAACCCCTATGGAAGAAATAAACGAGACATCAGTGGAGACCGACCAGGAAGTGTAACTGCCCTGATAGATCCGTGCCACCTCAACAACAAATGCCGAGAACGTAACGTGGTCTATCAGTGCAACGTGAAGACGGACACCTCCAACAAAGCTTATATAGGATTAACCGCGTGTGACTTCAAGGCCCGGCTGTACCAACACCGACATACTTTCCGATGCAGCCCATCGGGCCTCTGTAGTATCAGTTCCCCCACCCCTGTAATGTTAAGCTAGAATTGGCCGAATATGTTTTACTAACTACTTATAGCAGACGTGTTAAACCCCTTTAATTCTGTATCACTTCTGGTAATACTCAATGTCTACAAGTTTTTCTCTATTCTCAACTTATTAACCTGTAATTGTAAGATAGCATTGTTAATTTTTTTTTCAATCCTCACTATCTAATTTTATACATTTTTCTTTCTTTCTATTATCTGTTATTGTCTCCTACTCTCATTCGATTTAGCTATTCTATAACCTTCCTCCTCCACTTTATTCACTATCCTTAGAATCTGCTATATACATATCACTTTTAACGCTTGACCGCTAACTACTCCCCTAATGTTCTACAGGCAAGTTCAACCACCCCTACCGCCCACCAAATGCCATGATAGACTTATTTGTGTTTACAACAAATGTTAACCAATCCCCTTGACAACTACAATCTTCCCATATAAGGAAGTACCACTTTGAACAGTTCGGCTATTTATTCACCAGGCTAAAATGTTTAATTTAGTCCAGAAATAGCCACCGAAACGGCTTGAGCTCTGCCGTCCGGGTCATACTTTCTCATATATATATATATGTCTGTATAAATATACGATACGAAAAGAAAAGAGGATATGAGAGATGCTATGACTAAGTGTGTGATATTTAGAATGTTTCTGTTTTTATGTTCCAATTAATTTGAGGATTATTTATCTATTAAGGGTTCCGGCTGTGTTTACAGCGTTTTCAATAATATTTTATTTGACTACAAACAAGAGCGTATAAATACAGACTGTCTGAAATTAAAATAACATCAGAGAGGCTATTATTCAATACGCTGTATAAAATTCATAAAAATGAAATTAGGTTAGTTAGCTTCTGCACTTTTGCTGTTGGCGAGGCCTCATACGTTTAAATCTCATTTTAACAAAGCTACACATATAGTAATGTAATTTTCTAAAGTTATGTATTTTTGAACGTCTCATTTATGTATAAAGAGACACACATTCGTAGGCACATACACATACACATACACACACATACATTAACTCAATTACGCAAACGCAGACACAGGCACCTGCACATATATATACATATTTGATGATTATGGTGAAGATAATAATGATGATGATGTAATTAGAATAAGTAAATTAAACATAGGTTACATTTTTATTCCAGTTTATGACATGAAAAATATAAACCAACGGACATAGTGTCAATGAAAATATTCTAATGGATCAAAAGTTGTCCTCATATATAAACTAGTGTCTAATAAGATATAGGACACCAACACTAAATTGTATTATTGTAAATATTTTGCAATTTATATATCTAAAGAATGACAATTCGAGGGTATGTATTGTCATCGTCTTTCTACTCTCAAGTCAATATTATAGAGATAGGGAAATGTATACAACTCACTATATATATATGGGCGCAACCTGATGTCTAGAGCAGTTAAAATGGCAAAAGTATATATATATATATATATATATATATATATATATATATATATATATATATAAATGGAAAATAATGAAATGAAATTTCATTGCTCACTCTTAGTACGGTTGATACTTACATGTAAGCATGTATTCGTACATACACATATTTATACAAACGTGCAGTAGTATGCATATATATACATACATGCACACATATATACGCATGGGTTTACCGAAAATTGATTATAATGTTCGGTTTGTCTGTAAACAAACAGCCCGGGTTTCGCCGTACAATGTTCGGCAACCTTCGTTGCCCTTCTGTTCAACACTTACAAAGGAACGATGAACTAGTTGCAAGCTTATTAGCTATCGTCACCATCGTATCCCTTCCTGTCAGATGATTGAACGATTGAAAGTATATAATGTCCTTATGCATATTAACGGCTGATCAGCCCAGTTTGCATATCGAGTGAGTTAGTCAGCTGGGCGTACCGAAAACTTTTGCGGTACGCCTGGCCGACTAACTCACACAAATATATATATATATATATATATATATATATATATATATATATATATATATATATATATATATATATATATATATATATAGAGAGAGAGAGAGAGAGAGAGAGAGAGAGAGAGAGAGACAATTTCACAATGTGAGGAAATAATAGACCAGTTTTTTTCTTCAACGTCCCGACTGCAGTTTCGACGATCCGTGTAGAACGATTTCTCTCGGCGATGATGCAGTTTTATATTGTAGAAATCCTTGCGCACCGATCCACGAAGCTGCAGTTGGACTTTGAAGAAAAAATAGGTATACACTTGTCTATTATTTACTCATAATTTGTAATTTGCTAGATTGCTCTGATTATGGGGTTAATATAATTATTTTTATTATTTGGTCTCTTTCGGTCATCGATAAAAACTTGCTTGTCAAGGCGGACACTACACAGATACATATATCTATGAATATGTGTGACTATTTCATTACTATCATTATTATATATATATATATATACATATATATATATATATATATATAAATATATATATATATTTATATATATATATAGAGTGAGAGAGATAGAGAGCGAAAGATAATAGAGATAATTGTTTCTACTTTAGGCACAATGCCAGCAATTACCCAGTGCATTACTGGTACTTTATTTTATCGACCCCGTAAGGATGAAATGCAAAGTCAACCTCGGCAGGATTTGAACTCAGATCGTATAGGGACGTAACTATGATGGAAAGCATGGCGTCCGCCCCTCTACCGATACTACCAATCCACCGCCCTGGAAAGATAATAGAGATAATGAAAGATGGATAAAGACGGTGATAACTATAAAGAATATACTTCTCGTATTGAAATAACTCTTAGTATTCCAAGAAACTGTAAATACAAATTAAAGGCGTGATTTTAGTTGTACAGTCGTCATGGAAATAAATCATAGTCAAATGATGCCAGCCTTTCGATTTCACAATTATTAGAATGATAGCACTTGCGATGAAGCTGATGACGATTATGGTGGAAAATTTGAAAATAATATTCAAAATATTGATGAGGAAGAGCTTCACTGTTTTACAGGTGATGGTGACAGTGCTGTTGATTTTAACGCCGGTAGTGTTATACATGGTGATGGTGAAAATGAGGATGATGATGTTGATAATTATGATGGTGATGATGATGGTGATGTTGACGATGATGATGTTGGTGATGACGATGATGATGATGAAGATGATGACGATTGTGAGGGTGATGATTGAGATTGTTTATGATGAGATGAACTCAGATAGAAATCACTTGCGATGCAATCAGGCATATTTGGCACTGGCTGAATAAAACGTACCTCACAGCAAGTGATAAGGCAGTTTGCCAAACTTAATTATTTAGCTTTTGAAAAACCAAATCAGATTGCCAATAAAATATGAGATAGTAATTCATTAATGAGATTTGCGACTGTATTGGCACTAACATACCACATATTTTAGATCTTCTCGAATGAACAAAATTGACTAGGATATCTATGAATGTATTTACAACAAATATATACACATGAATCGATATATATATATGCATATATATATATATATATATATATATATATATATATATATATATATATATATATATATATATATATATATATATATATATATATATATATATATATTATATATATATATATATATGCATATATATATGGAAATATATGTAGCAGTAATAAAGGATTTGAGTTCATGCAATTGACTTATGTTTCGTCACTATATATACACACATATATATATATATATATATATATATATATATATATATATATATATATATATATATATATATGCATATATATATGCATATATATATATATATATATATACATATATATATATATATATATATATATATATATATATATATATATATATATATATGCATATATATATATGCATATATATATATATATATACATATAAATGTATATATATATATATATATATATATATATATATATATATATATATATATATATATATATATATACATGTATATGTATATATATATATATATATATATATATATACATGTATATGTATATATATATATATATATATATATATATATATATATATATATATATATATATATACATGTATATGTATATAAATATGTATATATATATATATATATATATATGTATATATATATGTATATATATATATATATATATATATATATATATATATATATATATATATATATATATATATATATATATATAAATGGAATAAAATGAAACGAAATTTCATTTCACACTCTTAGTACGGCACTTACTTAAATGTAAGTATGTATGTATACAGACGTACAGTAGCATGTATATATATATATATATATATATATATACGTACAGGCACACATATATATATGCACGTATCAGTTTACCGAACATTTATTATAATGTTCGGTTTGTTTGTTTGTAAACAAACAAACAGCCTGAATTACGCTGTACAGTGTTTAGGCAACCACACACACCTTTTTGTTCAACACTGACACAGAAACGATGTACTAGTTTCAAGCTTATTAGCTATCGTCAGCACCGTATACCTTTCTGCCAGATGGTTGAACGTCCGAAAGTATATACTTTCCCTATGAAAATTAACGGCTGAGCAGCCTAATTTGCATATCGACTGAGTTCAGTCGGCCAGGCGCAACGAAAACGATAAATGGAATAAAATGAAACGAAATTTCATTTCTCACTCTTTCAGGGCACTTACTTAAATGTAAGTATGTATGTATACGTACATACATATATGTATACAGACGTACAGTAGCATGTATATATATATATATATATATATATATATATATATATATATATATATATATATATATATACATACTGGCAGACATATATATATATGCACGTATCTGTTTACCGAACATTTATTACAATGTTCGGTTTGTTTGTTTGTAAAGAAACAAACAGCCTGAATTACGCCGTACAGTGTTTAGGCAACCACGTCACCTTTTTGTTCAACACTGACACAGGAACGATGTACTAGTTTCAAGCTTATTAGCTATCGTCAGCACCGTATACCTTTCTGCAAGATGGTTGAACGTCCGAAAGTATATACTTTCCTTATGAAAATTAACGGCTGAGCAGCCTAATTTGCATATCGAGTGAGTTCAGTCGGCCAGGCGCACCGAAAACGATAAATGGAATGAAATGAAACGAAATTTCATTTCTCACTCTTAGTACCGCACTTACTTAAATGTAAGTATGTATGTATACGTACATACATATATGTATACAGACGTACGGTAGCATGTATATATATATATACATACAGGCACACATATATATATGCACGTGTCAGTTTACCGAACATTTAATATAATGTTTCGGTTTGTTTGTTTGTAAATAAATAAACAGCCTGAATTAAGCCGTACAGTGTTTAGGCAACCACGTCACCTTTTTGTTCAAACTGACACAGGAACGATGTACTAGTTTCAAGCTTATTAGCTATCGTCAGCACCGTATACCTTTCTGCCAGATGGTTGAACGTCCGAAAGTATATAGTTTCCTTATGAAAATTAACGGCTGAGCAGCCTAATTTGCATATCGAGTGAGTTCAGTCGACCAGGCGCACCGAAAACGATAAATGGAATAAAATGAAACGAAATTTCATTTCTCACTCTTTAGGGCACTTACTTAAATGTAAGTATGTATGTATACGTACATACATATATGTATACAGACGTACAGTAGCATGTATATATATATATATATATATATATATATATATATATATACATACATACTGGCAGACATATATATATATGCACGTATCTGTTTACCGAACATTTATTACAATGTTCGGTTTGTTTGTTTGTAAAGAAACAAACAGCCTGAATTACGCCGTACAGTGTTTAGGCAACCACGTCATCTTTTTGTTCAACACTGACACATGAACGATGTACTAGTTTCAAGCTTATTAGCTATCGTCAGCACCGTATACCTTTCTGCAAGATGGTTGAACGTCCGAAAGTATATACTTTCCTTATGAAAATGAACGGCTGAGCAGCCTAATTTGCATATCGAGTGATTTAGTCGGCCAGGCGCACCAAAAACGATAAATGGAATGAAATGAAACGAAATTTCATTTCTCACTCTTAGTACCGCACTTACTTAAATGTAAGTATGTATGTATACGTACATACATATATGTATACAAACGTACGGTAGCATGTATATATATATATACATACAGGCACACATATATATATGCACGTGTCAGTTTACCGAACATTTATTATAATGTTCGGTTTGTTTGTTTGTAAACAAACAAACAGCCTGAATTACGCCGTACATTGTTTAGGCAACCACGTCACCTTTTTGTTCAAACTGACACAGGAACGATGTACTAGTTTCAAGCTTATTAGCTATCGTCAGCACCGTATACCTTTCTGCCAGATGGTTGAACGTCCGAAAGTATATAGTTTCCTTATGAAAATTAACGGCTGAGCAGCCTAATTTGCATATCGAGTGAGTTCAGTCGGCCAGGCGCACCGAAAACGATAAATGGAATAAAATGAAACGAAATTTCATTTCTCACGCTTTTAGGGCACTTACTTAAATGTAAGTATGTATGTATACGTACATACATATATGTATACAGACGTACAGTAGCATGTATATATATATATATACATACAGGCACACATATATATATGCACGTATCAGTTTATCGAACATTTATTATAATGTTCGGTTTGTTTGTTTGTAAACAAACAAACAGCCTGAATTACGCCGTACAGTGTTTAGGCAACCACGTCACCTTTTTGTTCAACACTGACACAAGAACGATGTACTAGTTTCAAGCTTATTAGCTATCGTCAGCACCGTATACCTTTCTGCCAGATGGTTGAACGTCCGAAAGTATATACTTTCCTCATGAAAATTAACGGCTGAGCAGCCTAATTTGCATATCGAGTGAGTTCAGTCGGCCAGGCGCACCGAAAACGATAAATGGAATAAAATGAAACGAAATTTCATTTCTCACTCTTAGTACGGCACTTACTTAAATGTAAGTATGTATGTATACGTACATACATATATGTATACAGACGTTTCAGTAGCATGTATATATATGTATATATACATACAGGCACACATATATATATGCACATATATATATATGCACATATATATATGCACATATATATATGCACATATATATATATGCACATATATATATATGCACGTATCAGTTTACCGAACATTATAAATATATGTGTGGCAGTGGATTGGCAGTATCGGTAGAGGGTCGGACGCCATGCTTTCCAGCATAGTTACGTCCCTTTACGATCTGAGTTCAAATCCCGCCGAGGTTGACTTTGCCTTTCTTCCTTACGGGGTCGATAAAATAAAGTACCAGTAATGCACTGGGTAATCGGTGGCCTTGTGCCTAAAGTAGAAACAATTATATATATATGTGTGTGTATGCATATATAATGACGAAACATAAGTAAATTGCATGAACTCATAATTCTTTATTTACTGCTATATATATTCCGATGATGGCCATTGAATGGCTATGACCTCATCAGGCAGTTAGTAAGTTCTTCGATATGTCAGCTCTATGTGTATAGTGTTGATGGTATCAGAGCCTTGGGACATATGAGATTGTTAGGAATATTTTGATGTTGTCAGCAGGAATAGTCATGATTCCCATTGGTCAGTTTGAAGATGGTAGTAGGTTGGTATTTGACCTCAAAGAGGCAAGAAGTTCTGTAGGGTTCAAACCATCAGATATATATATATATATATATATATATATATATATATAAAGAATGAATAATAACAGGTAGACATCATAAAAAGGTAGTTTATTCCGTGTGCTTACAAGTGTTTCCACGGTGGTACTGCAGCCTAGTTCCGCTACGTGCAAATTCACAAGTATTTGCAGAACTCGAATATCCAATGCTGTGACCACTGTTTCCTCAGAGCAGAATGGTAAATATACAATGTAAAAACCCTTAAGTGGGGTTGTTGGGGAAGATAGAGTGGAACAGGAAGAGAGAAAATTAGGGAAGATGGAGAGAGAAGGAAAGATATGCAGGGGTTGGAGAAGTAGTAATTAACCATCACTGCATCTTGGATAATCCTATACCTAATATATATATATATATATATATATATTTATATAAATAACTAGTATATCTAGTAACATATATATACACAGATGCATACTTATGTTAGCAAATATATAGGTTTTGTCTTAGTAACTATGTGGTTCAATGCATGGGGTTGCAGAACAATAATATGGGAGATGTAATATAAGAAAATTATAAAATTAACTTACTTAAATTTCACTCCCAACTTATTAGATTCTGAAAGGGATCAAACGTACTATCCGAAGAGAGCACGGAGAAGCCTTTCGTCGTCAGGGAACTCTATTCTCAGCTAAGTTTCCAGGCAATTCGTGGACACAGGGAACTTATACAAAAATAATTCAGTGGATGGAAAATGTGCGGCAGATTGTTACATGTAAAACATGCAGTCAAAGCAGCAAATCAATAGCATCATGGAGGCTGTACTGGTAAAGCATTTTTCACACACACCTGTACGATATAGAAGCCCGTGTGTAGAGAAACACCAAATATATCAAAAGTGTTACAAATGAGAAGCAAAACAGCACCACTGTCCTCGCACACACCACCACTCTCACTATCCAGGAAACGCAATTTATAGACTGCATGTCCATCACACAATCCACGACGATTCAACATTGGGTGCCTGGTGAACCATGCTAGAACATCACAGCTTGTCGTTCTCTAATTCGATTCTATAGAGCAGGTTGTTTTTGTTGTGAGAGTTGACATCGTATTATATTCCGGAATATAATACGATGTCAAATTCTTCATTGACGATACCTTAGTTAGCTAGTAGTGGCACTTTTCCCTACTGATTCTAGTAGTATTGGCAGTTGTGATACTATACAATAAATAATGTGTAGTACAATATCGTTTAGTCGACAATTATTGTTGATACATAAGAACGATAACAGAGAATAATACTGAATAAAGTTAAATTAAGTAAAATAAGTTTGGATGTAGATGACCATTAAATAAACAAGAGATATAACACCAGCGCAAAGTGAACGGTACATAAGTAGAAATAATAGTCAGGAAAATTACCAATATAAGTCTATGCTAACGCCTTATATAAGTCACAAGATATATAGTCCCCCAGATATATTGAATATGCTAATATACGTATACAATTGAATATGCAAGGAGTAATTACAAAGAACAATTGTGAGGCAAAGCGTGAGTCGCTCTACGGGTGAGGATGGCGCTGGGATGCATTCAGAGATTAATAGAGACACACTAATATAGAAGCAAGAAAGTGCAGATGGAGTGGATAATTTGTAACCCCAAAAGGCATGATTGCAGAGATATAGCGTGAAACATTTTCCGTCCTTATAAGTGGATAGGCACCTAGTAAATCAACACTTCTATTGAATAGTTGCGACTTTCCCCTGAATATGCCAACGGTATCACCCAGAGAGAGGCTACACGTGCCTGAGCTTATTTCGTGTGTTGGTACCTGAAGAAACCTGCGCCTAACCAAAGAGTATATAATGTGTCGAAACTAAGTTTTCAGTTCACTTCGGGAGGAGCGTTTCCGATTAATAAACCTATTAAAGGAATGGCGAAGAATGTATAACCTGTCCTCGAAGCTCGTCAACGTCCGGATATCTAACTGTACGTAGCGTTGGGAGTAGTGACCATAGATTGGTAAATTTGATTTTTCACCAGGCATTTCTTTTCATGTAGCACTTGTTGGGGTTACAGCATTTACATAAGGTGTTCGACACATGTGTTTTTTTCTGCTGGGCTTCCAATGGGTAGGTCGGAGCGCTAGTCACTGTCATTTAAATAGTCTCCCTAAGGAGGTTAGAGTTTCCCCGCGCAATCAGTGGCCTATTTTTATCCTGCCAGGAATATTTTGGGTTCCTCCAGAATTCGTCTGTCCCTATCTGGAGTTTCTAAACCTCCGATTATCTTTGCTTGCTATGTTCTGGAAAACGTTGAATGTGGCGGATTATGAAAGCTTCAACACGAGCCTATTGAAAAACTAATGGTACCTCCGTGTGTTCAGGACACACTAAATAATTACTTGGACAGGCTGGGAAGTAGTTGCTCAGAATGCGTTGTGTTGTACCAGTTTATTATTCTATGTCTAGTTCTACAGTTAGTTGGGTTAGTATCGCTTCAGACATTCGCGAGATAAAGGTGTCCTACTAATTTGAGCATGGCTTATGTGCCCATGCCTGGTGAAGCTTTTTACGCTGCCCGGTCTCCGTCAGTAGGCGATAATGGCCAGCAGCAGTGTTTCACTCGCTAACCTAATTAATGTGATCGGTGACGCACAGGCATGTGTAGTTTGCAGCAGCATTTCTCCCATCACGTAAATTGTGTTTTTTCAGAGAATTGTGGGGTTCATGGCGGGCACCTGCAAGCATAATGGGGCCACACCCTATTACAAATTCATCCATAGAACTTTATGTTTTTGGTAACTATCTGTGATGTGCCACTCTTTTAATAGGATTGATAAATGGAAAAGCTTCGCCGTACCGAACTTGTAGGGAATCGACTGCTAGACAACACACAATACATTTCTTTTAGACTACTAGCTGTCTGATGGTGTCATTATTATTACTTAAAAGGTATCACCGAAATATGAACACATTAAATGAATTCTAACCTGTTGACTTGTACTTCCTTTTTGACAACTGACCACTTATCTGTCTGTTCTTGAGGCATATTTGCCTATTGTTGTCTTTGACAGCATTTAGGTGGTTTAATGGAAATTTTTGCGTCGATTTTTCTCATTTTTATATGAATTCAAATACACCCTTGCTTCGTCTCGAACAGAGACAACATTGTTTTTCATATATATATATATATATATATATATATATATGTATATATACATACACACACACATACATACACACCACACACAGACATATATATATATATATATATATATGTATATGTGTGTTGGGGGGGGGGGGGGTATGCGTGTGTGTAGGCAAATCAGTGAAGCAACTGAGATAGAACTGAGAGAACCAAAGTTGAAGAGTAAGATCGAATGGAATAACAGCAACAAGAATACCCAAGCAAACAATACTGCTCTAAGTGAAACATAAACAAATAAATAATCATACACACAAGAAAATAAAAACAAACACATATAAACACACACTAGTGAACAAAGATAGAATAGAAAAACATGTACAATCAAACACGAATACAACAAACGCATTCGCAAAGAGAAACAGAGACAATAATAAATAAATAAAATAAAAGTGGCGTAGGCATTACAATTCAACGTAAGGAAACATAATAATACCACTGATGTTTGGGGAAATAACTCTGAGACACCTGTCTTTTTAACCGTTTGTCAATCAATGATAAACATTGATTGCCAGATAAATTAACTCTGGAGATATAAAAGATACATAAATTAAAACCAACCCAAACCAAAGGGTGAGTGTGTTATATTATTATTTCTGGCAAAATTATAACAGTATGATCATCCCCAAAGAAAACAATATATATATATGTTGGCTGCAAACTCTGCTAAGAATATTTAGAACGCTTGCCAG
>OZ024740.1:94408033-94500533 GCA_964016885.1 Eledone cirrhosa
TACGCAGGTATGTAATTGAGAATAAATAATGGATCAATTGTAGGTTCACAGTGTATCATTGAAATTGTTCTTTGCAAGACTGACGGAAGTCAAATTAACTTGAAATTGAATTTTCAGTTGATTTTTAAATCAGGGTGAAAAAGTCGATTTTTTTCAATTTATTTTTATACAATTTTGGCGCTCACATGTGCAGAAGAAGAAATAAAAGGGACTTTATCTGATTCGAGGCTTAATGGACGAATCATTTGCGACAGTTTTCACGAAAATCAGACGTTCCTGTAAAAAATTATCCCATCTGCAACTATGCCTTGTTTTTTGCGCAAAGTCGAACCCCGCTTCAGTTTTATTGATTTTTTACATGAATGCGTGACTTGGGAAGTAGATTTGAGTAGCGACAGACCTGTCCCGGTGAATTTGCTATATGTGAAAAAAAGTTGATCAAAATTGCGTCTAGGGTTATTGCCCTTTGCAACAGCCTCAAGAACATGTAATTAAAAAGATTTATCATGGACTATCGTGCACGTTGGTATTGTGTTTAGCCTGCGAAAATCGGTGATCAAATGATGCAACAATAAGCCATAATGATGACGTTTAAGCGAGTGGCAAGGAATTGATGCGACATAGATAGCCATGGGAGTCTTGAAGGAGGACAGAGGTCAGGCAAGAGAAATGGCCGAGGAGGGATGGTGGCTGACAGTGCATGGAGGCGGCATCCTGAGGCATGAATATGTAGTGGGGCGACGGCCAGCAGGCAAGGAAGAGGGCAGGGGTGGACGGTGGCAAGGATGCCGCATGGTGAGCGATGGAAGTCTTGAAGGAGCACTGCGGGCAGGAAAAAGAAAGGGCCAAGGAGGGGATGGCGGCTGACAGAGCATTGATGCGGCATGGTGATGCATGACGATGCAGTGGGACGACGGCGTGCAGGGAAGGGAGATGGCCGGGATTGACGGTTGCAGGGATTCCGCATGGTGAATCATGGCACTCGTGAAGGACTATGTCGTGCGGGTAAGGGAGAGGGAAGGGGAGGGCATGGTGGCTGACAGAGCATGGATGCGGCATGGTGAGGCATGACGATGCAGTGGGACGACAGCGTGCAGGGAAGGGAGAAGGAAGGAATTGATGGTGGCAGGGATGCGGCTTAGTTAGGCAAGGTAGTATAGAAGGAGGACGGCGGGCAGGCCAAAAATAAGGGCTGAGGAGGGAATGGTGGCCGACAGGGCAGTAATGCGGCATGGTGAGGCATGATGATGCAGTGGGACAACGGCGTGCAGGGAATGGAGAGGGCAGGGGTTGACGGTGGCAGGGATGCGGCTTTGACAGGCATGGAAGTCTTGAGCTCTCCCTGAGTGTAGGCAATGGAAATGGGCAGGCGTGGATGGTGGCATGGATTCGACATGTTGAGCCGTGGCAGTCCTTAGGGATCACGCAGGGCAGGCAATGGAAAGGGCCGGGTAATGAATTGCAGCTGACAATGCAGAGATGCGCATGGTGATGCACAACGATGCAGTAGGTCGACGGCGTGCAAGGAAGGGAGAGGGCAGAGTTTGACGGATGCCTCATTATGCTACGGTAGTGGAACCACAGGAATGAAAGGCGCGCATGGAAGCTCGATGATCGCTTGAGAAGACTGGGTGCAATAGAGCATGATGCGCGGCGGTATAGTGTTGATAGTAGTTATATAAGAAATGGAAGAATCGGCATAAAAGGTTTGCTGAATATGGTGAGCGTTAATTTAAATAGACTTACGTAGATAATCCTGATAGGTTGAACATTATTTGCATGGCGGGAGTGGCGACAAATGTAAGCAAGAACAATGGCGTTTTTCGGTTGCCACATTTTTTATTCTGGAGGTCCGATTATCGATTTTATTTTTACAATTTCAAGTACCCCACGTTAATCCCCGCATGAAAATACTTACCTACGTTAAATTTCATTTGAATCGGACAAATTTCGTAACTATCGATTTTGGCCTCTGGTGATCCAATTATCGATTTTTCGAAAATTTAATGTAGCGCACGTTTATCCCCGGATCAAAATACACACTTGTGTCGAGTTTCATCGATATTTGAAAATATCGATTGTTGACTTCTCGGGTCCCGATTATGGATTTTTCGAAATTTTCACGTAGCCCATTCCACTCTACGCGTTGAATTTTATATATGTGTGAGGTTTCATGAAAATTGGATGAACGGTGTAGAATGCAAGTTCGGAACACCAAACAACGCCCATTTTCACTTTATATATAAGATATACATATATATATATATATCCATACATAAACACACCAACACACACACACACACACACACACACACACACACACACACACACACACATACACACACACACACACACACACACACACACACACACACACATACATACACACACACACACACACACACATACACACATATATATATATATATATATATATGTATATATATATATATATATATACACACATATACATATACACATGCACACCCATACATATATGTATATATATATATATATGCATATATATACATACACGTGTATGTATGTATGTGTACGTGTATATGTATATATATATACATACATATACACGTACACATACCCACATACATACACACACACATGCCTACACACACACATACACAGATGCATACGTACTCACATATAAAAGGATACATATGCATACACACAAATAACAATACATAATCATAGTATACCGTCACATACAAATAAGAAAATAAAAAATAAGTATTAAGAAAATAAAAAAAATGAAAAATATTATTAAGTAGACAGCGATACGAGACGGCAAAATTTAAAATTAAAATAAAAATGATAAAAATAATAATAATAATAATAATAAATGACCAAACCCACGTAGTAAGCAACTGCACAAAAAAAATGTGGTTGCTTTCAAGAAACCACTGGTAAATGAAATAATTATATTATTTTGTTTATTACATAACTAATAAGCTCTGTAACTTACATGGAGCACTCTTTTTTCCTGGCCTTTTCCGACGGAATTACTTCATTTATACGGCTCCAACCGGGAATGATTGAAACCGGGATTGATTGAAGCATATTCTATATTACATATATGATCGGCACCTTCCAGTCCGATAATTTGAGCACTCTACAGTATCTAGTAATTTAAGCAACATACACGATGGACGTTTATGATTTGGATTATTCAATCAAAAATATACCTACTCCCTCCAACACGAATTATACCACATTGCTTATAGATAAAATCGAACAAGTGGTTAAAAGAATGAGATGGAAGGCAATGATTTACGATGGACTATTCAGTGCTGATACAAATGATTGTTTTGACATACAATCTCGTAAATACCCACTTAGAATTAAAGACATGGTCAACTTCGTATTAGACCTTGTTAATTGAATTAGTGATATCAAATTTCGTATGTACAACAATAACTTTCAAGCTAAACTTTCTAACGATATCTCTTATCTTAAAAATTTTACAAACACATTTCTTCTTTCCGATAAAACTAAAAATCTCTTTGAAGTTAATACTATTTTGTTTAACCAACATTTAACCAATTGTATTACCTACAAATATCAATTAAATAACAATAACATCTACAATACTATTAATAATGAAGCTAAAGTACTAGCTAGTTTTTTTTTTAAATAGACAACCGGATTGAAACCCTAGCTAAACGTAAAGCTTATGTTACCCTTAAAGACCATACATTAGACTTTACTAATCGACCTAGTTGTAGACTGATTAACCCGGCTAAATCAGAAGTTGGCCTTGCAAGTAAAACAAAACAATCTTAAGAAAAATAATTTTCCAAATTATAACTAATACTGACTTATCACAATGGTTAAGTACATCCCATGTTAATTCTTGGTTTAAAAATAAGTGTAGATTTACCCAATTTCGATATTGTTGATTTTTACCCCTCTATTTCCTTATTAAAGAAAGCCTTAGATTTTGCAAGACCTTTTTCGAAATTAGACATATATAATACATTATTGTTCATGTTAGGAAACTCTACTCTTTACTAATGAAAGTATTTGGGTTAGAAAGTCAAGCCCTGAAAACGCTTTCGATATTGCAATGGGTTCATATGATAGTGCGGATATGTGTGACTTAGTAGGATTATTCCATCTCCACACCCTTAAAGGGAAATTTCCTTCCCATAATATCGGTTTATACCGTGACGCTGGATGAATGCCCATTACAGGGCAAATGTAACACCGAATCCGTTGTATATGAGGCCAAATTAACACATTTGATTAACAACTTGCCAGCCAGGAGTGAACGATATGTTGGTATGACTCAAGACAGGTTAAAACTAGGTTTATGCGCATGTCGCTTCTTTTAAACACTCTGATAAAACAACAGCAACGGCCCTCACTAATAAGCTGTGGGATTTCAAAGATAACAACATCCTGTACTCTATCGATTGGTCTATTTTAGACCATTCGAGGGAATACCAAAGGGGCACAAAAATGGTTCTTTGTGTACCACTGAAGAATTTTGAATTCTACAGAATTTTAAAGCCACTTCAACTTGCTTTAACTCCAAGACCGAGATCTTCAGATGTTGTCCTCAACTGAAATCACATCTGCTTCGTAACTGGATATACATTCCTACGATGACTCAAACACCTTGAACTTCTTCTTTGATACGATGACTTAACCACATTGAACTTCTTCTTTGCTCTTTACGCCTTATATCTTCTACGACTTTTATTACTCTCAGAACTCACTTTCTGTACCCTTATTTTCCCTTTCTCCCTTATCTCCTCTTATTCTTTAACTATTATTATGTTATTTATTTCCTTATTCCCACCTACTCTCTATCTTACCCTTTACATACCCTCCCCCTTTTGATTTTTAGATATTAATTTTACGGGTATGTATGTTGTCGTGTATATGTGTATATAAGTGTATGTATATATATATATGTGTATATGTATGTATACATTTTATATATATATGTGTATGTGTATGCCGTTGCTCGCACCAACCGGAGTTATATGGTCTTTAAAGCAACGAAATACCAATGATGGTTGGAAGATCACTGATGAAGGACTAACTTTATTCATATGTAACCCATTAGCAACCCCGCAGCAGATTTAACTCATATTGACACATATTTTCCCCCCGCTGTTACACGTCTATTTCGTTCTTACTGCTTCCTCTTTCTCTGTATCTTTACCCTCTCTAGCAGTCACTCTCTCTGTTAGCCTCTTCCTCACCCTTCACTCACTCATTCTCTGTTACTACCTCTCCCCCTCCCCCTTCTTCCCGTTTGACCTGTGCGTAGTTCTTTCTTTCGCACCCTTGGTCTGGCAGGTCGCTTTTTTCTCTCTCTCTCGTCTACGATTTCACAGAACTTACGTTCACCGAAATCACAGACTAGATCCCTTATTCCTCCCGTTAGACATGTACGGAATTCCTTCCTTGCTTACATTCCAACCAGGTTTGATGGTATTTATTCTCTCTCGTTGACAATTTCGCCGAATTTAAATTCATAGAAATTTGAGACTTGACTCCTTCTTCCTCACTTTTCGTTGCTTCACCATTTTTGTTTATTTACACTCGTGTCCCTTTTATTTACGTGTCCCACCGACTTTGTTTAGCCGTTGCTCGCACCAACCGGAGGTATATGGTCTTCAAAGCGATGAAATACCAATGATGGTTGGAAGATCACTGATGAAGGACTAACTTTATTCATATATATATATGTATATGTGTGTGTGTGTATATATATATATTTTTTATATATACATATATTTAGGTTTATTTTGTGCATTTGATTACTACGTGCGTTTGGTCATTTATTATTATTATTATTATTATTATTATTATTATTATTATTATTGGCGACCTACGTACAAATCATATTATTGTGAGCTCCGCAAATGTTTGTTTTTTTCAGTTGTTTAAAATTGCCATTTATAGAAAAGTTTTATTGTTAATTCTATATAAGTGCATATACATTGATTTCTGAAAAGGACACTCAAAAACATTGTGGCCTTGAGCCCAAAATTTTATTTTTTTATAATTATCAAACAAAAATTATTTCTTTGGAAAATCATGGCCGACTCACAGCTGAACCTAGTAGCTGAAAGCCTTACTCACAAACTAACACCTCACACCGACACCACCATTGTAAATATTACTATGTTTGCCAACACTAAAAATATAAGCAGTATCAATATTTTAATTTTGTCTGAGGCAGACATTCATTTCCCGCAAGTGTTAAAGCCGCCACCCCCACCACCACCACAGCGACAACAGAAACAAAAGAAAAATATTAACTCGTGATATCGAAATGAATTCATCCAAAATGAACTCTTCCACACCGAACACCACTGACACCTACACCACCACAACTGAAACTAAAATTAACAACAGCAACAATGACATTAAGAAAACCACCCTGAGTTTTGCCAGAGTACCAAAGCAGTGCGAAGCATTCCAGGTGACTCAGGAGGAATTAGAAGAAGCCAAAAAAATGGTAAAGAAAGATGGGTGCAGGGTCAGCCTGACCCCCAGCCCCACCACCACCTAATAAAATGGAGCATCGGCGCCTATGCACCGTGTATTATAGAACGATTAACATAAAATCGCGGCGAGTGGAACGGGCATCCGAGTCCCAAATCCAAAAATGTTGGGACATGTGTGGGCAAAAAAACCCCACATCAGACGTGGGCAGAAATATGGAACCGTGGACGTGTTCTTTGAAACACCACAGGAGGATAGAGAACATTCCAAGGCCCCATTAAGAAGTGACGACTTCACACTTGTCCCAAGATATTGTGGCCAGAGACTGGTGAAGATCAGGTGACCCACGTTCCACCGGCCATCGAAATTCACTGGCTAATATCTGCCGTCCTCGCCGGAATCGTAGCCAACACCAAGATAATCGAAATAGCGAAAGAAAAGCAGGGGAACTGGTCCGGATCTGGGATGGAGCTCCTGATTCAAGCGGACCAAAAAAGCATTGAGGAGATCCCAGAGGAAATAGACCTTAATGACGGCTGCCACCTCGCCGTAATCGTCGAGGGCAGAAGGCCTAGGTGTGTATTTTGTGGTGAAGGAACCCACCTAAGGGCTTTCTGCCCTCAGACTAAAAGTTTGAGGCCACCTCTCCTACCCATCTCAGTGATTCAACCATCAAAACCAGCAGCAGCAGAGATGGCAGCAACAACTGTAGCAGCAACAACAGAGGCAACTGTAACAGCAACAACAGAAGCAACTGTAACAGCAACAACCCCAGCAACAGTAGCAAAACCAACACCATCACCACCACCTCCCAACGCGCCAGAACTACCACCTGCGCCTACACCATACCACGCCACAACCAAAACCAACGCCTGTGGAGGATTTTCCACTCCCCAGCCTTTCACAACTGGAGACAGATTGTGACGATGAGGTTTGAAGAAAAAAGGTTTGAAGAAAAAAGATAAAAAGAAACAAAAAAAGAAAACAATTCTCTTCCCTCCCCCTCCAAAAACAAAATACAGAGGGAAACAAATAAACTATCAAACAATAAAGTTAGGACAGATATGCCCCCATCCACACCAGCATCACCAACCCCATCACCACAAACACCAACGCCATCAGCATCATTAACCACAACACCACCATCACCAACACCACAAAAGTCACCAAAAAGCGAAACCGAAACAAACCCACAACAAGCGCAAACAATCTAAACACCCAAAACGATACACACTACACAGCATTAAATTTGAACAACAACCAATTATTACACTACATCCAACACAACACCAGCATCACAGAAAAAGACTACACAACCCAACAGTTCACACCACTTCCACACATACAAATCACTCGCATCACACAGAAAACGTACACGACACTAAACCAAAAATTCCCCAAAGACATCGGAGACTTCCCAGAAACATTCTCCAGGAGGATTTATAAGGACATCCTTCCGGAGGAGGCCACAAGCAGTGAAAAGGATGGATAAACCATACCTCCTCAACGAGAAGTAAGGTAAGTGATCTTTCCCATCTTTTCCACTCCATTTCAACATGACTTCACTCAGAAGAGGCAGCATAAATGCGCGTGGCTTGGGGTCGTCATGGAAGTAGGGCCACCTGCTCAACGACCTCAGGTCACTAAACATAGCTGTAGTGGCCATCAGCGAGATCAGAATCTCCGAAGCATGAGCCTTCGCACCGATCTTCGGCGGCTACGATGTGTACGCATCTCCCAGCCGTCCGGAATCGGGGGGAGGAGTTGCTGTGCTTTTTCGGAGAGGTTTGGATCTTGCCAGACGGGCCATCTTCCTGGACCCAGAAGGTAAGTTGGTGGTGCTAGACGTGACCAGCGGAGACGGGCAAGCTTTCAGGCTAGTGGCCGTCTATGCTCCGACAGGAGCAGATTGGCCTGATTTATTCCGGCCTCTGGAGACCTTTCTTGGAACATCCATCTCTTTAGTGTTAGTGGGCGACTGGAACGGGATTTTTGATGCACGCTGGGACTGTGTGGGATCAGCGGATAGGGGAGGAGGGTGCAAGAGCCTCACCAACCTGCACAGGCGTGTTTAACTGTCTTACAGGTACCGATTGGATTTACCGAATGTGCCAATGTGGACTTGGACAAATCGTATAGGGTCAACCAGATCATATCTAGATAGAGTATTCTGTAGGGAAATACATAGATCTAGCATAGGCTGTCCACAATTCAAGATAGTCAGCTACCCGCACCACAAATTCGTGATCTGTGTGCTTGACTTATATAGGTTTCATAGACGAGGACCCGGCAACTGGAAGCTAAACGCGTCGTTACCAGTGCGCAAGGCCTACAGAGGGCGGATTAGCGAACTAGTTAAGTGGGCGTTGACGGGGGCCATCGTCAACAACAAGTGGTGGTTTGCTCAGAAAAGAGCAATTAGAATAGTGTCCATTAGGTTTAGTAAGGGTTTAGCAATAGAGAAAAATAGAGCAGAGACAGAATTAGTTAGAACATTTGACGAGGCGTTTAGCAAAGGCATCGCGACCGACGTACTTGCGGCGAAATTAGCCCTTGACCAATTCTTCAATGCAAAGCACGAAGGCTGCGTTGTCAGAGCTAGTGTGCGTGCTCTCAGACACGAGGGGACGAAAGTCGTTCAATCGGCCCAAGTGGCAGAGTCGCGTCATGGCAAGAAAGCCACGATACGGGACTTGGTGGACAACGAAGGGCGCATGGTACTCAATCCCGGGCAATATGGGAAGCTTTTTCAGCGACACTTCGCACAGCTGGTCGGGGGCAGCGGAAGGCCGGGTCGAGGGATGGACTGCCGTGGCTCTCGGGCATTGAGGCGGAGTGTTGCGAAAAGCCGATAACAGCCGCTGAAGTACGGGAGGCAATGACTGGCTGCACAAGGGGTAAATCGTCTGGTTTGGTGATCTGCCCTATGAACTTTACGTACAGATGCCATATTGTTCGGAGGCCTATTGGCGCACATCTACTGCAACTGGCAACAGAACGGGAGAAATCCCAACTCTGTGAACCGAGGAGCTGCGGCGCTGCTGAGAAAGGATCCGAACAAGGGGGATAACATAGATAATTATAGGCGCATATCTCTGCTAAACACAGAGTTCAAGATTTTGGCGAACGTGCTAGCAAAGAGGTCGGCGCTTGTCGTTAGTGGTCTGGTGGGAGAGGCGCAGACATGCGCCATTCCCGACAGATCCATCCAAGACTACCTCCACCTCATGCGTTAGATCGTAGAGAATGTAGCTAGGGAACCTGTCACGGGTGGGTCCTTGATCAATTTAGATCAGTCGAAAGCTTTCGATAGGGTCGACCATCGTTACCTAGCGGCCGTCCTGAGAGCGGCTGACTTTGGGCCCGTCTTCACAGGATGGATCGCTGCCATCCACAGCGACATCTGCTTGGTGGTGAGAGTGAACGGTTACCTTTCGGAACCGTTCAACATCATGCACTCGGTCCGCCAAGGATGTCCCCTCTCGTCCCTCTTGTACGTATTGACTCTCGAGCCATTACAGCACAAACTGGAGACTTTGAATTGGTCCCACGCGTACTAGTATGAGGAAGGTCCGTGTCAGCATATGCGCACGATGTCACCGTAGTGGTGTCGAACTTCAAACACATCGAGGCGATCGGCACTACACTAAGGGAATACGAAGCGGTGACAGGAGCAATGATCAACCAGGAAAAGTCAGTGGGCCTGCAGCTCGGCACCTGGAGAGGCAGGTCCATGCCGTCCAACAGCGACGTCGGCCGCTGGACGGACGGACCAGTTAAATTGCTCGGGGTCTGGTTCGGTCCGGATCTCCAGACGGACAAAAACTGGGACGAGGTGGCGAGCAGGGTGGCTTCTCTCACCCAGAAATGGGCCGAGAGGAAGCTATCCCTGAAAGGTCAAGCGGAGGTGGCTAACGCGTATATCGCGTACGTCATCTACTACCGCCTGACCGTCGTACCTTGTCCTAAGCCCCGCCTGACTGCGCTGGAACGTTTGCTCTTCCGTTTCTGTGGAAGGGACGCGCTCCGATGGTCAGGCGTTATATCTGCTGTCAACACCAGCTACGTGGTGGGCTGAGAATGATGTGGCTGATGATGCGCAGACACGCGCTCAGGCTACGACATCTCCACCTCTTCCTCGACGGTGATCAGGTGTGGTCTCAGTTTGCTAGACACTCTTTCCCCAGCTCGTCCCCTTGACGGAGATGCAGTCCTGGGTCAAGCGAAGACCGAGAGGGAGCGCTTGGAGACTGGAATGTCTTAGGCGCTCACAGCCCTCGACCAATCGGGCAATGTGATCGGTGGAAACTACACCTTGACGTTCTATAGAGGATTAGTGGAGGGGAAGAGCAACGACGTAATTGGAGAAAATCTAGGCGTCAACGAAAATCAACTAGCTAATCTCTTAGGAAGGACTTTCGGGCCAGGGCCTATGGACAACTTCCAGAAATCCCTGGCCTGGCAGTGCTACCGGGGAGCTTTGCCAGTTCGGGTTAAACTCTACAGGCATGGAGGTGCCGTCAACCGGGCATGTCCGAGATGCGCGAAGGGCGAAGAAACCGTCCTGCACGCACTCGTCCATTGTCCGAGCATTGCTGACTTGTGGGATTATGTCGAACACCTGCTGTCACGTGTAGGACGGATCCAGCTATCAGCTGAGTCCATCGTGAGGATTGCCCCGCCCTCTTCCTTTAGCCGGGAAGGGCAGGCAGTTTTTATCTGTCTGGTGGCCATGGCGAAAGAGATAGTATGGTGGACACGTTTGAAAGGGCTGAAGACGAGCACTTACCTCTTCGGTGATGCCCTGATTAACTTTTTCAAATTTCATTTGAAAAGGAAAATCAGGGTAGAGAGGGAAGTGTTCTCTTGCCAGCATTTTGTTGAAAGATGGTTGAGAGAAGCAAGTATGGCGCGAGTGAATGGGCCTACTTTGAGTATATATCTGTAAATTAAATGTGGAAAAGAGGGAGAGGGCATTTGCCCTGGTAGTCAGGGTCACTGTGGTGTTTTAATGGGCTTTCTCCACAAATGTCCCTCGGAAATCTCCCCCCTATTGGGGAATTTTTCTTTGTTATTTAATTACATCCTCTGTTTTTTTACACGCAGAATGCCCATTTGTACCGTCCTGTATTATCCTGTACTGTCCTTAATCTCTACTTTATGTAAACCCTTGTGGTTAATAAAGAAAACATTATTATTGTTATTATTATTATTATTATTACAGTTGCATTTATCTTGCTTTATGTTCATACGAGTTATCACCAAGTCACAACCAGTGACCTCAAGAGACAACAAGGTCCGCCATGTTCAAGGAAGAACATACATACTCACACGTGCATCTTTAGTGTTTAGACTTGTGATGTACTTATATTGACAGAATCTTCCTTAGGGCAGTTCCTATTAGTACTATCTTTTGTATTTCTCCTATACGCGGGTCTCCTGGGATTTGCGATAAGTAATCATTAGAACGCTTAGGTATCATTCCCAGAGCGCCTACAACCACTGGTATTGTTTTAGTTCTCAATTTCCACATTTTTCCAATTTCTATCTCCAGGTCCTTATACTTGCACAATTTTTCAAATGTTTTTATAGATACATTCTTGTCTATTGAAACAGACATATCAATTAGCAGGCATACCCTCTTTTTAAAGTCCTTCAATATTATATCAGGTCTATTTGCATCTATTTTTCGGTCTGTTTGGATGCTAAAGTTCCACAAGATTGAGATGTGATCTTTTTCAAGTATGGGAGGTGGTTGATGCTCCCACCAATTCTTTTGATGGGGCAGGTCAAAATGCTTACACATTATCCAATCTATGTATTGTGCAGCTCTGTCATGCCTGTTTAGGTATTCGGTTGGAGCTATAGGACTGCACATTGAAATTATATGGTCAATGGTCTCTGGTTGTTTTTTGCATACACGGCATAATGGGCTGCATCCATTTTTTATTATGTTGGCTTGGTAATTTTTTGTTGGCAGACACTGATCTTGTGCTGATATAATCAGTCCTTCAGTCTCCGATTTCAGTCCAGAGGATGCCAACCACTGATGGGTTAAAGTTTTGTCAACATCAGGATTGTTAGCTCACTCTGGGTTTTTTCCATACAGAGGCTTTTCTTGCCATTTCTTAGCCAGTTTCTGTAGCAATTCTTTCTTTTCAGTTACTTTTACCTGCTTTGCTTTTTCTGTGTTTTCCATTTCAGCAGCAAAATAGGACTTCTGAAATGTGTAGTCCATTACTCTATCTTTGTGCATATTTTGTAATGGAATATGATCTTTTGATGCTTTCATGTTTCAAAACGAGTTTGATCATCCAATCATGTGATTCCCTTAGATATGTAGATAATCCAATTGTTGCAGTTTTCAACGCAATGTCTAACTCGATTAACCCACGTCCTCCTTCTTCCCTAGGGAGATATATTCTATCTGTATCTGCCTTAGGGTGATGCATTCTGTGCATGGTTAAGAATTTTCGAATTTTTGTATAAAGGCTATGGATCTCTGTGCTTGACCAGTTGATGACATTGTAACTTTAGGTTACTACTGGTATGGCAAGCGTGTTTATGGCATCGATTCTATTCCTTGCATTCAATTCCGTTCTTAAGATTGCTCTAATTCTGCGGTAACATTCCTTCCTTATCCTTTCCCTCATTGTCGAGTGCTTGATTCCGTCTCCTTCACAAACACCTAGATATTTGTAAGTTTTTTCTTGATCAAGTTCTCTTATCACGTTCCCCCGATCAAGATTAATGTCTGAACTCTTCAGCAGCTTTCCTCTGGTGAACGTTGCTTTGGCGCATTTATCTAGTCCAAACTCCATTTTAATGTCATCACTGAACTGCTCCACAGTGGATAATAGCCCTTGCAATTGTTCATCATTTTTTGCAAATAGTTTCAGGTCATCCATGTAGAACGAGTGATTAATGGTTTTGTCATAGACTTCATATCCATGTTTTGTTTTATTGATCATTTTAATTAATGGTATAAGTGCGATGCAGAATAAAAGCGGTGATAAAGAGTCACCCTGAAAAATTCCACAATTAATAATAACTTCTCCAGCTTCCAGTGATTTTGTTTCACTATTCAAAAGGAGTGTCGTTTTCCATGCCTTCATACTAAATGACAAACATCTCCTGACAACGGGGGATATTTTGAAAATCTCTAAACATTTTTCAATCCAACTGTGTGTCAAACTATCGAATGCTTTTTTTATAACCTATCCAAGCAATTGGTAGATTTTTGTGTCTATTATGACCATCTTCCAGTATCATTTTGTTAACCAAATGCTGAACCTTACAGCCATATGAGCCTCGTTTACACCCTTTCTGCTCAATGGGAAATAGGTCATTTGTTATGAGATGGTCATATGTATATTCAGTTTGGACTGATGTTAACATTTTAAACATTGTGGTCAAGCAAGTTATCGGTCTGTAATGTTGGGGATTGTTTGTCTCATCATTCTTCGGAAGCAGGAATGTAATGCCGTTAACTAGCCATGATGGTATCTTTTCTGGCTCCTTAACTATTTCATTGTAAAGTTGGGCTAACAGCTCATGAGACTATGTGAAGGCATTTATCCAAAAATGTTATATTTTGGCTTTTCCTGGGGATTTCCTGGGTGTTTCTTAGAGCCAAACGCAACTGTTCAACTGTTATATTTTCGCATATTTGTTCCTCAAGGTGAGCTGTATATTTCATTTGTCTGTATATCCATGAGGCATGTATATTATGAAATTTTTCTTCGGCCCAGATATTTTCCCAGAATTCTTGCGCTTCCCCCTTGGGTGGTATTGGTTTAACAGTTGTTGTTGACTTACCAATTTTTCTGTAGAAGTTTCTTTGGTTGGATTTGAACATAGTATTGTACTTATAGAAACTAGATCGTTTTTTCAAAGCGCCTTATTATTATTATTATTATTATACCAGACGATCAAGTGAAAAGGGATGTAAAAACCATCCCTCCTCTACCAAAAGTACGGTAAGTGGTCTTTCCCATCTTTTCCACTCTATTTTAAACATGACCTCACTCAGAATAGGCAGCATAAATGCGCGTGGCTTGGGGTCGTCATGGAAGCAGGGTCACCTGCTCAACGACCTCAGGTCACTAAACATAGATGTAGTGGCCATCAGCGAGACCAGAATCTCCGAAGCACGGGCCTTCGCACCGATCTTCGGCGGCTACGATGTGTACGCATCTCCCAGCCGTCCTGGATCGGGGGGAGGAGTTGCTGTGCTTTTTCGGAGAGGTTTGGATCTTGCCAGACGGGCCATCTTCCTGGACCCAGAAGGTAAGTTGGTGGTGCTAGACGTGACCAGCGGAGACTGGCAAGCTTTCAGGCTAGTGGCCGTCTATGCCCCGACAGGAGCAGGGCGGCCTGATTTCTTCCGGCGTCTGGAGACCTTTCTTGGAACGTCCCGCTCTTTAGTGTTAGTGGGCGACTGGAACGGGATCTTAGATGCACGCTGGGACTGTGTGGGATTAGCGGATAGGGGTGGAGGGTGCAAGAGCCTCACCAACCTGCTCAGGCGTTTTGAACTGTCTGACAGGTACCGATTGGATTTCCCGAATGTGCCAATGTGGACTTGGACAAACCGCATTGGGTCATCCAGATCATATCTAGATAGAGTATTTTGTAGGGAAATAGATAGGTCTAGCATAGGCTGTCCACAATTCAAGATAGTCAGCTACACGGACCACAAATTCGTGACCTGTGGGCTTGACTTAGATAGGCTTCATAGACGAGGACCCGGCTACTGGAAGCTAAACGCGTCCTTACCAGCGCGCAAGGCCTACAGAGACCGGATTAGCGAACTAGTTAAGCGGGCGTTGACGGGGGCCATCGTCAACAACAAGTGGTGGTTTGCTCTGAAAAGAGCGATTAGAATAGAATCGATTAGGTTTAGTAAGGCTTTAGCAATAGAGAAAAATAGAGCAGAGGGAGAACTAGTTAGAAAATTAGACGAGGCGCTTAGCAAAGGCATTGCGACCGACGTGCTTGCGGCGAAATTGGCCCTTGACCAATTCTTCAATGCAAAGCACGAAGGCTGCGTTGTCAGAGCTAGGGTGCGTGCTCTCAGACACGAGGGGACGAAAGCCGTTCAATGGGCCCGAGTGGCGGAGGCGCGTCGTGGCAACAAAGCCACGATCCGGTCTTTGGTGGACCACGACGGGCGCATGCTACTCGACCCCGGGCAAATGTGTGAAGCTTTTCAGCGACACTTCGCTCAGCTGTTCGGGGGCAGCGGGGGGCCGGGTAGAGGGATGGACTTTAGTGTCTACCTCGACGGACTGCCGCGGCTCTCGGCCACTGAGGCGAAGTGTTGCGAAAAGCCGATAACAGCCGCTGAAGTACGGGAGGCAATGACTGGCTGCACAAGGGGTAAATCGCCTGGTTTGGATGGTCTGCCCTATGAACTTTACGTACAGATGCCAGACTTGTTCGGAGGCCTCTTGGCGGACGTCTACTGCAACTGGCAACAGAACGGGAGAATTCCCAGTTCTGTGAGCCGAGGAGCGGTGGCACTGCTGAGAAAGGATCCGAACAAGGGGGATAACATAGACAATTTCCGGCCCATAACTCTGCTAAACACAGAGTTTAAGATTTTGGCCAAGGTGCTAGCAAAGAGGTTGGCGCTTGTCGTTGGTGGTCTGGTGGGAGAGGCGCAGACATGCGCCATTCCCGACAGATCCATCCACGACAACCTCCACCTCATGCGATACATCGTAGAGAGGGTAGCTAGGGAACCTGGCACGGGTGGGTCCTTGATCAATTTAGATCAGTCGAAAGCTTTCGATAGGGTCGACCATCGTTACCTAGCGGCAGTCCTGAGGGCGGCTGGCTTTGGGCCCGTCTTCAGAGGCTGGATCGCTGCCATGCACAGCGACATCTGCTCTGTGGTGAGAGTGAACGGTCACCTGTCGGAACCGTTCAACATCATGCGCTCGGTCCGCCAAGGATGTCCCCTCTCGTCCCTCTTGTACGTATTGACTCTCGAGCCATTACTGCACAAACTGGAGACGTTGAGGGGAGTCCCGCGCGAACTAGGATGCGGAAGATCCGTGTCAGCATATGCGGACGATGTCACCGTAGTGGTGTCGAACGCCAAACACATCGAGGCGATCGGCACTACACTAAGAGAATACGAAGCGGTGACAGGAGCAATGATCAACCAGGAAAAGTCAGTGGGCCTGCAGCTTGGCACCTGGAGAGGCAGGTCCATGCCGTCCAACAGCGTCGTCGGGCGCTGGACGGACGGACCGGTTAAATTGCTAGGGGTCTGGTTCGGTCCGGACCTCCAGACGGACAAAAACTGGGACGAGGTGACGAGCAGGGTGGCTTCTCTCACCCAGAAATGGGCGGAGAGGAAGCTATCCCTGAAAGGTCGAGCGGAGGTGGCTAACGCGTACATCGCGTCTGTCATCTGCTACCGCCTAACCGTCGTACCTTGTCCTAAGCCTCGCCTGACTGCGCTGGAGCGTTTGCTCTTTCGCTTTTTGTGGAAGGGACGTGCTCCGATGGTCAGGCGGTCCATCTGTTGTCAACACCCGCTACGTGGAGGGCTGGGCATGCCGTGGCTGATGATGCGCAGGCACGCGCTCAGGCTACGACATCTCCACCTCTTCCTCGACGGTGATCAGGTGTGGTCGCCGTTTGCTAGACGCGTTTTTCCCCAGCTCGTTTCCTTGACGGAGCTGCAGTCCTGGGTCAAGCGAAGACCGAGAGGGAGCGCCTGGAGACTGGAATGTCTTCAGGCGCTCACAGCCCTCGACCAATCGGGCAATGTGATCGGTGGAAACTCCACCTCGGCGTTCTATAGAGGATTAGTGGAGGGGAAGAGCGACGACGTACTTGGGGAAACTCTAGGCGTCGACGAAAATCAACTAGCCAATCTCTTCGGAAGAACTTTCGGGCCAGGGCCTATGGACAACTTCCAGAAATCTCTGGCCTGGCAGTGCTACCGAGGAGCCTTGCCAGTTCGGGATAAACTCTACAGGCATGGAGGTGCCGTCAGCCGGGCATGTCCGAGATGCGCGCAGGGCGACGAAACCGTCCTGCACGCACTCGTCCAGTGTCCGAAAATTGCTGACTTGTGGGTTTATGTCGAACACCTGCTGTCGCGTTTAGGACGGATCCAGCTATCATCTGAGTCTATCGTGAGGATTGCCCCGCCCTCCTCCTTTAGCCGGGAAGGGCAGGCAGTTTTTATCTGTCTGGTGGCCATGGCGAAAGAGATAGTATGGTGGACACGTTTGAAAGGGCTGAAGACGAGCACTTACCTCTTCGGTGATGCTCTGATTGACTTTTTCAAATTTCATTTGAAAAGGAAAATCAGAGTAGAGAAGGAAGTGCTCTCTTTCCAGCATTTTGTTGAAAGATGGGTGAGAGAAGCAAGAATGGCCCGAGTGAATGGGTCGACTCTGAGTATATATCTGTAAACTAAAGGTGGAAAACTGGGAGAGGGCACTTGCCTTGGTGGTCAGGGTCATTGTGGCTTTTTACTGGGCTTTCTCCACAAATGTCCCTCCGAAGTCTCCCCCCTATTGGGGAATTTTTCATTGTTATTTTTTGTTACATCCTCTGTTTTTGTTTTTTGTTACATCCTCTGTTTTTGTTTTTTACACGCAGAAATGCCCATTTGTATTGTCCTGCACTGTCCTTAATGTCTACTTTATGTAAACCCTTGTGGTTAATAAAGAAATCATTATTATTATTATTATTATTATTATTATTATTATTATTATTATTATTATTATTATTATTATTATGTTGGCTTGGTAATTTTTTGTTGGCAGACACTGATCTTGTGCTGATATAATCAGTCCTTATTATTATTATTATTATTATTATTATTATTATTGTTATTGTTATTCCTTGAATCTCAGTCATTGATGTTGGTCAACTGGAAAGTCCGTTGGATTGAATATCAAGCCACTACCTGCAGCCTCAGATATTCAGGACGTATCGGAGGGTTCTTGCCGTTCCAAGCAAGCATGCCTTTTGAAGCGTTCCAAAAAGCGTGAAGGGGCCGATTTTCTTTAACCATCCCTGGAAACCTTTGGAGATAGTCCCCAGTGCGCCTATGACAATCGGGATCACTTTGACTTCATGGCAGTTCCAAATCCTTTTCACCTCCCACTTTAGGTCCTGGTATCGGTTAATTTTCTCCCTCTCCTTCTCTTGCACTCTCGTGTCGAACGGGCAGGCCACATCCACAATCAGGCACGATCTTTTTTCTTTGTCCACAACCACCAGGTCAGGTCTATTGTGTTCCAGTTTTTTGTCCGTCTGTATCCTAAAATCCCACAGCACCTTCACCTGACTGTTCTCCATCACCGCCTCTGGCCTATGCTCATACCATTTCTCAGAATGTGGTAGATTGTTTACTTTGCACAGGTGCCAGTGGATCACCCTGCCCATCACATCGTGTCTCCAGCCCTTATAGTGGGTCTGGGCTAGGTGTTTACACTCGGACACAATGTGAGCCACAGTCTCCTCTCTCTCTCCACAGATCCTGCACAGTGGGCTAGCCTCCTCCTTGTAGATATGGTGCTTCAACCACTTCGTTTTGAGGGCCTGCTCCTGCGCAGCCATTAGCATTCCTTCTGTAGCCTTTTTGAGGTCTCCTCTTCTCAACCAGTTCCATGTCTGTGGATCTCTAAATTCAGTTTTCTCAAAGAAGGTACTATGAAGGGATTTTCCCTTAAGGCTGCTCTTCCTCCTTGATGTTATTTCCTCCTTGGGTATCCCCTGGCATACTGTCCCCTCCTTCAGTACAGCTCTGAGCATTGGCTCCTTACTATAGGTCACGTATTTGTATAGGTTGTTTTTCTCTATCTGAACACAGTCCTCTATGCTGATAAGACCTCTTCCACCCTCAGATCTCCTTAGGTAGAGTCTATCGACATCACTCCTCTTGTGGAACATGTTGTAGATAGTCAATAGCTTCCTAGTCTTCCTATCCATTTCTTTTTGTTCAGCAACATTCCATCTCAGAATTCCCGCACTGTACCTAATAATAGACACAGCTCGGGAATTTACTGCGCTTATGGCATTTCTGCTGTTCAGATGTGACTTCAATACGCTCCTTACTCTCCGAATGTATTCAGTTCTTAACAATTCCTTCATTTTTTTGTTCTTTATGCCATCAGCCTCCACAACGCCCAAATACTTGTATCCTTCCTCAGAGTCAATTTCCTTTATCATCTCACCTGTTGGTATCTGCATTCCGTTACTTCTGCTCAACCTACCCCTCCTCATCACAATGACTCCACATTTACCAATACCAAACTGCATACATATATCACTGCTGAAAATACGGACAGTGTCAACAAGCACATCCAACTCCTTCTCACTTTTCCCGAAGAGCTTAAGATCGTCCATGAAGAGGAGGTGATTGATGGTAAGCTCTCCCCTTCCCAACTTGTATCCTGCTCTCACTTTTCGCAGCATAATGGTCAAGGGCATCAGGGCAAGGACAAACAACAGAGGGGACAGGCTATCTCCCTGGAAGATACCTCTCTTGATCTTCACGCTTCCCAAGGATACTCCAGTTGATGTCAACTCTGTCTCCCAGAACCCCATACTCCTGCCCAGCAACTGTCTGATGTTATCTGCCACCCTGAAGATCTCCAGGCTTTTGGTGATCCAGGAATGAGGCACCATGTCAAATGCCTTTCTGTAGTCTATCCATCCCATGGCAAGATCAGTGTGTCTCCTCCTGCAATTCCCCATTACCATCTTATCAATAAGCAACTGGTCCTTTGTACCACGTGACTTATTTCGGCATCCTTTCTGTTCGTCCGGCAACAAGTTGTTTGTGTGGAGGTGATGGTAGATTTCCTCAGACACAATGCTCGTCAACAGTTTCCACATTACGGGCAGACATGTGATAGGTCTATAGTTGGTAACATCATTACCCTTGATTCGGTCTTTCATTATCAGAACTGTGGTACCTTTTGTCAACCACTCTGGCACCTCACCCGACACCAAGCAGTCATTGAACATGGCCGTCAGCTTCGGGTGGAGGGATGTTAAATGTTTAATCCAATACCCCTGCACACCATCTGGGCCTGGTGATTTCCAGTTGGTTAGTTTTTTGGCTTGCCCCTTAAGAGTTTCAACTGTGATACTCAAATCAGTCTGTTGCTGTGCCTGCTCACCGATCTCCCTCTCTACTGTCTCAATCCACCCTGCCTGGGCATTGTGTCTAACATCCTGCTCCCATATTCCTCTCCAGAATGTTTTAGCTTGTTCCGCCCCAGGGATCAAGTCGGTGCCTCTTTCTTTCCCCTCAAGCTGTCCAAACAGCATCTTCTGGTTGTTGTCGAACATGCGGTTCTGTTTATACTGACTGACTCTGTTCTCGTATCGCCTGATTTTGGCATTCTTTGCTACAATGCGTTGCTTCAATTCCTCTATGATAATATTTAGCTTTTTACTCCTAGTTTTGTATTTTATTTCCAGTCTATTTTTAGTGCCTATGTTTTTTAGTGTCCCATTCATTAGTGACTCAAGCTTTCCTATGTCATTTCTCATTTCCCCGATTTGCCCACTCAGTCGCTTCTTCCACCACGGCTCTGCTCTTTCTTGTCTGTTGTTTCCTCTCGCTTTTATACCAAGTAGTTTCCTCACCGTATTTGCTGTTGCTTTGAGGATATTGTTGCACTGGTGAAGACTCCTCGCCTCAAGGTATGGGATGACTTTGTTTACCTTAGCTGTTGTTTCTTTTAACTTTTTCCTGTCTACAAATCTTAGGTTCATAGGTCTCCCACTATCATTGTTCAACTCATCTACCACTAAATTTAGGATGTCAACCGAATCTTGTCCTAGCCCGTCAGCATTCATCTCCTCAGTGGCCGTATCTCTGTTCCAGGTATTATTTATCTCAGTATTCAGATCATTGTCTGCTTCGGGTGGTTCCTCCGCTCTCAGGACCTCCTCACCTTCATTTCCCGCCGGCTCGCTTGTCTGGCATACTACACCCGCCATCTCCAAGCCATTCTCTCTGCTCAGTTCCTCCAGTTCCAGCTCGCTTATCCACCCATTAGTTCTTATTACCCGAGCCTGCCCGGCCAATTTTTGTTCATCTAATTTAAATAAACCAATCTCGTTCCAGATGTTATGCATCCGTCTCCTGTAGCCCCTCTCCTTGGGGTTACTTTTCAGGTAGCATTGCATAACAGTTCTATTCAATTCTTTCGTCCAGTTGGTTCTGGCCCCTTTCCTTCTTCTTCTTCCTCCAACATCAGCAGTATTTCGTTGACAGTCAGGTTCCTGCTGCTGAGCCAGGGGGCACCTGTTGGGTGAGAGTCTGTCACATGACGTTCTAGTCTCCATTTCACCGTTATTCGAACTGTTTATGTTCGATATTTAAACACTCTTATCGAGGATTGGCGAATGTATGTTTACATAGCCATCTGTGGATCCGCCATCCCACTTGGCCCTTGTGTGGCATTATCACCACGCTGTATACGGACACACATAAACAAACAAACACACGGGCAGAAAGGGCCCCAAAAATGAATAAGCATAAGTTTCATTGTAATGTAGTATTCGAATGTCTGACTTAGTTTTTGTTTTTTAAGTTTTACTTTTTCCCCCCTCTTCTCTGTCCGTCCGCCTGCTTCTCTCTTCATTCTTATTTTCTTTACGTTTTTGGGGTTTCTTTTTTTGTTTTTGTTTTTCTCTGTTTTTCTCGTTTTTACTGTTGTTGCTGTGCTGCTTTTGTTGTTTGTTTTTTCTTTTTTCTTTTGAGTCTATCTATATATTTTGATGCCTTCCTCTTTGTTAGTAGTAGGAATTCTATACTGTGGAAGTGGTAGCCAGCAGAGACTAGCGGCGTTGGCGATACTGAGACAGTGGTGGCGGTGATGTCGATACCGAGGCAGTGGTGGCGGTGATGCGACCGTATTACTGTAGTGATGGTGCTGTAGCGGTGGCAGCAGCAGTGAAGGAGTCAGGGGGTGGTGGCGGCGGTGATGGGATAGTGGTGGTAATGATGGCCGTAGTGAGCGGTGGCGGTGAAGGTGAAAATGCTGTTGTGTTTAGTGTACACAGATGATGGGGTGGGTGGTGTATCTAGTTTCTGGTGTTGGTGAGTTTCGCTGTCCTATATAGTGTAGCCAGAGGAGAGGAGGGGGGGGGGGGTTCTTCTTCTTCCATTTATAGCCATTTTATTTTTTTTTTTCGGATATACAGTGTACAATACAAAGTTGAATATTTGAATATTTGAGCCGTATTACTGTAGTGATGGTGCTGTAGCGGTGGCAGCAGCAGTGAAGGAGTCAAGGGGTGGTGGCGGCGGTGATGGGATAGTGGTGGTAATGATGGCCGTAGTGAGCGGTGGCGGTGAAGGTGAAAATGCTGTTGTGTTTAGTGTACACAGATGATGGGGTGGGCGGTGTATCTAGTTTCTGGTGTTGGTGAGTTTAGCTGTCCTATATAGTGTAGCCAGAGGAGAGGAGGGGGGGTTCTTCTTCTTCCATTTATAGCCATTTTTTTTTTTTGGATATACAGTGTACAATACAAAGTTGACTATTATTGTTATTATTATTATTATTATTATTATTATTATTATTATTAATATTATTGTTCCTTGAATCTCGGTCATTGATGTTGGTTAACTGGAAAGTAAGTTGGAATGAATATCAAGCCACTACCTGCAGCCTCAGATATTCAGGACGTATCGGAGGGTTCTTGCTGTTCCAAGCAAGCATGCCTTTTGAAGCGTTCCAAAAAGCGTGAAGGAGCCGATTTTCTTTAACCATCCCTGGAAACTTTTGGAGATAGTCCCCAGTGCACCTATGACAATCAGGATCACTTTGACTTCATGGTATTTCCAAATCCTTTTACCGCCCACTTTAAGACCTGGTATCGGTTAATTTTCTCCCTCTGCTTCTCTTGCCCTCTCGTGTCGAATGGGCAGGCAACATCCACAATCAGACACGATCTTTTTTCTTTGTCCACAACCACCAGGTCAGGTCTATTGTGTTCCAGTTTCTTGTCCGTCTGTATCCTAAAATCCCACAGTACCTTCACCTGATCGTTCTCCATCACCGCCTCTGGCCTATGCTCATACCATTTCTCAAAATGTGGTAAATTATTTACTTTGCACAGGTGCCAGTGGATCACCATGCCCATCACATCATGTCTCCAGCCCTTATAGTGGGTCAGGGCTAGGTGTTTACACTCGGATACAATGTGAGCCACAGTCTCCTATCTCTCTGCACAGATCCTGCACAGTGGGCTAACCTCCTCCTTGTAAATATGGTGATTCAACCACTTCGTTTTGATGGCCTGCTCCTGCGCAGCCATTAACATTCCTTCTGTAGCCTTTTTGAGGTCTCCTCTTCTCAACCAGTTCCATGTCTGTGGATCTCTAAATACAGTTTTCTCAAAGAAGGTACTATGAAGGGATTTTCCCTGAAGGCTGCTCTTTCTCCTTGATGTTATTTCCTCCTTGGACATCCCCTGGCCTATTGTCCCCTCCTTCAGTACAGTTCTGAGCATTGGCTCCTTACTATCAGTCACGTATTTGTATAGGTTGTTTTTCTCCATCTGAACACAGTCCTCTATACTGATGAGACCTCTTCCACCCTCAGATCTCCTTAGGTAGAGTCTATCGACATCACTCCTCTTGTGGAACATGTTGTAGATAGTCAATAGCTCCTATTCTTCCTATCCATTTCTTTTTGTTCAGCAACATTCCATCTCATAATTCCCGCACTGTACCTAATAATAGACACAGCTCGGGAATTTACTGCGCTTCTGGCATTTCTGCTGTTCAGATGTGACTTCAATACGCTCCTTACTCTCCGAATGTATTCAGTTCTTAACAAGTCCTTCATTTTTTTGTTCTTTATGCCATCTGCCTCCAGAACGCCCAAATACATGTATCCTTCCTCAGAGTCAATTTCCTTTATCATCTCACCTGCTGGTATCTGCATTCCGTTACTTCTGCTCAACCTACCTCTCCTCATCACAATGACTCCACATTTACTAATACCAAACTGCATACATATATCACTGCTGAAAATACGGACAGTGTCAACAAGCACATCCAACTCATTCTCACTCTTCCCGAAGAGCTTAAGATCGTCCATGAAGAAGAGGTGATTGATGGTAAGCGCTCCCTTTCCCAACTTTTATCCTGCTCTCACTTTTCGCAGCATAATGGTCAAGGGCATCAGGGCAAGGACAAACAACAGAGGGGACAGGCTATCTCCCTGGAAGATACCTCTCTTGATCTTCACGCTTCCCAAGGATTCTCCAGTTGATGTCAACTCTGTCTCCCAGGACCCCATACTCCTGCCCAGCAACTGTCTGATGTTATCTGCCACCATGAAGATCTCCAGGCTTTTGGTGATCCAAGAATGAGGCACCATGTCAAATGCCTTTCTGTTGTCTATCCATCTCATGGCAAGATCAATGTGTCTCCTCCTGCAATTCCCCATTACCATATTATCAATAAGTAATTGGTCTTTTGTACCACGTGACTCCTTTCGGCATCCTTTCTGTTCGCCCGGTAACAAGTTGTTTGTGTGGAGGTGATGGTAGATTTCCTCAGACATAATGCTCGTCAACATTTTCCACATTACGGACAGACATGTGATAGGTCTATAGTTGGTAACATCATTACCCTTGATTCGGTCGTTCATTATCAGAACTGTGGTACCGTTTGTCGACCACTCTGGCACCTCACCCGACACCAAGCAGTCATTGAACATGGCTGTCAGTTTCGGGTGGAGGGATGTTAAATTTTTAATCCAATACCCCTGCACACCATCTGGGCCTGGTGATTTCCAGTTGGTTAGTTTTTTGGCCTGCCCCTTAAGAGTTTCAACTGTGATACTCAAATCAGTTTGTTGGTGTGCCTGCTCACCGATCTCCCTCTGTACTGTCTCATTCCACCCTGCCTGGTTACTTTTCAGGTAACATTGCATAACAGTACTATTCAATTCTTTCGTCCAGTTGGTTCTGGCCCCTTTCCTTCTTCTTCTTCCTCCAACACCAGCAGTATTTGGTTGACAGTCAGGTTCCTGCTGCTGAGCCAGGGAGCACCTGTTGGGTGAGAGTCTGTCACATGACGTTCTAGTCTCCATTTCACCGTTATTCGAACTGTTTAGGTTCGATATTTAAACACTCTTATCGAGGATTGGCGAATGTATGGTTACATAGCCATCTGTGGATTCACCGTCTCCGGTGGTTGCGCCGCTCCACTTGGCTCTTGTGTGGCATTATCACCACGCTGTAGACGAACACAAATAAACAAACAAACACACAGGCAGAAAAAAAACCCAAAAATGAATAAGCATAAGTTTCATTGTAATGTAGTGTTCGAATGTCTGACTTAGTTTTCCCCTTCTCTTCTCTGTCCGTCCGCTTGTTTCTCTCTTCATTCTTATTTTCTTTACGTTTTTTTTTTTTATTATTATTATTATTATTATTATTATTATTATTATTATTATTATTATTATTATTATTATTATTATTATTATTATTATTATTATTATTATTATTATTATTATTATTATTATTATTCCTCGGCTAGTTATTTCTGAGAGTGTCGTGGGCACAGAGTCCTCAAACATGCCTTCAAGCGTATCTTGTCAGAAGCAACCGTCCGCAACTGATCCGGCTTGTATCTCAAGTGAGACCAGCCAGGCTCATTGATGTTACTAAATAATCTTGCTTGGGTTCTACCTTGCGATCTGCTCGCGGCTGGCTTGCGCGTAAAATCTGTCGAGCGATACTTTAAATTAAATATAATGTTAAATATGATCGAAAAATGAAACGATGATGAATCCATTTCGAAGAATTTACAAGTTTCATCAACTTTAAATTGATTTGCCTTTTTTATAATATCGCTTATATTTACAACATTATTTGCAAACAAACATGCCAAGTAAACAAACCCTGCAAATAAACGTATAATTAATATAAATATACACCCATATTGATTTAGAATAATATTCTTCAGGTTTGGAATAATATAGTAGATTAGTTAGAGCTATCGTTCAAATCTACTTAAATATTGCCAATCCAATTATTGCGTTGGCTATAACCGACTAATGAAACCAGATGCAATACTGAACATTCTGTAAATATCCTTTAGAAAAATTAGATTTGATTGGATACTATCTTGAAACATGAAATTCAGAAATATAATTAATCGATATCTTAAATAGTAAAACAAAAAAAAAAAAACGATATAATATATTACCTTTCACATGTAAAATTACGAGAAATACCAGGTAGATAAAGATCAAACTTTCAAATTAAAAGATAAATGATCGTATTGAAATAAGAGTTTATTTGCAGCATTAAATATCGATTGTAAGGCGAAAACTGAGGAAAAATATCGTAGTATATAATGCAACATGACGGATTGTGGAATTAGTTTTATCAACAAGTGATGTACGTAATTTATCATGAACTGTTGCAATTAGTTTTGGTCATGGCTATTTGAGATTAATAAAAACGAGGTTATGAGCTGTTCATATCAGCCAGAGAATCATTACAGTAATAGATATTGGAACCTATCTTATACATTAAGTATTATGTAGTTTGACTATATATATATATATATATATATATATATATATATATATATATATATATATATATATATATATATATATATATAGAGAGAGAGAGAGAGAGAGAGAGAGAGAGAGAGAGAGAGAGAGAGAGAGAGAGAAGAGAGAGAGAGAGAGAGAGAGAGAGAGAGAGAGAGAGAGAGTGTGTGAGAGAGGAAAGAGTGGGAGGAAAGAGAGTTGTCTTTATTTAGTGTTAATTCGATTGCGAACAGTGCGTATCCACGATCACTATCCCAAATGTTTTCTGTAAGCAGTATGTAGCCACGTAGATCCTAATGATCACTCTCGAAATCCCAGACTACATTTATCTACAATAGATCCACAGACTTTTCTGTTCCCTCAAAATGGTGGACGATTGTAGGTTACAAGGTCAACAGTAGTAACTGTAGTAACTGTAGTAGTTTATACATCGGAAACACTCTCTTATCTTATACGATCTCTATCAGAAGATATCCAGAGATATGTCAGGCTCGAGATATTCAGCAAACTACATAAGCTACATAATGTAAAGCAAGTGATTTACGAATTAAAGTTCTCATTTCTCCACAGGACAGGCAGCAGTAAGCGTTCAGAGCAACCTGACGCAAACTGATTAATACAACTGGTCTGCGCGTCTTACACTTCATCGAAATGCCAGTCTCTCACACAATACATTACTATTTTGTGAGTTCATCGCATATTCCTTAAAATGAATGATTTACCCCGAAGTAACTTTAGGATATCCATAGTGTAAATAGAGAAAACTCTGTTGTTTGATATTTTACACTCATTCATAATACAGACTATATAAAGAATATTTGAGCTGATTTATGTAATAATATGATTTAACTAAATTTTGCTTTAATCAATGTATATATATATATATATATACATTGTGTGGGTGTGTGTGTGCATGTGTGTGAGAGAGTGTGTGTGTATGCGGGTGTGTGCGTGTGTGTGCGTGTGTGTGCGCTCCTGAGTGTGTATGCGTGTCTGCATGAGTGTGTGGATGTGGATGTACATATGCTTTTTAACATACAACTATGTAAGTTATCCAAAAATATATTATTTACATTAACTTTGTTGATATCACTTTGCATTCTAATGCTTTTGGGTGTATATTTGTTTTATTCTTGTCCTGCCATCGAAGTAACACTAAATGGTGGAGTACTATTATTTGTAATAAAGTAATACATGCCGCCATGCATTTATCATAAATGTTCGAATCAAATTCTTCCCCTTATGAAGGAGCCATTTGAAATTGTATTAATAGGCCGATATAAGTTTCCCAGCTTTGTCTAGTTCTACCGCATAGCGTCAAATTTCCGCAACTCAATAAACATACTACACAAAAAGCAATCATGATAAATCGGAATATTTCTTTTGAGAATATCCCAACCATAGGTAGCTGATTGGAGAACGAAATCTGCAATGAATATCATTAGCCTGTTAGATGACCTACTATATTCATCAAGTGTATGAAAATATAATATTTCGATTTCATCGGTAGCGAGAATAGTTAAGACAACAAAATATTCGTTGAGGCCACAGGCATCTGATGTAATTCAGACGTTGGTCAATATAATATGCAGTGTATCTCTGATAGATATATAGTTTTAAAATACAAGGCTCTTTACACACCTTGAAATAAAGTGTAGACAAAAACAGAGAATGTGTGGGTGTATAAGGGTTTGCTTTGATGAATTAAATGTCAACTTACCTATGAGAACATACGATATATCTTTGCAGTGTTTTACAGGTATTTTCGTCCTCAAAAATGCAAACTGTGCGAAACAATCATATTACAGCGTTACCACGTTGTTTATATACATGATTCAATGCAAAGTGTCAATAATACATGCTGTGATTAAACATTTGTTACTGTATGATATTGTTGACTAGTTTGCCTAGGTATAAACAAAGCTGTTTCATTATGCGCAGTGTAACAAGGTAGGACATTCCGTATCCTAGGATTTAAGTTAGGTTTACCATATTGTGATAGACACTACAAATTATTCACAGATAAACAAAATAAAAAAACAAAACAATTTAATACTTTCCAGATCCATATACATTGTCCAAACACAAATCTGGATTTATTAAGGCATGGAATAAGTGGATGGTGATTTCTGTACTTATTTGCACTGAGATTATATCCCATATAATTTTCACAATTTGCCCTGAGACTTATCATATGTTCTTGATAAGACTTTGCATAATAATTGATTATAAATGTATATAAGGCAACCTTTCTTATAAACAGGTATATTGAAGGTTTATGTCTCCATGAAGTAAGCGCTGATGCTGTATATATATATTTCACTTAAGAATACTTTATTTATATTATATAATGTATATTTGTACTCTAGTCAAGTAAGTATCACATTTTTGGGCTATCTGACAAACGCTTGTGATGTGTAAACTTAGTGTAGGATCCACATGTATTTTTATAATATAAATCCAGAATATCTGGGTCTGAAGGTCCTTCAGAAGTACCAGATATGTTCATAATGTTTGAATAGTCGGTTTAATAGTAAACTATTTAACAGATTTGAAAATGTATATTTCAAGAGGAAAGGAAAGTACAGAAAATTCCGACTGTATATGTACCAGCCCGTTGCCTGATCTAATAATCTACAAGCACATGTGTAATATGTAACAGAGTTTAATTTCATTAGAGTATATGCATGCTCTATAATTAAGTAAACCAGATATCATTGAAGGTAGTGATGCGGTTTTTTTTTATATTAAAGTATTTAACTTATTAAATATGTATTCACCCCAGTTTGTTCCAACCCCATTGATTTTGAACATCTTGACGCCTGAGTATTGAAAACGAAACTGGTCATGAGGCAAATCAAGTACCTGCTAATCTCTTTATAATGCTTTGGATGCTTGCCTACATTCTGAAGCAGAGTGGATTTATTTTTGACATATATTGGACATTCGTTTATTTAACGAGACCGCATTAACGGGAACAACAATTCTATATTACACAGAAAGTAAACTAATGTAATTTTAAAAAGAAATGCAAGTGTTAGTTAAAAGAATGCCATAGATATGGACACTGAGGGAATCAATTGAGTTACATAAGATATCAATGCAAACTCATAGTGTGCAAAACGACTGTTTGGATTAACTAAAATACGATGTGTATGGAAGAAATGATAAAACATATTAGACAAAGAGACTAAAACAATTGACAAAAGATTATGAAACAAAAGAATGCAAGTAATATTGGGTATGTTTAGAAGACGCGGCATGTAATTAAGCGATGTGATAAATAGGCTAAAGCTAAACGTATCAGACAATGAAGGTGTGAATATGTTTATTATAAAACAACTCCTCTATAGCGGTTCCTCCATTAACTATTGGGAAAATAATTATGATTCACCATATAGGTACAATCTCGACTAGAGTCCAACATATAAAGGTATTCTGTGAATGTAGTTAACCGTCCATTCCTTGCTTTAATTTATGAATGATGGTGTTTCCAACCACGACAATAACTTAATAGTATATAAGAGTGTATGTATCTGAGATCAACTTTGTTAGAGTACTCTCTGTGTTAAATATGAAAAATACAAGTCATTTTCAAAATGCTGTTTCAGCTTGATCGAAATAATTAGCCTACATTTCCATTCAGTTGATGACTTCCTGTATATTAATTTGTCTAAATCATATCATTTATTGACAACCGAGATAATGATATTATGCTTGAAATTATTGGGATTTGTTCAAGATAGGAAAACAACCGGAAAATACACAGCTGTGTTTAAAACTGATTTAAGTAAATATTTACCGAACATGTTTCAATTAAAATGTTGTATGTATATCTATTATGCAACTTATTGTGACGTTAAACATGTAAAATAAATGAATTATAGGACTCTACCTTTGAGTCTCCAAACTAGACACGATGGAATAACCAACCTTAGCTGAATAAACAGTGATTTAAATCAACATATAAGAACGTTTGTCCGAGTATTTCTGTTTATGCTTTTCCCACGAATAATGGCGTTACGATATAAGTTTTCCCGCGTAATTCAACTTGAGACATGTCACTAGCGAAAGTATATTTACTGGGTATGCTGATTATTTTGGGATACTTGTATGTCTTTGTAAATATGTCAAGTCTATTAGTATGTCATATTTGTTTGACTGGATCAGAGGGACATGAAACTGAAATGTTAGAACTATATACAATCTCGTAAATGTCCAAATGAATAAAACATACACATAACATTAAAATTCCAAACACTTTAACTCTGTCTAGTGTTACATTCAATTAAAATAACAGAACATTCACTCATTGAATTCCTTGGAACGTTGCTATTCAAATTATCATAGTGGTAAAACCATTAGAATGTTTTAATAATGGTATGTATTTAAATAAAACCTTCGCGAAGTTCAATTATGCAAACAGTTCACAGCTGCTTTTAACCTGCAATCAATGTAGGACATTAACATAATGAAACATTTATAGTCTCACCATAGAAAATAATTATTTTAAAACAATATACAATGAACTTATTATTGAATTATTCTTTCGGTATTTAACCTACACATTTATACCGATAGAACAGGGTAAAGACAGCCCTCGGTCACAAATGACCTTGGAAATTGCTCCTAGAATGATCCTCCTCCTAGGGACAAGTCCAATCAAGGGTGTTGTGGAATATCAGCAGTTACCATGCATAGCAGCTACTATTCTCCACGCCACAGACATTGTCCAAGTGGGGAGGCAAATGTAGATACATGTTGGCATCAGCGACGTCGCGACTCATTTTTACAGCTGAGTCAACTGGAGCAACTTGAAATAAAGTGACTTGCTAATGAACAAAATACAAAAAACGGTCCGAGAATCTAACTCGTAATCTCACTATTGTAAGCCCACCACTCTAACCCCTAATCCATGCGCCTTCACACGTATAGAATAAAATGAAATATTAATAGAAACCCTGTCAAATGTCATATATCATAGGTGAGAACATATTTTTATTTTTTTAGATTGAATATTGATATTTCTTTATTTAATACAAGTTTAACAAATGTATTTTACTGTATCCATATCATAAACAACATATAACCTCTGATATAATCACCGAAAGAATATCCCTATCACAATACTTTAGATGTGTTCTTTAAATTTAGTCCAACTAGGATATCAAAACATTGTCGTATATATTTACTTACCATTCGCGTATTGCAATACGTTTACCATTATTTTGATTAATGTTCGAATATATTCTTAAAATATTTCTCTGCATTCATTTGGATGATAGATATGCCGTTATAGTCTGACTATAACAAAATATCTATTTTAAAATAATGTAATTTGTTACATGTTCTCCAGTCATGAAATATAACGACGTTATTTCTGTCATATACATAATCATCACTAAAAACCAAATACTGCACAAAGTGTGTTACCTTTAACATTTAAATTATGGGAAGGTATTTGTATCTATCATTTTATTTTCAGTGTGTAAATAAATGTACGTTGATATAGCCTGGGACGTCTGAGTTGGTGATCAACATGTTCAAGATGTGAAAAACATATATAATTTGAATTACGCCTTTTAACATTTGATCTTTATTTTTTTTGATATTTGAAGATTTAATTTGATTTAAAGTGTTATCAATTCATTCTAAAATACTTAATAACTACTGTCCGTGTGTATTTAAATGATACTAGGAAGTACCTAATATTTACAAAGAGATTCCCACTTTCAGAATTGAATAAACCACCGTAAAGACACACATTAGGTTCGCATATATGCCGCTTCTAAATATATGCGAGAGTGATAAATATGTTTATATATTCCTGCTATGAATTCATTAATTACTGTTAATTTTATGCAAATACCAATTGCAACAGTTTAGTACAGATTTCCGCAGTATTATCAAAATATTTTCTTTTGTTTTGTGAGTGAATTTTTCAATTTACAATAACACAGACTAATAGTAAAATAAAACGGTTGCGAATTGCTATCATAACTCTTTCTGAAAATATTTTTATTATAGCTCATAATCTGTTCTAAATCTCTAATCTTTAAATACTCTGGTAAATAACCCTTTATTTGACTCAAAATCACGTACACAGAAACAGTATAAAATGAAAGATGTATATATTTACAGATTTAACCAACAATCGATCCTCGTCGATATTAATCATTCATATGCATATGTTGACTCAATTTAAATGCCTAAATAACAACTAATGATTAAGAATATGTATTTCTTGTTTAACATATAAGAGGAATATGCATTTATGTATATTTACAGAAATGTCAAACAAAAAGTAGAGTTGCTTTTTTGTGGTATACACAATTGCATGATTTTTTTATTTCCTATCATAATGTTTATTGGGGAAACCGTATTCGCTTTCACAATCGCCCAAGCAATCACATGTTGGCAACTTATCTGAGGTCAATTGACAGCTTGCCAGCTTCCAAATTGATAGGATCACGATTATTTCACTCTAGAATGCACACTTATCCTGTGGCTAAATGGACTTTCAAATTATTCAACGTAGCATAAATGCCTCTATTCAAATACATCATGTATTTGACCATAATAAATGTGTTTAAAATGTCTTCCTTTCTCAAATGTTCTCAACAAATGCAGTTAAAAAGTAACTTTCAAAACAGGGAACTCAACTTTATTTACCGTATTTAATGCATGCTAAACGAATATTTATGTGGCGCAATAAAGCCCAAATCGAAGAATGCGAATAATAAAACCATATCTACTAATCGAAACATATACAATACAAATACACACATAAATCTCGTGGCCAAAGTTGATATTAGAATATGTAAAAGTTCAAAATATATTTGTTATTGAAAAAATAATAAGTGAAATATGGAAATAATCCTCCTCCGTTACGCAAGTAAATAAATAAATAAATATATATATATATATATATATATATATATATATATATATATATACATATATATATATATATATATATAGGACAAACGTGTTATACGATCAATAATCTTCTAAAATTATATTAATATAGATTTATGGAAATTGTGTACGTGTGCGATTTCCTTTATTCTCTGGTGGTTTATAGTTCTAGAGGGCAAATAATTTCAGTAACTTTATAGCATTAAATCCGTGACTTAGTTGAATTCTATGTTTCATTACCATATAATATTTCATTTCAATATATTCTTCACTGGCATACAATACGTCTCATGATATATTAGGATTATTCATATAGTTGTTCGATCGATTCACACCGCGAAATACCAGTATGAGTCATGTCGTTTCAAATGGAATAGGGAAGACAATATTTAGCGTACATACATATCACGTGTTCATAGGCAAAATATAACTGTTATAGATAATCTTGTAATGAAAAAATAAAATATAACTCTGGTGTAAAGTTTAAACTAAATGCTAACAGGTTTATATCCAGTTTGAATTTCATGATTTCTTTGGGAGTTGTTGATCATTAACCACATAAGACAACATTTTGATGTCCTACGATAATCAGCATTCTAGAGGAAATGCTTAATGTTGTATTATTTTATTTAGACATGTTAGTCTACGTCATAACAATTAAGCTCGTATTATTATGAAGATGTAGATTGGCAGTATCGGTAGAGGGTCGGACGCCATGCTTTCCAGCATAGTTACGTCCCTTTATGATCTGAGTTCAAATCCCGCCGAGGTTCACTTTGCCTTTCATCCTTACGGGGTCGATAAAATAAAGTACCAGTAATGCACTGGTTGGTTGCTGGCCTTGTGCCTAAAGTAGAAACAATTATTATGAAGATGTAGTATAACGAATGTCAATCGAATCATACAAACACGTTGAAGCTCCCTCGTTAGCTCGTATAAGTTTGGTAAATGCATAGATACCAGGAGATATGGAATTCCTACAATTTTGTTTTGTATCAGTGGATTTATAAAGAATGATCTTTAATTGCGTGATATTGCATGAAACAATTTTATAAGATAATACAGAATTATTCATTCAGCTGGATGATTAACATTAATGTAATTAGAAATATCCATTTCGTAACCAACAATGAACCTCCTTAATTAGCTTTGAGAAGATCTCATAATAAAATAACAGAGATGCTCCCTCCCTAACACCATCATTGGACCTGCATTTACATTTTCATAGTTACGTTACCTCTCTAAATCCCTCATCGATAATAATATGTATTGAATCCCAACTTGTTCTATCGCAGCCAAGACAAATTAGTGAATGACAAGAACAATGATATAACCTTCAATATTTTTCTCGAATCTATATCTACTTATCTACCTGTATGTACATCTAATAAGAAATATCGCCAACTTTCAGACTTAATAAAAATAGTTTACGATTGATGATCAGCTGCATAAGAGTTACATTCAGACCAGCGTTGCCCTTTAGAAGATTCCGTTGGTTTGGCAGACTGAGTGCCCGATCTGGAATGGTTCCGATAAGGGAGAGTTGACTATAGCAACCGACTACATGCCATTGTGCATAGCAGCGATGCAGCATCTAAAGAGGGGGACAGAAGTTGTCTTCAATAGCGTCCTGGTAAAGATGGTTGAAGGTATTGGAATCTTTAGATCGATCCGATTTGACCAGATCTCCACAGCTACCGTTCCTGTTGCTGTAGACGGGTTCAAATAGATTGGTGAACGAGTCAAGAATATATACGTTAGTATCATAGGATATTCCAACAAAAAAGTTGATTTGTGACTCGTAGAATTGGTCAGGGTTTCCTCACACTCAGTTACTGTTATCTGCTTTTCATACAATTCTGCTTCAGCTGCAGATATTTGCGACAGGTTGTCGCAGTAGGAACAGATGTCGGCTACCCTCTAAAACTCACCACTCGTCTCGAAGAGTGGTGCGAATTGGTTGCTTAAATACACGGTACTCTACTTCGAATCGAACAGTACGCACCTCTCTCGTTTCATCAAATATCGAATTATTGTTTTCTTTTCACGCTGCGTCTCTCCCATTCGGGCACTTTGAACATGTATTAGAGCACACACCATAGCACTATCAATACAACCTGAGTTGCATCTAATGGCCTCTTCTCATTTAGCTACAAAATACTCCGCCTCATAAATGATTTTATGTATCGCTAGTGTTTCTACTCTAATCATTGTCTTGAGAGCAGCCCGCCATCAGTAGACGTCTAACTTTTCAAACCTTACTTTGTTAAAGAGTTATTCCTGGCGTTGCATGCCTTACGTGCAGGGCACGGATTTCTGGCCCAAACATTCTCCTTCCCTATTCTATTCTTATCTGCTAATCTAATGAAGTTATTTTCTATATATGATATAGATGGCACTACTTTGATTGCGCGGGGCCATAATGTTGTATACGGAAAATCTAGTTTGTAATTTTCAGACAGATGAATGTCTCTGATCAGCTTCGTGAGGTTTTTGCACCCCTAATTTTGTATGCTACTACCAGAGAATGGCAACGCGTGTCCATTGTGTCGTTCTTCTCTCTACGTATAAGGCTTCCAGAGGCCTGAAAAAACACCGGCATTAAGGCCCAGGTTGCAGTGTTGACTGTCAGCAGTCGGAATGTAACACCTACGCAATTGCTCACGTCCAGGACTACCAACTTGTCGTCCGAGTCCAGGAAGATTATTTCTACTGCGAGATCCACCTCTTACATAAACAGCTCTGCAACTCATTTAAATAAAACATGTAAGATCGCAGCCGAATAAGTTCTGTTAGCTTACAGAATGTTGACCTGGAACAGTGCGTCCACACTGATCCCAGGCCAGTTCTCTCAACGTGTTCGTTTGACATCCAGGATGGTGTTGTTTCCCTATTGTTCGATGAACACCAATATCCACAAAATGATTAATTCTGGAACTAATATCCACCCTAGAATGTGGGTGCGTCTGCAGCTCGCTACGTGTAGAGAAATAATTGTTTCTACTTTAGGCACAAGGCCAGCAATTACCCAGTGCATTACTGGTACTTTATTTTATCGACCCCGTAAGGATGAAAGGCAAAGTCAACCTCGGCGGGATTTGAACTCAGATCGTAAAGGGACGTAACTATGCTGGAAAGCATGGCGTCCGACCCTCTACCGATACTGCCAATCCACCTACGTGTAGAGAAATAATGATGCCGATTAACAGTGTTACCGGATGCTGGACATTCGAAACGATAAGGATTCTCAAGGAGAAAAACTACTGGGATGAGGTAAGTTATCTCTGAAAATTAGGTGGTGGAGAGGAACTCGTATATAGCGTGTTTCATCTATTTCCGTCTAGCCATTGCACCAGGCCCCCTTTCAACGCCTCGGCAAATTAGAACGCTTAGCTTTCAGCTTCTTGTGAAAGGGACTGGCTCCATTGGTATGGCTGTCTATCTATGATGATGCCCGAAGTGGCGTCAACTCCATATATTTCTAAATAGTGAACATTTGTGGTCACCGTTTATCAGACAAATACATTTGTTAAAAGAACATTTAGTAAAGAGGTTGGTGAATATAGCGTGGATGACCCAAGTTAACTGACTTACTGATACCACGAACCTATAGGACTTCATCTTGGTGTACACTATCAAAATAAGGCAGATTAGAATTGGCGCTGTTCCTAAGTCACCTTCAGTGGTGTCAACTAACTATTGTGGGATATTTGTTCTTATGCATTTGGTAGTTATATTTGTTTATGCCTGTTAGCTGTTTAACTCGTCATTTTGTAAGCCGTCACTATACATGTTAGCTCCACAAAACTAAGTGTTCAGGCACTTGCTGTCAATGTGGATATTGTTATTTTATTAGGGCTGTGGAATGGCAACGTGCTGTCCACACTCTTGTACGGAAGGGAAACATGGCACTTTAAGACCAGCCAAGAGAAGAAGTTGGACGCATTCGATTCCAGATGTCTGCGAAAGATCCTGGGGATTAAATGGAGTGACCATCTAACAAACCAGGAAGTCAGGAACCGCACCAACCAGCAGCTAGTCTCTTCTGCCATCTGCAAGCGACGCCTGGGCTGGTTTGGGCACGCTTTGAGACTTCCCCCGGAGAGACTGGCGAACCAATTACTTAAATGGAACCCAAAGGGAAGCAGACGGAGAGGGCAACCCAAAATGAACTGGAGCCAGACAGTTGAGAGGAACCTGCGAGCGACAAACAGACAATGGCGGGACGCTGTGCAACTGGCTGCTGACCGAACGCGGTGGAAAACAATGATTGCCTCATGCGACGCAAGACGCGGGAGCTTCGGAGTCTGACTCTGTGGAAGTGCAGTATTGGTCAACTATTGGGCACCATGTTTTGCGATGTGAGTTCAAATCCTGCCGAGCCTAGATTTGCCTTTCGTCCTTAACGGATCGATATAACAAAGTACCAGTATTCAACTGGGGTCAGTTGGGGTTGATCAGTTATATAATTAATATGAATTGTCCCTTAACCTGCGTGGATCAGCTTCCATTTAGTCGAAGTATATATATGTATCTATCTACCCGTCTCTCTCTCTCTCTCTCTCTCTCTCTCTCTCTCTCTCTCTCTATATATATATATATATATATATATATATATATATATATATATATATATATATATATATACATGTGTGTGTGTGTGTGTTTGTATATATTTACATATATATATATATATAAATATATGTGAATATATATATATATATAATATATGTATATATATATATATATAATATATATATATATATATATATGTATATATATATATGTATATATATATATATATATATTGGTAAACGGAATAGAAAATGGTGACACATTGTTCACAGTTGAAAAATGGTTTAATTAGGAATAAAAGAGTCTTAGTGATTGTATGGGTTAGTATTCAGTTGTGGTTTTAAGTTGTTAAGTTTCTACCGGTTGCGCATTTCTAAAAGCTTTCAAAAATAATTTTGAGATAGAGTGTACGTGCTGTTTGCTCTGATACATATATATATATATATAAATGTTTGTGTGCGTGTTTGTACATATATTTATATATATATATATATACATATATATGTATATATATATATATATATATATATATATATATATATATATATATATATATATATATATATATATATATAGCACCTACACAGACATAAACAAAAACCAAACCTAAACAGAAAATAATGAAATGGTACTAACAGTCTAAAATACGTCAACACCCTAACAAACAAAGAGTCAGATAAAGGGAATGCAGTAGTCCTATGGAGACACATTATTACACAACTCTAGTACTCTCTACTCTAGAAAACCAAACATATCATCAAAAGGCCCAACACTACACACAACAGAAAATAATGAGAAACATATAATCCATAACAACACTTTACAAAGAAGGCCTTACATACAAGGATTACAACTACATCACCAATTTCAAAATCAGAACCAGCCTCTTCTACGATATGCCAAAGACACAACATCGAAGTAATAGGCCTGCAAGCAATACACAGATGTTTACATCAATATCGCACCTCCCGATGACTTTAAATTAAGACCCATAATACCAGGCATCACATGTGAAACACACCGCCTAAGCAACTTCCTAGATATTCTGCTTAAACCTTTCCTAAGACACATAACAAGCTTCATAAGAGACGACCTTGACATGATCAACCACCTCCCAACAATACTCAAAAATGAACATACTCTACTAGTAAACTTTGATGTCATAAATGTATATTTCATTAGCCTACACAACCTAGGTATAGAGGCAATACAATTCTGGATGGAACATTTCCCTAGTGAACTCCCACAGCGCATCCCTAACAAATTTGTATTGGAGGGACTCACATTCAACTTGGAAAACGATTTCTTCGAATTCAATGCCAAATACTACAGGCAGACATATGGGACTGCCATGGGCACGAAAGTGGCCCCCTCACACGCCAACCTTGTCATAGGATATTTGGAAACCACTCTCTACCGCAAAGTTCTAGACAAATACGGCAACCACTTCTAACAACACATAGAACACAGAAAAGAATTGGAAGAGATATCTGGACGACTGATTCATCCTCTGGCATGAAAGTATAGATATACTGTTTGAGTTTAAAGCCCTTCTGAATGGACTCAACACATACTTACAATTCACAATGGATTACAGCTATGAACAACTCCTTTTCCTCGCCATCCTCATCAAGAACACAAGCAACAAAATAGAAACAGACATATACTACAAACCCACAGACACCAAACAATAACTTCCATTTAACACATGCCGCCCTAGACACACCAAAATGACAATTCCTTATAACCTGGCCAGAAGGATCTGCAAAATAATTTAAGATAACTACACATGCTACACACGACTAGAATAATTAAAAATCACACTTATCAGCAGAAACTACCCAACATCTCTAATTAACAATGGATTCCAACGTGTCCTAAAACTAGACATCCAGGAACTCAGACACATCAAACGCATGAATGAACCGCAACAAAAAAACTCTACCATACATCTCCACACAAAACCCCCTCAACAATGAGACATTCCACACCATCCTCCAGAACATTACTTTACTAAAAAGAGACGCAAGAATGAAGAAAATCCTCCAAACATACAACTCCATAAGAGCAAACGACAACGTAAATCCATATAAAAAGACCTCACACAAGCGAAAATACAACAAACCCTCACAATGAACCGTACAGTAACAAAATGTGTTGATCTGCTTAGGTTTTCAAGAGCACTATATAGGACAGACAAAAAACAGCCTCCATCAACGTATGACCGTTCATAAATCACAATTTAAAATAGAGCAATACAGAAAGATTGCATTTAGTGAACATATCGCCATATGTACTCACAACCAACATCCAAACTTTAAAATTTCCCCCATTTAAAAATACATAGACAACACTATTTCCATCCAACGTACCAATAAGGAAACATATTTCATTAACAAATTCCAACCTCTAATTAATGCTCTAAAAATCGGACCAATCTAAAACTTAAACAAACAATCAAACATTTACAAGAGTTACCTCCCTCACACCCTACCTAATCCTTTGTCTTAAATGAATTAAATATCATCCAGCAGGAATTGCTTCCGCCTGTATATTAACTCTCTAAAAAGGGAAATCATATCAAACCTCAGTCCATCATTTGCCTCCATCATGGAATCATGGATCAACTAAGCACAATTGCTATATTAACACATTTTGATATGCTTAACTTCAAGAACTATGCATGTAAATATCATTATTTTTTTCCACATTGACATTTTATGCTCTACATTATGTCCGTTTTCTTTTTCTTTTTACCTTTTTTATTTTCACTTCATAAACCTTCTGCACCTTCTCTTTAACATGTGAGACACCACATTAATACATTTCACTATCATTTGATAATGCATAAAAATGCTGAAATCGGTAATATACAATTATTAAATATATAAATAGATAAATAAATACCATTGTTAAATAATAAATAAATCAACTAATATCTTAACTCTTCACGAAAAGTAAAACATTTCGTTTTAATCATTTTCTAACCCAGAAAAAAGGGAGAGAGGAACAAAAAAGGAAAAACATATATTTTTCTTCCTAATAATTGTCTCTTTCTACCTATTTTCATATGTATATATCCTAACTCGTGTGCTTCTTCTCCACATTTTATTATTATTATTATAAATATATATATAGTTTTTTGGGGGGGAATTATGCAAACAGCCATTTCAAGCCAGTAGAATGACACTGTCATTTTATTTTTATTTTCATTTGTATTTGCCGGCGGCGGCGGGGGGGGGGGGGTATAAATAGAACGGCAGATGCTAATATATATATATATATATATATATTAGTATCTGCCGTTCTTTTTATATCCGACGTATATAAAAAGAACGCGGCAATTTCGAGCATGCAACAAATATCTTCAACAAAGGCACACATAGAGATTAAAAAGGGAGAGGGTGTGTGTGAATGAGAGAGAGAGATAGAAAGTGACAGAGCGAGTAAAACGGAGAGAGAGTGTGCGAGAATGAACAAGAGAGAGAGATTGACAGAGAGAATGACGAAGAGAGAGAGTGTGTAAGTGATATAGAGAGAATGGGATAATTTAATGAAGGAGGCTGTTAGGAAATTTATTTTTCCAAGGAATTATTTTTCCAAGCACTCGAGGAAGGCTAAACCGCCCGAGCGCCTGGCGCGCAGTCGGGAAATCCGCCACATCCGTCGGATCATCGTGTGTTACCAAACGATTATTATTTATTCACACCCGTGGTGTGAGTTTGAAAGTGGTATATCGCGATGAAATGGGCTAATAGACTATATCTAGTCCTCAATTAGTAAGGGTTATAGTAGTATGGTTCTAGGGTGGGTAGGGGGAGTGAATAAAGATAAACAGATATAAGAGTACAGAGAGTAATATTCTAGGGTCGTGTGCTAATGAGCACATTGGTAGGTATGTCCTTGTAATAGAGCGAGTAAATAAATACAGAAGTGAAATAAATAATAAGCAAAATAAATAAATAAAAAGCTAAATACATAAATAGAAATACATAAATAAAATGCAGTCATAACTAGGGTGGTGATGCATGGAGTAAAACGGAAGTATACAGAACATATCGAAGAATTCAAAACACAGGGGAAATATAAGATAGATCGAGGGGCATTTTGATTATACATTATTTATTAAGGTTTGTTGGTTCACCACTGGATATAACTAGTTATTCCGTGTGGTCAACATCGATGTATTATATATATTATTATCTGCCGTTTCTGTTTATATAAAAAAATGACGGTGTCATTCTACTTACATAGCTGGAAGAGGATGTTTGCATAATTGCAAACTAAAATATATATATTTTTTTATTATTGTTATTCGAAAAACTCACGTTCACATTTCTTGTATTCAGCCATGTAGAGTTATAAAACTATTAGTTATATATCAATATTTGTGTATATATTCATATATACATATACTTTAACCTGATTAGTTATTTAGTTCATTTGGTTGGGTTTTGCCTACCGCAATGTTTTCAATGTGTCAAGCTATTTAAACGTATGCTATTACTCTAAGTACCTACCTTATTTAGTGCTTTGCTACTCATTCTTTATTGTACGTCGACTTTGCTTGGCTACAGCTAAAGCTTCGATTTTACTAAGTTTCAACTTGTATCATATATATGTATATATATATATATATATATATATATATATATATATATATATATATATATATATATATATATAGCTTTCACCGTATTATTTGACTAAACAATGTTAGTCTGATAATGGGGTTTATAACCCTCAGATAAATGGATAAAGATGAGTATTGACGTACATGGGAGTCGAACCTACATCTTTGGTTTAGACCACTGTGCTACCATTTACACCAACACATCACCCATCTCCTTCCATTCAAATTAGAAGGTACGTTTTAGCGAGTACAAATGACAAGTAAATATGTTTTGAAACAGTGAGCAGTTTGAACTTAGAAAATAGAATAGCTTTCACCGTATCTTTTGACTAAAGACATTTCAGTCTGATAATGGGGTTTAGATCCCTTAGATAAATGGAAAAAGATGAGTATTGACGTACATGGGAGTCGAACCCACATCTTTGGTAATCCATTTATATGAGGTTATAAACCCATTATCAGACTAACATTTCTTTAGTCAAAGAATACGCTGAAATCTATTCTATTTTCTAATTTTATATATATATATATCTGTAGGTGAAGAGGCAGGATGTGTGGTTAGTGAAGAGGAACTGGTAGAAGGTAAACAAGAGGAGAAAAGTATCTCTTCAACAACTGTTCACTACAGATCATAGATGTTTCGGCGCTTAAAACAGAACATTGACCCCTATAAATATATATGTGTGTGTGTGTGTGTGTGTGTGTGTGTGTGTGTGTGCGTGCGTGCGTGTGTATATGAATGTATATATAGTGCGTGTGTATATGAATGTATATATATAATATATATATATATATATATATATATATATATATATATATATATATATATATATATATATATATATATGTATATATATATATATATATGTATATATATATATATATATATATATATATATATATATATAATATATATATATATATATATATATATATATATATATATATATATATATATATATATATATATATATATATATATATATATATATATATATATATATAATTGATTCTACTTTTGGCACAAGGCCAGCAATTATCCCAGTGCATTACTGGTACTTTATTTTATCGACCCCGTAAGGATGGAAGGCAAAGTTAACCTCGGCAGGGAGGTGTAGACTCCGCTACATAACTGTACGATGTAGGTTATGTTAACTCAATATGAGAAGACTCACTTGCTACTGGAATAGGCTAAATTTCATCGATCACCAGACAGAACTTGATGAAGTTAATTGATACTAATGTTTTTTTTTCTGTCGATAATACATGCATGCTTGCTGAGAAAAGTGCGTTTTTCTTTAATAATTACAGAGGGGAATACAGTACAGTTTCAAATGACATGACATATATCCAACGGCTTACTACATACGAATCTCAAAGAAAATAAAAACCATTAGTAATGTATATTGATTGCTCAAGGGTAATAAAGTTACAAACACTGTATGTTATGTGAGATGGAAACAAATTCATTTCCAGCATAAGGCGAACACTACAAAAGAGCTTAGAGAAATTCATAAGATAAAAACCATTCATCTTTGAATCATTCTTAGATTACAAATATACATATCAATAGACATGCTTATTTTTATATGGAATAATACAATCATGACAAGACTTTTGCTATTTTTGGTGTTTTAACATCAATGCTATAACTTAAGGGAGACATTAAATAAATACAAAAAATAAAATGAAAAATTGGATCTCAATGTATATATTAATTTGAAAATGAAAAAGAATTCAGGCACACTATATTAAGTGTATGCATGTATATGTTTAAGTAAGTTTGTATGCGTGAATGTATGTTTATATGAACGTAGATAGTTATATATGTATGCATGTATCTATATATCTATACGCATACATACATAACTATATGTATATATATATGCATACGCATGTATGCGTATATATATCTATATTCGTATGTAGGTAAGTATTCTAGTTTATATCTATGAAGGAATATACATGTGTTTATAATGTATGTAAGTATCCAAACTATGTATATATGTATATATAGGTATACGTCCATGTTGACACGTTTGTATATATAGTGTATGCTTGCTCTGTCTTTTCCCGGATAGTTATGAATGTTAGTTATCAACGCACTGTTCTATAATGTACTGTCTTTAATGCGTTCGAAAATCAGTGATTCACAGAAGACGGCCGATGAGCGGGGATTCCCCGTTGTGTATGTGTTCACCTCACGTTTTCTAAATAATATATATGTACATATCTAAGTAACAACAATGTAAAATTGTAATATATAATTAAATCGTTTAGAACTAAAACTGAAATCATTCTTTTTCTGTTTATATATATATATATATATATATATATATATATATATATATATATATATATATATATATATGAAAACAGGGAGTAAGAGTCGATTATGAGGAAGAAAAATATATGCCTCTTCTTCACATTTTATATATATATATATATATATATATATCACAGAAAAAAGAGAATCAGGTATTTAATTGGACATATTACAATTGTTACTCGGGCGACCAACTCGAGGCACGATCGATATGGTGATCACACCTGACTCTGAAATGAACACGGTGATTTCAGGTCAGGTGTGATCATTAAATCGATCGTGCCGCGAGCTGGTCTCAAGAGAAACATTGGTAATATGTCCAACAAATTCCTTTCGTCGCAACACTGATTCTCATTTTTCTGTGATATCATATTCTGCTCTACGAGGGTATTTAGTGCTCGTACGGACGCTTTAAGCATCCAAAACAAATATATATATATATATATATATATATATATATATATATATATATATATATATATATATTTAAATGTTAAACAAGGTTCAATGAATGAATCAAAGAATGTGTTTTACAATAGATTGGAAGCACTCAACTGTTGACTTCTCCAGAGTTATTAATATTATTTCTAAATATTAACAAACATAGACATTCGTGTGATCAAATATATTTCATTATACATATTTCAGAGGTACTAAGCTAACTTCAACAGTACGTCCTCATCAGATAAAATAATGCATGACATACCCTGACAGAGTAGATGGTTAAGATTCAGTCATGGTAGTGAATACGATATGTCAAAACTCAATATGTATATACCTTAAGATTAAGACATGAAAGCATTTACATATAATACATATGGTGCGTGTGAGAAAGCTTAACAATACATAATAGCAATTTACATAACTGCTAGAGATTCAAATAATTTAAGTTATTGAAGAAAGAATAAAGAAGAAAGACAGAGAGAAACAGACGAGGAGAAAATATAGTTACTAGACGTATAGAAAGCAAAAGAAAATTGATCAAGGATAGAGAGACAAGTAGTAATATGTGTTATAGTATAAAGCATAGGGAGGGATTTTTGTATTGTCGTGGATGAATAGGGAGTGATTAGATAATGCAAACATTATATATATTTATACAAACACATGAATATACATTTAGGCATAATGTTGTGAAACATTTAACTCCTAATCTTTGAATTATTGAATAATCTAGAAGTATCCATCAATAAAAAGGCTATAAATGTCTATAAATATCTATATTAATATTAAAGTATACTATTATATTTAATTTATAAAATCATATTTAAAGTGTTTGCAAACATGAGGAGGAATAGTTAATATTTTCATCCCCACGAAGGTAATCACTATTAAATTATATTATCTTATATTGTATTAAACAATTTGTTTATATTGAAGTAATTCACATTATATAATTTAAAAAATAATTACAGTTATAACCTTAAAAATTTAAAATTAACAATTAGAATGCCTTAAAGTATCTAAAGGTCTTACATTTAAACTTAAAAAAGCGTATTATTAAATTAGATATATGCATTTGTCTAAATATATATACACATCAAACTTCGTGAATCATAAGGATAAGAACCAGATTCAAAGTAAAAAAGTAAATTTTTTGCGATCATAAAAGTGCCAAATATCTAAGCTATATGATTTAAAAATTCAAGAACAATTTTTTAAAGACCTATATTTTAGTATATCATATTTAAAGTGTCTGCAAACATGAGAAAGAGAAAACTTAAGATGTTCATTGACCCGAAGGTAATCCGAATTTAATTAAATTAAATTAAAAAATAATTATCCTTATATCATTTAGAAAATATTTAACAATTATATCACTAGAATCCTTAAGTATCTAAAGTACTTATAAATGTAGCTAGAAGCATGTTATTATACTAGATATACACATTTGTCCAAAAATAAATAAAGTATTGTGTTCGGAACTCAAGACGATATTAGTAATCCATATACATATAATAAATAATAAGAAAAATAATGTACATATAATAGATAATAATAATAATAAACAAAAATAATATACACAAATTAATCCAAATGGACATAGCATTCTTCTATTACACCTAACCTATTACATAAGGCTTTGTTTTATGCTTACAAACATACAGATCTAACTACGGATTAAATCAATATCATATTAACTGTATAAGAACTCTAATTAATTTCAACAATGAGTATTGGACCCGTTCAGATAGGAATAGACACTTTGACATTACTATGGGATCATCGGACTCAGCGCATGTCACCGATCTTCTGGGATTTTTATCTTAAATATGGTAAATAGAAAACTGGCAGAGATTACCGGTGGTTTATATAGTGACGATATTTTATTTACGGTTGTCAAACATAGAAATACAGAACTAAATAGGGTTAATAAAACTATAATTGAATTCTTTAAAAAATAGGACCTTAAATTAGAAGTTGAAAGTCGTAACAAAATAGTTAATTTCCTTGACGTTACTCTTAACTTAAACTCAGGTTTTTAGTACCCTTTCCATAAGCCCACTGAAAACTTGAATTACGTTAGCTATTACTCTAATCACACTAAATCCGTGAAAAACGCAATAGTCAATAGTGTACAGACACGCATAACTAGAATATCCGCTAATAAATCCATATCTGATGAAAAAGCAGGATACTATAATGACGCGCTACGAAAGCAGGTTATAAAAATAATATTGAATTTATAGATAATAATAATTTGAATTATGATCCTGATAAAAATTAGACTAAGATATATAAACGAGATTCTAAAAATTAGAATACAAGCACCCGTACCGTGAATAAATTGGGGAAAAAATCAGAACAAAATCAATGATATGCACCCCCCCCCCTTCCCCCATCTTCTGTAGCAATAGAAACACCACTCGCAAATCTTTTCTTTAAAGCTTTAGATAAATCCTTCCCCATTCAGCACAAATATCGTTCCATATTTAACAGACACACAATTAAGCTTTCTTTTTCTGCAACTATGATATGGCCCAGAACATCGCAAAAATAAATAGTAGAATTCTAAATCATAATCAACAAACATTGAACGATAATGAATATAATAACACTAGCAATATTAATACTAGGAATAACAATAACATTAATCTAAGCCCAATCAATTGAACACAAGTAATAATAATTGAACACAAGTAATAATAATGTTAATGTAAGTTGTCCAATTCATAGTAATAACAATACATCGAAACGTAATTGTAGAAATATACCAAATTGCCTCTGCAAAATAATTGTCTGGAGAGCAATCTGGTCTATAAATTCACCGTAAAAGCACATAAGATCACATACAACTATATTGGTGCAACTTCATCGACATTTAAATCAAGATTTTCGAATCACAAATGCTCTGTTTCGAATCCTAATAGGAAATCTTCGACTTCTTTATCACAACTTATATGGTCGTTAAAAGAAAACAATTTAAAATACACGATTTCTTGTTCGAAGATGTGTAATAGTCGAATCTACTTGAATTGGTAAATATCACCTAACTGCAATCTCTGTACCATGGAGAGCCTATTAATAATTAGTAATTATGAACATTTTATTAACAATAAAAGTGAATTATTCTCAAATTGCCTTCATAAAGCTTCATCTATATTCCAAGCCTCGCAAAAAGTCAGGAAAAAACACTAAATAAATAGGTTATATTATTTTGACGTCTCTTATCAACTGAGTGCGTAAAAAGTTATAACAGATTATAAAATCTTATAATAATTTTAATTGTTTATTCTTTTAAGATAAGATTAATGTTAGATTAATGGGTTCTATAAACATATATATGTTTATAGAAACATATAGATTGTTAAGATGTTCTCTTGATGAATATGCATATCATTTGATTGGGTAGATACATTTAATTTGATTGAGATTCTTGTATATTTTTTTTAATATATAGCTTATGTGGTTAACAGTTCTAATGAACCGTAAATCATTCATGCATTTATGCATTTGTGTATTTATTATTATGGTGTATGTTAGTTTTACGATTCAGGATGTTTGAGTAATATATTTATATTTATGTATAAATAGTTATGGTATATGCGTCACACACGATCCTAGTCGACAACATTTGTCCACTTAACTTGATGTAAAACTTCAATTATAACTTTACAAACAATGATTGTATTTATTATTTATTATATGAATATGGATCACTAATATCGTCTTGAGTTCTGAACAGAATACTCTATGTATATTTGGACAAATGAGTATATCTATTATAATAACATGCTTCTAGCTACATGTATACGTACTTTAGATACTTTAGGACATTCTAATGTTATACTTGTTAAATATTTTCTAAATTATATAATGATTATTATTTTTTAATTTAATTTAATTAAATTCTGATTACCTTCGGATCAATGAACATCTTAAGTTTTCTCTTTCTCATGTTTGCAGATACATTAAATATGATATTATACTACAATATATATCTTTAAAAAATGTTCTTGTATTTTTAAATTATATAGCTTAGATATTTGGCACTTTTATGATCGCAAACAATTTACTTCTTTCTTTGAATCTGGTTCTTATCCTTATGATTCACGAAGTTTGATTTGTATATTTATATTTATGTTTATACTATATATATATTATATGATCCTAATATAATAACCTTAATTTTTAACAATGTTAACAGTAACTTATTTATTATATTATATCATATTATGTTATGTATAACTGACTAATATCGTCTTGAACTTTAGACAATATGCTCTTTGTATATATATTTAGACAAATGCATATATCTAAGTTAATAATACATTTTTTAAACTTGAATTATAAGGCATTTAGATACTTTAAGGCATTCAAATTGTTAACTTTACATTTTTAAGGTCATAACTGTAATTATTTTCTAAATGATATAATGTGAATTATTTCAATATAAAAAAATGTTTTAATATAACATAATATAATATAATTTAATATGGATTACCTTCGTGGGGATGAAAATATTAACTATTCCTTCTCATGTTTGCACATTTTTTAAATATGATTTTATAAATTAAATATAATAGTATACTTTAATATTAATATAGATATTTGTAAACTTGTATAGCCTGAAATATTATACATTTTGATTAATTCATTATTCTAAACTAACATAAATGATTTTAAATTTAACGGTCAGTCTGATACGTTTGGATATATATAGTGTATTTACATATAGTGTTAGTATATTTCTAATTAATTAAGGACTCGAAATTATACCTTCATATAATTACACCCTTATATATATTAAATATTTAGATTGGTGGATAGTTCTAGATAATTCAATAATTCAAAGATTCGAGTGGAATCTTTCACAACACTATGCCTAAATGTATATTCATGTGTCTGTATAGATATTTATAATTGTTGCATTATCTGATTACACCTATTCATCCACGACAATACAAAAATCCCTTAGAATTAATATATCTAGTAACATATATATACACAGATGCATACTCATGCTAGCAAATATATAGGTTTTGTCTTAGTAACGTTGTGGTTCAATTCATGGGGATGCAGAACAATAATATGAGAGACGTAAAATAAGAAAATTATAAAATTAACTTGCTAAAATTTCACTCCAACTAATTAGTTTCTGAAAGGGATCCCTTTCAGAAACTAATTAGTTGGAGTGAAATTTTAGTAAGTAAGTTAATTTTATAATTTTCTTATTTTACGTCTATCATATATATATATATATATATATATATATATATATATATATATATATGTGTGTGTGTGTGTGTGTGTGTGTGTGTGTGTGTGTGTGTGTGTGTGTGTATGTGTGTGTGTGTGTGTGTGTGTATGTGTGTGTGTGTGTGTGTGTGTGTGTGTGTGCATGTGTGTGTGTGTGTGTGTGTGTATGTTGTGTGTGCGTGATATGCATATTTGTGTGTATCCCCTTCCTTCCATTTACATACACATACATTGACACAAACACACTGTGTTACGGACGGATAAGCAAAAGTCCCTCACATTTATATATACGTGAATAGAGTTCCACTGAAGCAGGTAGGGAAGTTCAAGTATCTCGGGGCCGTATCACGAGTGATGGAATGCAGGAAACTGAATTAAGTGAAATAATTGCAAACATTGATGCAGTACTGCGCCAGCTTCTGCATTCAGTAATCAGAAGGGAGTTAGGTTTAAAAGCCAAACTCTCTGTTTTCCTGGCATTCCTGCAAAAATTTACCAACGATCATGAATCTTGGGTAATGACCGAAAGAATATAATTGCAAATACAAGCGGCCTAATTGGGGTTCCTTCGAATGGTCTTTGGAGTAGCTGTAGTCGATAAAGTGCATAGCTCGGAGATCGGAGATTCACTCCAGGTAAAGCCGCGACATCTCCGGATTAACAGTGCACAGTTCCGATTTTCTGGGCATGTGATTAGAATGTGTCAGGAAATAATCGCTGGACAGATATTACAGGGAAAACCAACCGGCAAGAGACCCAGGGACAGACCTCGAGGAAAATAGATGGATCGCATCCATGTGCTTGTTAGAGATGTTTGCTTCTGATAGACTCGCTGAAAGAAGTATTTGAGGTGGAATCTGCCGCCACGACCCTCTCAGAATAAGTTGATGAAGAAGAAGATATAGTCATATCTGCATATATATTTGCGCGTAATACCAATACGCACTCTAGATATGCTAGCAGAATATCGCCTAGAGCGGGACTTCTGCTTGTATACATAATAATATTAATGACAACAATAATAACAATAATAAAAAAGAAAACAAAACAAAAGAAAAACAAGAATAGGAACATATAGAGAAATAAGAGAAATAAATAGGGAAGAATAGGGTATTGCAATAATTCTCGTGTAGCAGAATAGAATGGAGGGGTAAATAGGGATGTTTATTGGTCTTTGGGCCATGGGCATGGGGGCACTATATATATATATAAATATATATATATATATGGGCGTGTGTTTGTGTGTGTATGTGTGTGTGTGTGTGCGTGTGTGTTTGTGTATATGCGTGTGTGTGTGTGTGTGTGTCTGTATGTTTCCTTCTGTGTATATATACTGTGTTGGTAGCAAAACAAGAAAAGGGGTTTTAATTTGTCATGTAAACGGTTAAACATCAGCCCTTATAATTGATATCGTTAAAATATTTACATTGAACATTTAGTACGTCTTATTATCTATAAATATGTTTTGAAATGAGAGGTAGAATGGTGTTCTCCAAAGGGCCTTTGGAGTAACATTGCATTATAGAATTATTAGGGCGGAGTTAAGTGTGTGTCTACAGGTAGACACACTACTTCTTCAAATGGAGAGATCACAGCTCCGATACAATAGTCATCTTGTTAGAATATCTCAGGAATTAATTGCTGGATGGATTTCTATGGGAAAAACCATATGGCAGAAGTCCATGTGTTAGATTCTGAGCAAGATGATGAGATAAGTTGCATGAGCTCGGCTGGACTTGCTTGGGGATGATCAAACTGGATCATTTGTAGAGGTTTGCCTCAAACAGGAAGCACTGGAAGGAGTGATTGACAATTATGACCCCAGGCACCTCACAGAAATAAATGGGCGAAGATGAAGAAAAGGTGCATTTGCAAAAAAATCGGAAATTATTATCAAAAAATGGATGTGCAATTATGCAAATATGTATTAAGGGATGTTACTTTTTCTTTTAATAAAACACATTCATACTTTTGGCACTTGGATTTGATTTTACTGGTTTTGATTGATTAAGACAAAATTAGCATTCCAAATTGCATTCTAATATTTTCTATCTATTTTCTCATTATATATTTCGGATTCGTTGGTGTGGGGTAATTTTAAATAGGCTCTACATTTCCAGTGGAAATTGATTTAATAACCCATTATCGTAGCAGGAATCATTCAATTACAAAATGCAGATAAAATTATGTTGTCCTGTGGAATATGTGAGTGTGAGTGGATGTGTGGTTGTGTGGATATTTCTACAATTGCGATATAATTTGTAATTTATTCTTAAGTGTTCTGGTTGCGGTGCACTACATTTAAACATACAAAATAAACAAAAGTAAGTTTGAACCTCATTCATGATGACCTCACTTGTTTGTCTGGGTTGAAGTTGTCAGAATTTCAAGTAAAGTGCTGGCAGGATGAGTAGGTCAATATTATAAAATGCCGATCATGTATCTGTATGGATGTGAGTTTGCACCCGTGTATCAGGGATTTTGTGGGTACCTTTGTTTGGGCAACTCTCTACACTCATATATGCGCAGAATGTGACCAGTCGGTTTCAGGCATCTTTCAGCGATTGTATCAGTTGGTAGCCTCCGTTTACTTCTGTTCAATACCTCTACATTAATAATCACGTCTCGTTAAGTGATTTACATGATCTTTCTTGGGCATCTTTGTTGGAAAATCTTGAGCTTCTTTAGTATTTTCGCAGTCAACAAAAATAACAAAACAAATGGCACAACACATGGCAGAAATATATTAGTTTAACGCTTGAAATAGCAGAAAGAGAGACTTAACGTTTCGTCACTATTCCTTCATCGAGAGATAGATCTAGAAATAGACGATAAATAGAAAGTAAAGAGTTTTAGAGATAGGAATAGGGAAAATGAGAAAAAATATGTGCTCATATATATCTGCTTACGTGTGTCTATATGTACAATCATAATGATTTTGTCAGCGTATATTTACAATTAACCAATTTATGTTTTACTTATACAGTTCACAATATATCATCTAATGTATCAGGTTGGTGACTAGCACCAAAATCCCACCGAAACTGCTATTTGATAAGAGGGACGAAAACAAACTATACCGCTTAGACCATCGCCCTGGTTATCAAGCAATGCGTTTATGCGTTTGGTAGAAACGCGTATTCGAAAAATATAATACATTCTCCATTTCATCATGCATTGTTGGTGATGGTTCTGAGACCTGTCCTGGAAGGCACCGGATGGGCGCACAATTATTGCGTATACCGAGACTACAAAGAGATTTCACAAGGAAGCCAACATTGACAATAGAACCTGGAAAATCACAACAAGATTACATCTAATATCCAGCATTAATACGTGTAAGTGTATGTCATATTTGTTTTTAAATTGTTTTTGTTCTTTAATATATGTCTTAAATGGTGTATGATCATTTATGGAAAAATATCTCTAAACTTAAATAGGAGATCGAGGATAAAGCGATTATTCCAGACCGAATATTGAAAACTAAGTTATAACCAAGTTTCTTTCTTTCTCCTTCCTTTTATTTACAATTCGTAATGAAGATACAATCAAATACACATTCTCTCTTACATACACACACCAGTTCCGATTACAAAAGACCAAACTCCCACTGACACCGCCTGTCTCTCTACCCTGCTCACCGCATTTCTCAATAATGTGAGCAAGTTGGGGCAGATGCACTGGTCACATCGCGGACCCGATAGACGATTAGAGAAAGCATTTACCAGAGGATGGGGAGGGAGACATGCCGGAAGAGCCAGTCGAGCTTGGGTGACTCACATATGCAGGACACCAAATCAGTATCGATAGCGGTGAAGAGAGAGGTCGCCCTAGAGCCAAGAAGACCAGAGTTCTCCACTTCCACTAGCCTGACAGCAAACATATCGAAGAGCCACCGATATTTGGAGAGTTTATCCTCCTCGGCCCGAAACGCATCAGAGTCTAGGTTGTTGCTGACTGCACCTGGTTGCTGCATGTGGAATCATAGATGAGTGTTATACCACCGCTGAACAGGAAAATGGTCATGCAGTTTTGCCTTTCGCTGTACGCTTGGTACAGCCCCACTGGCTGGATTGAGAAGCCTGCAGCATCCAAACCATGCTTGATGACCTTGTACAGAGCAGCACGGTGTAGAATGCAGCAGACACTGTAGCGGTAGGACATCGGTTGCAGACTGAAAGTGTCTACGGTGGATCCGAGCGGCATTTATGTGACTCACAGATTCGGGGGCCGAGTCTCAGGGAAACACTGATTTTTAGGCTATCACTGTCCAACATCATTTCGTTTGAAAAAGATAGTAAGGCACTGAGCTAGTCACGACTGTGGGGTTGCGAGGCCGAGTGATTACAAGAGAGACTGTGCTGATCGAGTTGGCGCGCTAGCCTGTCCGAGGCCAAGTTTTACTGGATGTTATCCAATATGGTCTATGAGGATTTGGCGCCAAAAGATGGAATAGGCGAATGGGCGTCTACTAAGCAGAGTCGAGCCGGTTCCAATGAGGAACAAGGCAAGAGGTTACCGAAATAAGGAAAGCCGGCAAAGCCAGTGAGAAGGGAAACTGGAGACGAAGGCCAACATCTCTAGCTGGTAATGTGGCCTAGAGCCAGAAAATACATGAGGAATACATAATATAAGAAGCAATACTTGTTTTTAAATAAAATGAGTGGTAATTAACGTAACTAGTTTTAAAATTATCCCCTTCTCTTCTCAAGAAAACAATGTCTTAACAATCATGCATATGAACGACTACATACCTTCAGCGAATAGACTTAGTCAAACATTCTTGGCCAATATTCTTTTTGATTCCTTACAAATATTTAAAATGTGCTTTTTTAAAATAAATATAAATTCATAAATAATGAATGAGATTTAATCTGTGCATTAAAAAATATGTGAATTAAATTCAAGTAAATGAAAATTAACTTATTTGTGTACTCTTTTTTCTAAAAGAAATGCGTGTAACAAATGTATAGAAGGTATGAAACAAATTTGGTTAAATGATATATTTAAGATGCATTAACATTAATGGAACGATGGAGTCATGAAAATAAGTAAAGTCAATTAATAAATAAGTTTATAAGAATCTGTATACATCTCAGTGCATAGAGGTTGTAAGTGTTAAAGACATTGATATACTATAAACAATAACATTATTAACTAGTAGATCCAATAACATAATGTAGAACATGCAGAAGTCAAGCAAAACAATTGCAAAGCGAATGGCATTGTGATCAACGGCAGAAAGAAACATATTGATCGTTAGATCCATTTCTCAGTTATCGATTTGTTATTCGCAGCTTTTCCAAGTTTTAGAAACACATTATGGCAGCCTGTGTTGAAGAAAGGTGAAACCATATTTTGTGTTATTATTCGAACGCTGGGCAAAAATAACGAGAGTCTATTCAATACCTGAAATCCTATATTATTATTATTATGCTTTGAGTCTCAGTCATTGATGTTATTTAACTGGAAAGTTTGTTGAAATGAATATCAAGCTGCTACTTGCAGCTTCAGATATTCAAGACGTATCGTAGGTTTCTTGCTGTTCCCAGCAAGCATGCCTTTTGAAATATTCCAAAAATTGAGGCTGGACTAATATTCTTCAACCATCATTGGAAACTCTTTGAGATAGTACCTAGTGCACCTATGACAATCGGGACCACCTTGATTTCATGGCAGTTCCAAATCCGTTTTAACTCCCACTTTAAATCCTGGTATCGCTTAATTTTCTCACTCTCCTTTTTCTTGCGTTCTCGTGTCAAATTAGGCTGGCTACATCTACAATCAGGCACGATCTTTTTTTCCTTGTTCAAAACCACCAGGTCACGCCTATTGTGCTCTAATGTCTTGTCCGCCTGTATCCTAAAATCCTATAGTACCTTCAACTGATCGTTTTATATCACCGGTTCTGGCTTATCCTCATACCACTTCTCAGAATGTGGTAAATTGTTTTCTTTGCATAGATGCCAGTGGATCACCATGCCTATCACACCATGTCTCCAACCTTTATAGTGAGTCTGGGCTACATTCGGATTCGGATTCGGATACACTTTGAGCCACAGTCTTCTCTCTCTCACCACATATCCTACACAGTGAGTTAGCCTCCTCCTTGTAAATATGGTTTTTCACCCACTTCGTTCTGAGAGCCTGCTCTTGCGCAGCCATTAGGATTCCCTCTGTAGCTTGTTTAAGGTCTCCTCTTTTTAACCAGTTCCATGTATGTGGATCTCTAAATGCACTTTTCTTAAAGAAGGTACTATTAAGGGATTTTTCATGAAGGTTGCTCTTTCTCCTTGATGCTATTTCCTCCTTGAACATCCCATGGTCTATGGCTCACTACTGTCAATCACGTATTTGTGCAGGTTGTTTTTCTCCATCTGAACACAGTCATCTATGCTGATAAGACCTCTTCCACCTTCAGATCTCCTCTTTTGGAACAGGTTGTATATTGTATATAGTCAATAGCTTCCTAATCTTCCTATCCATTCCTTTTAGTTCAGCAACATTCCATTTTAGAATTCCCGTACCGTACCTAATAATAGAGACAGCTCAGTTATTTAATGCACTTATGGCAATCCTATTATTTAGATGGGATTTTAATACACTCCTTCCTCTCCGTATGTACTCAGATCTTATCAATTCCTTCATTGTTTTGTTCTTGATGTCATCTGCCTCCAGAACACGTACATATTTGTATCGTTCTTCAGTGTCAATTTCTTTTATCATCTCACCTGTTGGTACCTGGATTCCGTTGCTTCTGCTCAAGTTACCCTTCATTTACTCCTCATCTCTAGCACTCCACACTTATCAACACCTAATTCCATACATATATCATTGCAGAAAATACGGATAGTGTCAACATGTACATCCAAATCCTTCTCACTCTTCCGAAACAGTTTAAGATCATCCATGAAGGGGAGGTGGTTCATGATGAGCTCTCTTATTCCAAGCTTGTAGCCTGCCCTCACTTTTCGCAATATAAGGGCAAGGACAAACAGCAGAGAGGACACACTATCTCCCTGGAAGATACCTCTCTTGATCTTCACGCCCCTCCCCCAAGGATGCTCCACCCGATGTTAACACTGTTTCCCAGGACTTCATACTTTTGCTCAACAACTGTATGATGCTATCTTCCACCTTGAAGATATCTAGGCTTTTGGTTATCCAAGAATGAGGTACCATGTCGAATGCCTTTTTGTAATCTGTCCATCTCATGGCAAGACCAGTGTGCCTCGTCTTGCAATTTCTACATTACGGACAGACATGTGATAGGCGTATAGTTGGTAACATTATTACCCTTGATTCGGTCTTTCATTACCAGAACTGTGGTAACTTTTGTCAACCACTCTAATACCTCACACGACACCAAGCAGTCATTGAACATGGTTGTCAGTTTAGGGAGGCGGGATGATATATTTTTAATCCGATACCCCTGCACAAAATCTGGGCCTGGTGATTCCCTGTTGGTTAGTTCTTTAGCCTGCCCTTTAAGAGTTTCAACTGTGATACTCACATCAGATTGTTGGTGTACTTGTTCACTCATCTCATTTTTAAACTATCTCAATCCACATTGCCTGACTATTATGTTCAACATCCTGCTCCTATATTCCTCTCCAGAATGATTTATTATGTTCGGCCTCTGGAATCACGTCGTTGTCTCTTCCTTTCCCTTCAAGCTGTCCAATCTACATCTTCTGGTTGTTGTCAAACATGCGGTTCTGTCTATACTGACTGACTTTGTTATCATACCGCCTGATCTTTGCAATTTTTGCTAATATGCGTTGCTTCAGTTTCTCTATGCTAATAATTATATGAGTTCCCCTAGTTTTGCATTTTAATTCCAATCTATCTTTAGTCTCTATGTTTTGTAATGTCCCAATTCAAGCTTTCTAATGTATTTTCTCATTTCCTTGATTTGACCCTTCAGTCGTTTCTCACACCAACGCTCTGATCTTTCATGTTTGTTGTTTCCTCTCATTGTTCATGCCAAGGGACTTCCTCATAGCGTTTGCGGTTGCTTTGAGGATATTATTGATTTGGTGAAGGTTCCTCGCCTCAAGGTATAGGATGACTTTGTTTACCTTAGCTGTTGTTTCTTTTAACATTTTCCTGACTACAATTCTTAGATTCATAGGTGTTCCACTATCATTGTTCATTTCATCTACCACTAAGTTCAGGATATCAACCAAATCTTTTCCTAGCCCGTCAGTATTCATTTCCTCAATGGCCGTATCTTTGTTCCAGATGTTATTTATTTCCGCATTCAGATCATTGTCTGCTGCGGACACTTCCTCAAGTCTCTCAACCTCTTCACCTTCATTTCCAAGTGGCCCGTTTGCCTGACGTACTCCACTCTCCATTTCCACCTATCTCTCTGCTCAGTTCCTTCAGTTCCAACTCGCTTAATCATCCATTAGTTCTTATTACCCGAGCCTGCCCGGCCAATTTTTGTTCATCTAATTTAAATAGACCAATATCGTTCCAGATGTTATGCATCCGTTTCCTATAGCCTTTCTCCATGGTGTTACTCTTCCGGTAACATTTCATGACAGTTCTCTTCAATTCTTTCGTCCAGCTAGTTATTGTCCCTTTCCTTCTTCTTCCACCAACACCAGCAGTATTTGGATGACAGCCAGGTCCCTACAGCTGGGCCAGGGAGCACTTCCTGTGTGAGAGTATTGCACATGACGTTCGAGTCTCCTTTTCACGAGCTGTTTAGGCTTGACATTTAAACACACATATCGAGGATTGGTGAATGTTTAGTTACATAACCACCGGTGATTTCATCACCAGTGGTGATTTTATCAGCCCCGGTGATTTTGCGTGGTGCCATCACGCTGTAGACTAACAAATAAATAAGTAAAAACATAGAAACATATACATAAGTTTCATTGTAATATTTGAATCTCTGACTTAGTTGTTTTTTTTCCTTTTTGTTTTTCAAGGACAGTAATATCGGTTACTAGTGTTGTTGCTGCTGCTGCTGTTGTTTTTGATTTTAGCTACGCTAAGCTCGTGGTCATAGCAACGAGGGAGGTAGGGGGTGTTGCGTTCAAAACTTTTGAAATTTGTTTTTCTTTTGCTCTCGCGTTTGTTTTTTACTGTGTTCTGTTCTGTAATTTTTCGGTTGTTGCTTATCATTATTACTTTGCCTTTCATCTTTACGGGGTCGATAAAATAAAGTACCAGTAATGCACTGGGTTTTTGCTGGTCTTGTGCCTAAAGTAGAAACAATTATTTGTATTATCCCACCGAGGTTAACTTTGTCTTTCATCCTTACGGGGTCGATAAAATAAAGTACCAGTGATGCACTGTAATTTGCTGGCCTTGTGCCAAAAGTAGAAACAATTATTCTTATTATTTGACATCTTTTAAACTAAACATATAGTTAAAATTAAGTGATGTATCCTGACGGGAGACTTCAATGTCCATATTAGTACAGGCTACATAACATGGAAATGAGGGATTCGAAAGAATTGTTACTGAGATCTAAATGCGAATGGAGCGGACCTATAAAACTTCTCTTTCAGCAATGGACTCTTATGAACAGATTCCTCCAGCTCAAAGCCATCCATAAATATACATGGTATAAGGGGAGTCATGTACTATAATTTGTAATTGTCAACGATTTCTTTGATTATGTGCTCAATGTCCGTGTTAAGAGAGAGAGTCTGAGCTGTCAACTGATCACCATCTAGTCACCTGAAACCTGACACTATGTATCTCCAAAGAAGCCCACGAAATGTCATGTCCATGGTGAACTACAGGATAAATTGTGAAACGGTTGTGAATAAGATTGTCAGGAGCAAGTGTGCTGATACTATTGTATTTCCTGTGCGGTACAATGCAATATTAGAATCAAGCATTGTTCTAGATTGCGTCAAAGGTTTCTTTGCGTGAAGGGGGGGGGGGGCATTTTGATGTGCAAAATATGGCCAGAAACATATATATATATACTCGTTATATAATATATATAGACTTTGAAGCATTTTTTAAATAATTATTATAGCCAAACAGGCCCAACATCCCGGGAATGATGACGATTTCGAATAGGAAAAAGAGGAGTAGGACGCAGATGACGATGACGGTGGTAATGATGAGGATAATTAAGATGATGACGTTGTCGGTTTGTCCATGACGTTGTTGTAGATGATTGTTTTGATGATGGTTAAGTTTATATTTCCGATGTACTTACAGTTGATTTTCAATGATGATCATGTTTATCAAGTTAATCCTGGAGGTTATCATCAGCAACATCGTCATAAAAAACATCATTGGTGAAGCAGAATATAATATTGATGACAAAACTGATAATGGCAAAAAAATAATCGGAAGTATTTCATTGATTACTATGTCTCCAAATGTTATCATTGATAAGAATACATATGCTATGACATTGAAGCTAAGTCGATCAATTGTTGTAGGCTGCTGTATTTGATTTAAATATTTCCTCCAGGGTAAGAGTGGGAAATTTAATTAACAATTGAAAATGTATAACTATCAAACTGAGGGGTGTAATTGAATTATATCCTAAGACCTGTTATTTATGCCTATATTAATTTTTTTGTGAGAAAGTAGAATTGTACTGTGTATGTACTGAGGATAATAAGTTTGCAATGACATACTGTAGGAAAATAGTAACGATGCCAAATGTCTTACTGAACATTTACAGTATACATTTAAAATATAAAGCGTGTATCTGCTACTCTCTCTGTACATAATAATAAAGCTTACTATTCTGCTTAGCTGCATAATACAATTAGTTACCACAAGTACATAAAATGCAACATTATAAGAATAGTCATTGAATGGAGACGAACAAAACTTAAGGTATGTTTGTTGTTTATTTTTATAGAATGTGTGCATATAATGTCCGTGAACATATGCCGTTTTAATATCTACAGTTTGTCCTTCTAAAAATGAGTGAATAACAAGAAGACTTATACGCTTACATACGAGTTGAATTCTAATATCCGAAACCAATGTTAATATCCGTGTTTATGTTTGTAGAAGCGTTTCTGAATGTAGTCAAATAAGTTTCAAATATACTGCCATGGTTTATAACAACGAAGGGAATATTTTGAAATTATCCAGGCATACATGCACTTCCCGTACATGCAAACATACATAACCACACACACACACACACACACACACACACACACACACACACACACACACACACATACACACACACACAGACTTAATTAAGCTATCAATATCCTCCCCAACACCACAAAATGTTAAATGATAAAAAACACTTTCAGTATTGAGAAATATTTTGTTATCACTAAGTTTCAGTTGCTTTCAAGCAAACTGCAAAATCGGATATTTCATTCAAAATGATGCCTAATTTAATGTGAAATCAAAATTAAGTTTTCCGATATCTAGGTAAACATGTAACTGTAATTCCAGATGCAAGAAACTCTAAAGCTATTTGTGGTCTAGTCAACTTTTAAACAGCAACATGTTTATTCAGAATGTTGTACTAGTTTCAACCGGAGTATCCCTAAGAAGAAGTCACCGTTATGTTGCGTAATTGAAACGAGTCTTAATTTCATACTGCTATTTGATAACCCATGTTTTTGAGGTTGTCTTCCTTAACATAGGCGATGAGGACTTCTACGTTATATAATATTTGTCGCGCAATGTTATTTCTTAGACCATTAGAATTAGGTCCATCTGTGCAAGTTATGCTAAATAAAGGCAGAGCAGGTCCATCTATTTCCACCAGGTTGTCTTCAATCTATATCAAATCTGCGTTATAATATTCGTATTAAAACTTCCATGTTAGAGTTTCTGAAATGCACGTTGCGTTTGATGTCCTCGGACATGTCGTCATTACATAAAAACCACAACGCCGATGGCTGGAGTTTATCGCAATTATGTAATATAGTTGCGAACAAATTTCGAATACTTTTGGTGGCCAGAGAGACGTCCCATAAAATGTTGCAACCTGTTGATTGTCGATCTCCATCAGACGACCACGCATCGACGTAACTTGGTCGGTATTAAAATGAAAAGAATTCAATTTAAGAATTGCATCAATCATCATTAAGCAGCATCCTCGTGTTTAAAAATTAGTACTGTCCTTGATGTAATGTGTAAATCCTACCAAGTGTTTTTGCTTTACAAATTTCAGGAAGATTTTCTCCTTATTTTCCTTGCTTTGCCGAATCTATTTTTTACTATGTTTATCAAAGTTGTAGGAGTTTGGTATTTGTGGAAAGCTGTATAGTCAACAAACCCCAACATATGCTACCAAGGTTGTTCATATTCGTGCCATGCCTTGTCGCTTTGCATTTTGGAATGTAAAATATACTGGTTGTCCATCTTCTAAATGAACGTCAATCTTTTCAATGGGTCTGAATTGGGAATCCGAAAATGGTAGTTGAATGCTTCATTATTGTTGAAGTAAACCCCGTATAATTTTGAGATCGGGCCAGTGTATTAGGTACTATGTATGTTTGTGTATATATGATTATACTTCCATGTATGTGCATATATGATTGTATTTGTACGTCTGGGTGTATATAATTATACACGTATGTATGCATGCGGTATACGGGGTAAGGTATGGTTGATTCACCTAAGGTGCTACCTGTGCTGAGAAGGTGAGGAGTTTACTTCGCATATAGATGTACCTCTTTAGCATCTTGTGAGCCTATTATATGGCGGGACTGTTTCTGAGAATGTATGTAGGTGAAAAAGAATATATATCATACACGGTAGCGAATCGACGGCATTTATGAATATATATGCATGCAAACATAATTATTTATCTATCTTCACCCCCATAGATTTAAATACGAAAACCAACTCCTTCGATAGTAGAAATACTAACATTCATGTTATTATGCCAGCATGTTCTATGCCCTAGTTACAAGACCTGTGTATACACGTTTGAATTTGAGTTTAGACTGTGTAAATATTACACAAACATCCAAACGCATGTTTAAGATTTAAATATTAGTTCCATTATTCTAAGATAAATTCTCATTTACGTAATCTGTGTCTTATAAGCCTATTTATTGCCGTCAGAAATAAGGATTTTGCATTTTGGACATAATTAACAATTGCTTGACTTTCAGAAATTATAACATTACATTTATGCCGACTTTATCGCTACAATACGTGCAATCATCATTTCACTTGTTTAATCATTAAACCAGGTATTCCCTGTATATATAGCGCTGTAATTATTTGTTCATAGAAAAGGGCGGTGGATTGGCAGTATCAGTAGAGGGTCGGATGCCTTGCTTTCCAGCATAGTTACATCCCTTTACGATCTGAGTTCAAATCCCGCCGAGGTTGACTTTGCTTTTCATCCTTACGGGGTCGATAAAATAAAGTACCAGTAATGCACTGGGTGATTGCTGGCCTTGTGCATGAAGTAGAAAGAATTATTTGTTTATAGAAATGAACATTTTGGATTTGTATCATGTAGCTTGACAAAAAAGCAACTAGACTATGGATATCAGAAATGTATCAACACAATTATGCGAAATATTTGATATAGCTGAATCCTATTTCGTATAATATATTGAGACCATGCCGAAAGAAAGTAAAGAAAGAATTATATGTACATTCTCCCCTTGCACCGTGTTTCAGTCGTGCAAGGATTATTAAGAATATTAATGTTTCTGTCCTATAAGAAAGGCAAATCTATCCATTAAAGTACCAATCATATTTGCATAGATAGAAAGGCCTACTGAAAATTAAATTGATATTTTTGGGAGATTATCTCCCATGTGATCGTTTCAAATAAATGGACTTCGTGATTCCCATAAATCTACGTATTCTTTATTGTGCAAGGTTTACTGAACGTTTCAGTCTTACGTAACATGAGTAAAACAGTATCTAACTCTGTAAAACGATGCGAAATTCCAACATGAAAACGTGCTATGTAGTGTGCAGAGGAAGCACTACTATTATAGCAGTGATATTGCACCAAATGTTAACATAGCTGCGCAAAATGAGTTTTGTATGAGGAATAAAGCAAATTAACGTAGTGAGTTTGGCCGCCACAAAACTGTAAAAAATATAAGGTTAAAAGAATAACAGTTTAAGTATACGCTACTATTGTTAATATTTGTATTTTATTTCTTGTTAATCATCTTGTACCAGGCTATATGAAGTAAGATATGTATATTGATCGACGTCAAACATTACTGTATGTGGAACACTATCTCATTTTCTAACAATTAACTGATTACACAAGAGAAAAATACAACTCAATGACTGCATATTCATTTAAAGTATGATATTGTTGCAAAACTGTCTATATACTTTCGACGCTTGCACATCATTGGAAGATTCAAAGAAATATTGAAGAAATAATTTGTGTGAGGGAAATAAATAGAAAGTTATAGAGTCGGGAGTAATATGAAAGGAAAAGGAAAATCTTCAGTGGGTGAGGAAAAACTTGACATCTTTAGTTAGCTATTTACAAACACCCCTAAACACACCCGAATATATATATATATATGTTGGTATGTGGTTAACGGCTGAATGAAAGGAGTACTCAAAATCAAAGTATATGGTTTAATATTCCCTTTATTAAGGCCAAAAGAGTGAGTCATGTTACTCTGGATCTTAAGTCTGTTTCACATGGTCATAAGACAACATGTAACGTCTTAATAGAAAAACCAGTAAAAATAAAGAAGACACGATGTGGCGGAGGAGTATTTAATTGAGGAGATGTATTTAAGTTGCTATGTGATGGAGGATTGGACTGTAAAAAATATGACAATATGAAAATTGTAAAGTGCCATAGACATTCAACCAGTCAGTGGGAAGCAGCTGATGAATGTGATGGTGAGTGTATAGAAAAGGACGTTAGTGAAAATGTTGGTGTGGTGGGTCAGATAAAATGGTGGGTGGAATATATATATGTATACAATTACACATGCACAAAAATATACACAGTCACACACAAACGTATATGCACGTTTATACAAACCGGATACACATACGCTGGTACTACATATATATATAGACACAGAAACATAAAAAAATACACATACATATACACAATACATACAGGTGTATGTAAACATAAACCCAAACACACGCACACACACACACACACAGAGACACACACACACACACACACACACATATATATATATATATATATATATATATATATATATGTGTGTGTGTGTTTGTGTGTGTGTGTGTATGTGTGTATCTGGATGTATCTGTATGTATATATATATGTGTGTGTGCGTATATATATATATATATATATATGTGTGTGTATGTGTATATATGTGTGTGTGTATGTGTGTATGTATATGTATGTGTGTGTGTATGTATCTGTGTATATGTATATATATATATATATATATATATATATGTGTGGATGTATATGTATATGTATGTATGTGTGGATGAAGGTATGTGTGTATATATAGGTGTAAGTGAACTAAATCCCTTTCTATCACGCTCCACTCTCCTACCCACCACAGGAAGATATATGTATGTATATTGCTTCCACCCCCTCACTGACCAGCAGCTGGCCAGTTGGCCATTGCTAAATCTGACCTTTATAAAATAACCCACTCCCCAAATAACTTCTCATTCACTACCAGAAAGGGACACAGCAGTCAACTTGTTGTTGCTACCTAGATGAAAACTACTATGAAATCCCACAATGAATTTTATACTTGAATTTTCAATTCTCAAATTTTAACTCTTCGTATTATTAATTCTTCTTAATATTAATCAACATTTGAAAAGATGGCTTTTGCAGACCCATCGAAACCGGTCATTTTTTATACACTTTATTATTTCCTTACCTTATAAAATTATATGTTTTTTCACAAAAAAGTATTCTGTCTCTTATATATTCCATGTGCCATTACCAACCTCAATTTTCTCTATAACCTTCGTGTTGTGTAGAAAATTACACTTTTCATATATATATATATATATATACATATACACGCACACAAACATGTGTGCATATTTTATCCATTTACATACAGGCAAATGTACACCCATATGAATGCCAATATACACCTACAAACATTCGCTTACATGTCATACGTGGAAACATAATAATAAAAAAATGCCTACATAAAACACGCATATGCATATATAGATATCGCGATAACAAGATAGGTTCCCCAGCATGCAAGCATACACACGGTGGACGAGTAGATGTGTCATTACTGCAATGGTATCAGTATAGATGAGTAATGGTGGTAACGGCAGTGGTATTGCTGTAGTTGCTACAGCAATACCACTGCCGTTACCACCATTATACGGCAGTGGTATAGCGATGATTTTAATCATTAAGTTGGGTGCAGATTAAGGGAATATAAAATTACATAAGTTTGAAATGTGAAGAGTGAATGGTGGGAGGGTGGTATTGGTGTTAAATGTATTAGTAAAATATATAAGATGTTTTTATATAAAATGTGGTGATATAAAGGAATTAATTACAATAAAGATTATAGAAATGTATATATTATGGAATTATATATGATGAGGATAGTGATGTTAGCGTGTTGGTGTTTGTCACATATAAGATATGAGGAATAAAGGAAGTATGGAAAAATAGAAAAGGCTAAAAAATGAATAATAGAGAAAGGGTAATGAAAAATGGAAGAATTTATATTTGGAAACTTGGACAGGTGTTCAAATCTACAGGAAAGAAAAAAGTAAATAATTAAGAATTAAACATTGGAAAATTATATTACTAATAATATAATTTGAGTAAACTAAAATACGAGGATCGTGGAGATCATGAGATAGCAGTGTTTATTGTAGGGAATATGGCATTTAACACATAAGATTAGTGAAATATAGGAACTTTGATATTTATGCTGTGTTACCCACAGTTAGTCAGTCATAGTAGATGGTAGTCGTTGCCGAGATATAGAGTCTAGACGGTGTGATATGGGTAGTGTCTCCGACATTTGTACAATCCGGTACACATCGTTATCTGCTAGGTAATCCGTGGGGGAATTCGTTATCCGGTGTACTCTCCAGTGCGTAGATATGTTAGAAGCGACACAAACATAACGTTTTTTTGTGAGCAAACGGGAGGACAATGTTTCTTCCTAAGAGTTCAATGTTAATTGGTGTGGTTAGAGCATTTAGATTTCCAATGGTATATAAGCGGAATATCGTGCCACGTCAGTTGTAGGTCTTTGCTGTTACCGAATTACTCAATTTGATGGTAATGTTTGTCATCCCGTTGTATTTTAATTGCCAAATATAAGCATCGATCTTCAGTACGTAAATGTCACTGTTCCTGTTGTGGGCAGATATGTATATACAAAAGATTAACGTATCTCATTAGTTGGGATATAATCAACGTAGCTTATATAATAGATTATCGCAATAATCCAAACAAGTTTCTGTTGTCACAGTGAGAGTAATTAAATAATCCAATATAAGTATTCAGCGGAGTTACGTATAAATTAAGTTGTAGAAAAACTTCGATGTGGTAAATAAGTCAGTGCTCATTAATTCTTTTTCTATTAATATGATCCATTTTATTATACTGCCAGGTAATAATTTCGTAGTAACTCCCCAGAGGAAATACCGAGAAATATGATTTACAAAACTGCTGTTTTGTTCCTGCTGCCTCTGTATTTTGCGTCGTAATTATTTTCACGATCGTAAGACATCTAAATAATGAATTGTTTATGCAAACGCTTATTCCTTTTTTCAGTTTAAAATATCATTTAAAACTTTTGTAAATCATTCACATGTTTCATCAACATTTTATGAAACATATATGCTTCCTGTCACTTATCACAAACAGATTGATCATCCCCTAATTCACTCATTCTTTCCACTTGTTCATCCTATTTCGGTCTTTCTTTAAACATGCAATCACACTTGCTTTCAGATCAATCTGTGTGAGACTGGTTTATGGGTATCATTGATGTCTACTCCCTGTTCCCAACTTGGGTAAACACCAATCTTTTCTATGGATGAATGCTGAATATATCTTACATGAGAATCATAGGAATTGTAACAAGCAGTGAGAATTGTACAGTGTTCCCCCGAGATGTATCTAATTGTAAGCACTCCTTGATATCCCAATGTGACATTAGGGTGCAACACATAATTGTTGCTACTTTAGGCACAAGGCCAGCAATTACCCAGTGCATTACTGGTACTCTATATTATCGACCCCGTAAGGATGAATGTCAAAATCAACCTCGGCGGGATTTGAACTCAGATCGTAAAGGGACGTAACTATGCTGGAAAGCATAGCGTCCGACCCTCTACCGATACTGCCAATTACAACACATAATAAAGAGGAAACACATGTCAAATATATAGTTACCGTTTGCAAGTTTTCCAGCAGACAAAGTTATATTAAAACATCTGTATTTTATGGATAGGCCCCATTTAGTATGCCATATACATGTTTTCAAATAGAGAGATAAAGTATATTTTCAAAAACAAAAACAAAAAAAAACAAATATGATAAACAGTTTCTAAATCCATAGTGTAGGTTAAATATTGAAATTGTTTGAACTTAAAACATGGCTAATTCTGAAAATGAATTCGTTTATTCAATGCTCTTTACCCACCTACCAAATTCTATTTTATGCAATTATAACATTCTCAATATTTCTTACAGTATCAACTGTTGCTGCATTGTAATATGGACTGTCAAATATTTCTATTTCTACAAGGATATGTCCCCTTGGTTACGGAACATTTCCTTGTCATCTGTTATGTTTGGACCCAGGTGTCATATATAATTAATGATTTTTTTTCCTACAGAAAAGCAGAGGCCGTGTTATATATTGGTTTCGCGTGCGTCAATTCATTCACGTTTGTAGTTGCGAGAAAATGAGGAAGGTTGATATCTTTGTAGTTGGAGTTGCTCATATCATGTTTCTTCAATAATGTACATTTTTTTTTGTCAGAGAATAAGCGGCCAACTTCTCTTAGCAACTAAAGTAATCAAATATTATATCTATTTATTGAATTATAGGATTTCAATTCCACGATGATTACTTTAATTAAATTTAATCAATGATTTATCAGATAATTATTAACCGGAACGAAAAAATATTACAGATAAAATCAAACTAAACTCTTTCATTTTTAGTTGATTCAACAGGTTACGTTATTCTTTTTTTTTGTTTTTTTTAATTATTGCTTAAACTATGTTTTGAAAATACTATTTTCATGTCGATCGTTCGTTGAAATATTATATTCTGCAAAACATCGAATTATAAAATATACATAATTTTGGAAAACCAAAATATTCAACTGATAATTAATCGTTTGAAAATGAAACCATTCGATTCTAAAATATGATAAATACCCCCCCCCCCCCCCCCGCACACACATAAGCAAGCATATATATCATTGATAACATTCAATATGATTAATAAAACGTATTACCCTTGCTTAAAAATGAATCATACTTTGGACAAACGTTCTAATATGTACTGACCAACATCTTGTATATAGAAAATCTAATATTTCCCCAAAATGATATTTAGAATGTTCTTGTCAGTTTGATATTATTTAACATCAACATCAAAACATTTTCTACAATATGACATATTCATTTATGTTACACCTTTTGTAGTTTTAGACCTAAGACTGGGACCACCATATTAATTTGAATGTGTACATTATAGGTTAACAATAATCGATGAAAAAGTATATTGTGTATTTTACGTATTCCCACAAATCACACAAATGCTCCTGCACTTTCGGTTTGCTCTTGAACACATTTCATTAAAATAGCACTACGGATATGCTATCTCACTCTGTCATTTGCTAAAGAAATGTTTCAAATTATTAACCATGTCATATGAATTCGAGGCAAATTAATAATAACCAACATTGTGTCTCCTGCCATGTTATTTAACTGTTTTTACTTCACGGAATGATTAAGGTAAGGTCAAGAATAAATAAAGGACATTTTAAATTCTTCAGAATCTTGTAATTTATTTGGTTTAGGACATTTCAATAAAGATTACTCGAATTAATAACGTAATCATCCTGGCATGTAACATCATCGTCCTTTTCATCATCATCATCAGCAACAGCAGCAGTATACATGTATTCATGTATATCTATATATACTAGTAAACTCCATGATTGCGTGCTCTCCTGCTTGCTTGTCTGTAATGTAAACAGTCTAAAGGGAGCACAATGGGAACACATTTTCACAGGAATACGAATCAAATTAAAAAAAGTTCCGCATAAATCGGTGCACGGGTTCCCGAGACATACTGCTTTTCCGGGTACATTCATAAACAGAGAGAGAGAGAGAAGGATAGAGAGAAATATATAGTGGTTATGAGAGAGTAGATTGAAAGAGAGACATAGAGAGAGTGAGACGAGACATAGAAGGTAAATGGAAGAGATAGAGCTGGTGGGGTTGTTGTGTATGTATATATGTGGGAGTGGGTGTATATATATATGTGTGTGTGTCTATGACCAGTGTATATATATCACATATACCCACATATACACACACATACATACATATACATATATATATATGTGCAAAAGAAACTAAAGAACGCTTACATACTCAAACGGTCTTTATTCACTAACAACGTTTCATCCTCACCGTTTGGCAGGAATCATCAGAGCTTAATAAATACAGTGTTGAGTATAAGCTGCCCAAAAACTTAGTCACACGAACAATCAGTAAAAATAATAGGGGGATTGGAGATAGCTAACAAAGAAGTTCATGCTGGGGTTACTAAGCATAACTGCAAAATACCAATGCACAATTGGATTCAACAAGATGAAGACACAGTAGATGGCACTCAAACATGCAGAATGTAAAATCAAAAAGTGTAAAAGCATTAACAAGTACAAAATAAATACATAAACGTACATAAAACACACATAAACAATACATAAAAAATACATAAAAAATACATAAAGACATACAGGCAAATGTTAAAACATAATCTAAATTATTTTAAAGTAATAAAAAATATAAAAATAAAGATAAAAATAATAATAAATATAACAGAATAAAATGAAATAAAGTTAAATAAAATAAAATAAAATAAAATAAAATAAAATAAAGTAAAATAATTAAATAAAAAATACTAAAAATGAATTAAAATACAATAAAGTAATATATCAAGGATATTAAAATAATAATAAATGATAATACAATAATAAAATATATAATGATATGATAAAATTAAATTAAAAAGAATTAAAAAATATTTAATAAGTTGAGAAAAGGTTTTATGTTATGAGCACTTAGAGAAAGCAAGATATTACAAGTGCAGTTCCTTGCAACACAAGCGAGTAGGATCTCAGTACTCTATATACAGGCTTGAAGACATATTGTTGGTACATCCAAAAGATCTCATTAATCCGAATGACTACCATAATATACAATCACAAGGTATATCAGTAGGTACCCGAACTATGTAGCCAATTGGTGTTCACAAGTATATAGAAAGGTATCACAAAGGCACAGGCCTCGCACAAGTAAATATGGTTATTATATGGTGTTGCGGAGTGAAACAAGTAAATACATTCAAGGCATAAAAAGAAGCTATGCACAATCTGATTTAAGCTAATGTGCGATACAATTGAAGCAGTCTTATTATATTAGTTGTTATAAAGTTGTCATAAAGTAATTGGCAAAGTTATTATTCATGCACAATTAGTAATACAAGCAGGACTAATTGTTTACATATTTTACATATCCTCATGGGTTAAATATACGTAGTGATATATGAAGCGTAACAATTACATCATAACCCAAGAAAATGCCAGCTGGATTACGACAATAAACAACCACTCCATGTAAAAAAACACAGGTCAACATTAAAAATTGTTCAAGAATCATTTCAATCCAAGTCTGCACACACCATCCTGTGAGAAACATGTGAATATAATTTCTGGCCACAGCAACTTCGATCAGCATAGCCAACCAGTCTAAACAAAACAAAAGGAAATCAACACTCGTGCACAAGTTGTTAAATACTCTAAATACGATATCATGTTTGCTAAATATGGTCAACTTCAAATATATAATCAGAGATTAAATGGAATAGATACAAAAATAAAGATAAAAATACAAATAGAGTCTACATACCACTAATATTAAATTAAATTAATACTGGCTCAGAACATTTTACTTTATTTAGCGCACTAAACTCTGTGCACATCACTTGATGACGTAAGAAATGGTACACATGTGATAACAAAAGGGGGATAACTCTGATTATTCACCTAATAGGTAATTAATTCAGACTATGACCAAATTAAAGAGAAAATAATATAAAGAGAAAAAATATAAGTTCAGTAACCTCACCCCATCCCATCCCAAAAACCCTACTCACCAACAACCGCACTACCCCACATCCCACTACATTACTCCACCCCACACCCACTATACATCAGTAATTCTAGCCATACCACACCACCTAAAACTAGACTACACTAGAGCCCGCTACACGAAACTACAGGATATCACCCCCACACCAATCCACACCACAATACTCCACCACATCACACCACACCAAACTATTAGATAACCAAACCGCGCAACACCACACAACACCCCACCAAACTACAGTACACCACACTACAACACTTAAAAACACACTCCGCCCCACTACCCGAAACCTCACTATATATATATATACACACACGCATATATATATATATATATATATATATATATATATGTGAGTGTATTGAAGTTTCCGTTGAACATTGAAAAAGTCGTAGCATTGAAGAGTTCTCTATGTAAGTACCAGAGCAAAATTTAATGTATGATAAACAATACAATATAATTACCTCATTACCAGAGGTTTCCCGAATAAGACGAATACGAAAAACGTCCCCATTCTTTCATCAGACAAGGCAATTTAAAACATAGTGAAATACTTGGAAAGTCTCCTCAAGAAAGTCAAGAGTTTAACGGGTAAAAACATATATAAATAAAAGTAATGCAAGAGATATATAAACAAATAAGGAAATATAGTTAGGGTATGTGTATATGTATGTATATACACTCACAAATGTATATATGTGTGTATGTACAAATGCATGTGGATGCTGAAATTCTGTGCGTAAGTGCATATATGAGGGCAAGTATATTTGTGTATATGTGACCACAAATACGTATATAATTTGAGTTGAAAAAGAAATTGTAAGATAATATAGTTAACATGCATCCAGATACAGGTATTAAATACACATACGAGTATGAAAGCACGCGTATAAACACACACACAAGCGCGGTCACTTATATGCGGAAGATAAAGAGGGAAAGGTGTGTAATTGTAAAAAGAAGTGTCATTCTCTATATATGTATAAAAATGAAACAATGAAAAAAATGTTTAAATCAAAGAGAAAGTAATCAATTAACACTAGAAAAAAGAAAACAAACATAGGTACGCACGTACACACATATATATGTATATATATAAATATTTATACACACTAATACGTACAGACAAAAGCGCATGCATGCGTACATACATACACACGAGGCACGTATATATATATATATATATATATATATATATATATATATATATATATATATATATATATATATATATATATATATCGCCACATGTATATCTAATCATACGCACGTACGCGACTATATATATATAGGTACATATATACATACACACCCATACATACGTATACATATACACACATATACATACACATACACATACATACACCCGTGTACACACACATGTATAAATAAATATAAAAAAATATAGATATAAAAGCACACATACACACACATATGTATTCGTACGCACGCACACATACGGAGGCGTTCGTATACATATACAGAACGTATACACACATATGCACACTCACACGCATAGATACAGATTATAAACCAGCCGTATGAATAAATGCGTGCAAATATAAAATCGGCTGCGAAACAACAGAATATATCTGGAGTGGAAAAAAAAATAAATATATATATATGTGGTAACAAATAATAGTTATACGCAGTCCACTTAGGTGTAGTCCAGTTATGGTATTCCGGGTAGTGGATGATATTAACGCTTGGCTAAGTTTGACTCAACAAGGCGTTTTCATAGAGATGCTGCGAGTACGCTATGATTCCTATGTTGTAAACACTTGGAGTAATAATAAATAAGGAAAGAGGAGTAACACGGTTTGCTACACAAAAACGGTTGTTAATCTCATTGCTGACAATTGTTTATCTGAACTGGTAGGTCTAGATATCGATATCCGCTTTTTTTCGCGTTACTCGATCGCCAATACGAAATGATAACCAGTCAGATCATCGGAGCTTGCGAGAATGAAGAGAATATACAGGCATGAAAGGAATATACAGGCTACTATATGTAGTAGTAATGGCATTCAGTTATAACAATAACAACAATATCAACAATGCTAGCAATAAAATATTTGAAATAATCACATCAATCTAGGTGTGTGTGTGTGTGTGGGGGGGGGGGGGGGGGGGGTATAGTATATCTATGTTTTTAGAGTGTAAAACTAGATGACATGAAGTAGATGTATAAAATTGACATGTAAAGACTGGCGTAGGGTGTATTATATCAAGTGTAAAGATAAGCCGGTGTTTTTAAACAATGTAGGTCAGGTGGCCGAAATAGTTAGTTTTTATCTGACCGATGAAGTATTTATCACTGTAGTAGAATTTGTGTGCTCTATATTAGATGAGAGATATGTCTATCTTTTCCCTCCTCAATAACATACATGTATAGGACAACGCTAACAAAGCTAAATAATGGGCAAGTTAATACAGAGGTTATGGAGGTAATATATATATATATATATATATATATATATATATATACACATATATATATATATATATATATATATATATATATATATATATATATATATATATATATATATATATATATATACACATATATATATATATATATATATATATATATATATATATATATATATATATATATATATATATATATATATACACATATATATACACACACATGCACACAAACATATACATATATATCCACACACACGCATACAAATACATACATACATACAAAGAGAAAACATGCTGACTATAATTATAGCAAGAGGAAGGTAAAGTTCCATTGTAGTAGTATATCGAAATGTTCCTGGATTTAGGATCAAGCGATGACAGCAGCTGAGAAGAGATAAGTTTATGGGTTGATGAAGTACTTACAGACATTTGTGTGGTATAGAACTAAGAAGGCTAGAATGTACTTAATGAATATATTTCTGTTGTGATTCGTGCAGAGTAGTGGGTATCCTGGTTGGAAGCTATGTTACGTCGGTTCGATTCATGGAGGTTTAAATCTTATGAATTTACTGGCAATTCTATGACTGCAGAAGATAGATCTTTCTAATTTGTTGTTAAGTAGCCTTTTTACATGTTTAAGGATATACAGTACTTCTAAATCACATAGCCCACAGTGGGACATACCTGTATTGTAGGTTTTAGCAGCCGACAGCCTCGACCAGTTGATACTGTAGTTAGTGTTGTTGTCTTCATATATATATATATATATATATATATATATATATATATATATATATATATATATATATATATACACACAGAAGATTTGCTTCAAAGTCGCTAGACGTTGCTGTGGTACTTGCGAATCCAGAGTCATGTTCAATCCACAAATATATCGTACCACCAGCTGTTTGCCGGAGAAACAATTGTAATACGGTAATACATTGTGTTTCAATGTGTCACTGATTCTTCGTTTTCAATAATATTATACTCTGCTTTGAAGAAGAATAGAGTGATCAACCGGCACATCTCCTATGGACGCATCTAAGCAACCTTACTACAAATATGTATACATATATATACATATATATATATATATATATATATATATATATATATATATATATATATATATATATATATATATATATATATATATATATATATATATATACTTACACACGCGTATACATATGAGCTTTCCAGTTTGATTTCACATTATATACTTGTCTGTATATATTTTAATTTTTTAAGCATTACTTTTAAGCGAACATGATTTAAAAAAAAAAATTTAAAGCGAACGTGACGTTTCACGGGTGATCTAGTATACTACTAAAAACTGTATGATTACTTGCTTGCTTGCTTGTCTCTAATGTAATACAGTACAAATGGTGCTTAATGGGAAAATACTTATGAAGGAAGTTGACACTGCAATGTGGACACAAATGGAATAAAACAAATTTCGAGTAAATCGGAGCACGTGTTCCGAGATATGGGGATTTTCCAGGATCGTTCATGAATAGAGAGACATAGAGAGAGAGAGTGAGAGACAGAGAGAGAGAGTGAGATAGATAGAGAGAAGGATATAGTGGTTGTGAGAGTGTAGATTGAAAGAAAGACATAGAGAAAGGGAGAGGAGACAGAACATGAGAGAGAGAGCGAGAGCTGAGGTGTTGTTGTGTATATATATATATATATATATATATGGGAGTGTCTATGTATATATGTGCGTGTGTGTTTCTATGACCAGTGTATATAGATCACAGACACCCATATATATTATATAGAACGACACACACATGGACACATATATATATATATATAAAATATGTAGTTTAGAAAGCCACAACAATGCAGATGGGAAATCTCGAGGTAGGAAGTGAGTGAGAAATAGGAGAAAAGTAAAAATTGAGAGAAACGAAAATGAAAACAAAACCAAAGTGAGACCCCGACGGCTGAGCTCAATCCGACATATAACATAATACAACCAGCTAACCACTGATTAGTTAGCACCCCAAACACTAAATTGGGATAATACTTTGGTATATCCTAATGTTTGTTGAGTGAGATGGAGTTGGTCGGAGTATCGCTTAAGGCTTTCTCTGGTTATGTATTGTATATATATATATATATATATATATATAGGAACGATGTATTGTATATATATATATATATAGGAACGAGAAGGACCCCGACGGCTGAGCTCAAGCCGTTTCAAAGGCTAATTCTGGTCCAGAGTTAGCCGTCGAAGCGGCTTGAGCTCAGCCGTCGGGGTCCTACTCGTTCCTATTAACTACTCTACTACCCTAAGTATTGAGTACTTTGGTGCGTTATGGTCCCCTTGGTTCCTTACCACATTTCCTTCGTTATATATATATATATATATATATATATATATATATATATATATATATATATATATAATGAAAAATTGAACAGGGACAGAACAGAGAGGCAGTACAATAAATGTTTATTAAATTCACGCTCAGGAGAGTGGGGGTAGGTGGGGGACGACGTTTCGGGCATAAGCCCTTCTTCAGGTGAGAAGTGTGTGGGAACAGAGTTCAAAAGGTGTGTAGGGGAGTGGTGGAGAGACATATAGCGAAAGGAAACGGTGCGAATGAAAAATTAACAAATAAAAACAAAAAATATAATAAATAAAAAATAAATCATGATCAAAATACAAGGAATGAGAAAATTTAAAAATAAAGGCATGATCAAAATAAACTGAAATTAAAAGAGGGGTAAACAGGTGTTGGAAGGGTGTGGGGTGAGTGGGGGTGGTGGCGGGTGGAGTGGGGAGAGGGAGACGGGTGCCCGAGCGGGGAGGGCTGAAGGTGGTGTGTGTGGTTAGGTGTGCGTGTGTGTGTGTGTGTATGTGAAAGTGAGGGTTGGGGGAATAACGGGGTTGCATGTTCAGGAAGGTGTGTGCGGGGGGTGTTTTTGTGGGTCGGAGTGTCTGTGCATGTGTGGACAGGGGGGTGTGGGAGAGGAATCAGGAGGCTGAGGGTGTAAATATGTGGTGGGAAGCACGTGTGTGTTGTTTAAGCGTGTTGTGGGTGTGGGTGGCGTGTGGATAAAAATAATTGTTTTGGGAGTGTGTGTGTGGGTGAGTTATATAGGTGATGGTGTAAGAGGATGGTTGAAAAGTTGGTAAGTTCCACGGATGTTTGGAGATTTGGTTAGAAGTCAAATTCGCGTGTGGGTAATCCAAGAAGCGGTGGTCTGAAGAGGAGAGATGTGGGGTGCGCGTGCAACAGGAAGTGGTCAGCAGTGGGAGTGCTGTGGTCAGTTGGTGCTGAGAGGTTGTAGGAAGGGCATAGCAGCAGTCGGCGGAATGGTAGGGAGGCGAGGATGAATAGGTGCGAGAGTTGGAGTGGGGAGGGTGTGTGTGTGTGTGTGTGTGTGTATTAGTAGGGGTGTTAGTGGGATGAGTGAGTGTGGAGCGGGGAGAGAAGGCTGTGTGTGGTTCTATGGAGGGAGTGTGGTGTACTGGTGTGTGTGTAGTTTGGTGAAGAGGTGTTAGTGGGTGTTAGTATACGGGAGGTGGGGAGGGGTGGAATGCAGGTGTGTGTGGGGGTTAGTGGTGGTAGGGTGTGTAGAGTTGGTGATGCACGAGGGTGTGTGGGTACGTGTGCGTGGGGTTGGGGGGTGTTAGTGATGTTAGTTGCGTGTGGGGTGGGTGGTGTAAGTGGGTGCGTGTGTGCGTGTGATAAGGAGGGGTGAGGAGGAGAAGAGGGGAGGAAGGGGATGTTAGTATGTTTGTTGGGGAAGGCTGGTCAGATGAGGGGTGGAGTGGAGGTGTTAGTATTGTTAGTGTGGGGTTGGCGGTGAAAAGGACGGGTATGTTAGTGGTGTTAGTGGGGGATAAGTGTGGGAGTAGGGGGGCGGTCGAGCGCTAAAGGAATAAGGGAGGGGAGTTCAGACCGGGTGGAGTGTGGGTCTGTAAGATGAAGATAGTGCGTTGTTCGACCGTAAGGCGATGGGCGGGTGTTCCGTGGCACTGGAGTAGGCCACAGACTGTGAGATGGCGGGCGGAGTGTCCAGGGCCACCAAAGTGGCGGGCGATGGGGGAACTGCCCCCGAGACGAATATCCCGGAGGTGCTCCGTGAGTCGGTCCGCCAGGCGACGTCCCGTCTGTCCGACATAAGTCGCGCTGCACTCCGTGCAACGAAGTCCGTAGACTAGGTTGGAGGATGTGCAGCGGAAGGCATGCCGGACCGAGAGAGAGTGGCCGTTGGGACCCTGGAAGATGGTGGTGTTGGTGATGTGGGGACAGGTGTTGCAGCGGGGCCTAGAACAGGGGAAAGAACCGGGGGGGAACCGGAGCATGGCTTGGGGGGTAGGGACCTGTGGACGAGGAGGGTGCGGGGATTGCGTGCGCGTTTGAAGGAGGGGAGTGGTGGGGTTGGGAAGATGTGGGAGGTGGAGGGGTCGGACTGGAGGCGTCGGAAGAGGCGGCGGATGGTGCGGTGGAGGGGTAAGGTGGAGGGGTGGTAGGTGATGGGGAAGGGGAGACGGTGGGTGGGTGTGCGGTGGCGTGGGGTGAGGGTGGTGGAGCGGGGGATAGCACGGTTGCGGGTGAGAGCGGTGTAGACGAGAGAGGGGGGTAACCTCTGCGGATGAAATGGCTGACTAGGGAGAAGGGCCTGGGACTCGAAGTCAGCATCACGGCTACAGAGGCGGCGGATCCTGAGAAGTTGGGAGTAGGGAATGGAGAGTTTAGTGTGGGTGGGATGGGAAGAGGTGAAGTCGAGGTAAGAGTGGGAGTCGGTGGGTTTGAAGAAGGCGGAGGTTACGAGGGAGTGGTGGGAGGGGTCGAAGGCGACGGAGATGTCTAAGAAGTGGACGTGGGTGGTGAAGATAGAGGTGGTGAAGTGGAGGGAGTGGTGGAAGGAGCAGAAGAAGGAGAGAAAGGAGTCGAGCTGTACTCGGGTGAGGGTCGTGGCTCCGATACAGTCGTCAATGTAACGACCGTACAGTTCGGGCGTGGGGCCCGTGTACTGGGCAAAGATTTGGGCCTCAACATGACCAACAAAAAGGTTGGCATAGTTCGGGCCCATTCTTGTACCCATGGCTACCCCCGTGACCTGTTGGTAAAACTCACCCAAGAAGGAGAAAGAATTTAGGGTGAGGACCAGCTCGGCGAGGCGAAGGAGGGTGGGGGTGGATGGAATGGGGGAGGGGCGAAGGTCGAGGTAGTGTTTTAGGGCGCGAAGGCCGTCGGCGTGGGGGATGACGGTATAGAGGGACTTGATGTCTAGGGTGAAGAGGAATGGGTGAGGGCCGGGTAGGTAGGTGAAGGAGTCGAAAAGGCGCAGGGCGTGGTTGGTGTCGGAGATGTGGGAGGGGAGGGTGGTGACAAAGGGGGCGAGGAGGGAGTCGAGAAAGGCGGAGATGAGTTCGGTGGGGCAGTTGCAAGCGGAGACGATAGGGCTGTCGTGGTTGTCGGGTTTGTGGAGTTTGGGGAGGAGGTAGATGGTGGGGGTGCGGGGGGTGCGGACGATGAGGTGGGAAGCGGTGGGGTGGAGGAGGGAGGAGGCGATAAGGTCTTTGATGGTGGAGGAGACTTGTTGTTGGTAGAGGGGGGTGTGATCGGAGGGTAGAGGGCGGTAAAAGAGGGGGTTACAGAGCTGCCTGAGGGCTTCGGCCGTGTAGAGGTCCGCGCGCCATACCACCACGGCGCCTCCCTTGTCCGCCGGTTTGATGACGATGTCATCTCGGCTACGGAGGGAGCGGAGAGCGAGGAGTTCGCCCCGTGAGATGTTGTGCCGTTTGGAACGGTCTGTGTGAAGTGTTAAAGTATTGGTTGATATATTTAATATTTAACAATGCCATTTCTTTATCTATTTATATATTTAATTATTGTCTATTACCGGTTTCTGCATTTATATGTTGTATCAGATGATAGTGAAATGTATTAGCGTGGTGTCACACATGTTAAAGAGAAAGTGCAGAAAGAATAATGTTATATACGAACAAGGTTTAAGAAGTGAAAAGAAAAAAAGAAAAAGGAAAAAATAACGTGCATAATGTGGAACCTAAAAAGTCAATGTGGAAGAAAAAATAATAATGTTATTTACAAGCACAGTCATTGAAGTTAAGCAGTTCAAATTGTGTTAATATCGTAAGAGTGCTTAGTTGAACCATGGTTCCGTGAAGGAGGCAAATGGTGGACTGGGTCTTGATATGATTTCCCTTTTTAGAGAGTTAATATGCAGTGGGAAGCAATTATTGCTGGGTGATATTTAATTTATTTAAGAAAAAGGATTAGGTAGGATGTGAGGGAGCTAATTCTTGTAAATGTTTGATGGTTTGTTGCAATTTTAGATTGGACCGAATTTTAGGGCATTGAGTAGTGGTTGAAATTTATTAATGACATGTGTTTCCTTATTGGAGCTTTGGATGAAAGTAGCGTTGTTGATGAATTTTAAAGTTTGGATGTTGGTTAAGAGCACAATTGGTGATATGTTCACTAAATGCAATCTTTCTGTATTCCTGTATTTTGATTTGTGATTTATGGACGGACATACGTTGACGGAGGCTGTTTTTTGTATATCCTATATAGTGCTTTGACAACCTGAGCAGGTGAAAATATAGATAAGGTTTACAGATGCACATGTAAAGTTGTGTTTAACTGTTAAACATTGTCCTTGTTTAAAATGAAATGATGATCTTTCTATTAGATTTATGCATTTTGTCCTAGACATCAAGTCCCTCTATACCGTCATCCCCCACGCCGACGGCCTTCGCACCCTAAAACACTACCTCGACCTTCGCCCCTCCCCCATTCCCCCCCTCTCTCCTTCGCCTCGCCGAGCTGGTCCTCACCCTAAATTATTTCTCCTTCTCGGGTGAGTTTTACCAACAGGTCACGGGGGTAGCCATGGGCACAAGAATGGGCCCGAACTATGCCAACCTCTTTGTTGGCCATGTTGAGGCCCAAATCTTTGCCCACGGAGTGCAGCGCGACTTATGTCGGACAGACGGGACGTCGCCTAGCGGACCGAGTCACGGAGCACCTCCAGGTAATTCGTCTCGGGGCAGTTCCCCCATCGCCCGCCACTTTGGTGGCCCTGGACACTCCGCACACCATCTCACAGTCTGTGGCCTACTCCAATGCCATGGAACACCCGCCCATCGCCTTACGGTCGAACAACGCACTATCTTCATCTTACAGACCCACACTCCCCCCGGCTTGAACTCCCCACCCTTATTCCTTTAGCGTTCTCCTACTCAACAAGCAAAAACATAAAACAAAATATAAGTGCCTACAATGCATATAAATGTAAAAAAAACATGAATATACCACCATTACATCAAACTAACCATAGTATCTCCTCGGATACAGGATTCACGAAAAGTTGTAACTGTAGAAACAAGGCAAACTGCCCATTAAAAGGAAATTGCCTTGTTAATAACATAGTATATAAATGTAAAGTTAACACTAAAGACTCAATTTATACATATATAGGGGCTACCTCTAACAAATTTAAGGTAAGATTTAATACCCACAAACATAGCTTTAAAAATGCAGCACTAGCTAATACAACATCTCTAGCTGAAATAATTAATAATTGTAGAAAGAGGAATATAGATTATGACCTAGATATGAAGTGTGCTCAAAAGGGCCACCCCTTATCAAAATAATAGATATGAATGTAGATTATGTTCCCAAAAACTTTTTGAAATAATGAAATCTAAGGATATCCTATTAAATAAGCGACAGGAATTAATAATATCGTGTAATCACAAACTGAGAAAAACCTTTAAATATTATAAACCTAATTAATATACATCTTAGAAATTAATATATAAGCTGTTTTTAATTCAGTTAACCTATAATTAATATTCTACTACTGATGAACTACATAATTTTACTTTCCTTCTTACAACTATCATTTCCTAAAACTGATACCATTAAGTAAACATATATAATGCTTTAATTTCAGGTTATGACTCTATGTTCCTTGAAATCTATATATATCTATTATAAATTTACCCCCCCCCATAATTATATGTATGTGTATGTATGTATATGTGTATATATATATGTATGTATGTGTGTATGTATATGTATATATATATATGTGTGTGTATGTGTGTGTATATGTGTGTATATATATATATATATATATATATATTATTTTTATATTCTTTTAATTTCCCCTCATCTTTAACAGCACTCTTCAACTACATCTAACTCTTATTTATCATATCTATATGCATTAGTATAATTTTATCAATATAAATATACCAATCAATTAAATTAACTTATATTCTTTTCATGGATGTATTTTTTTCACTAACACTCTTATCCTAAAATTTTAGTCTCCTTAGATATTTGCATTGGCATTACTATTTATAACAGCAACTGTTCGTATACCTTTTACTGACCTGACCTATTTTCACCCCTAAAATAACCTTCTCATTCTTCACACTCCATTCAAAACTGAAATCTACCTTCGTCTACCCCTAAAATAAACTTCAATTACTACTATTTTACCATTTGGCCAATTATTAACTTTCTATTGGTTAATTCTAAACCTGTTACCAAACAGACAGACTATATCAAATCTTTGTTGGTTATATTCAATGAACAAACATAATTATTTCTGAGGTCAGCATACGACCTATTTTCATCCCTAAAATAATCTTTCATTCATAATATTCTTTTCCATCCAAAACTGACATCTACCTTCCTCTACCCATAAGTTAAGGTTCTTTTACTACTAGATTACTATCTTGACCTTCACTATCTTTCTATTGGTCAATTCAAAACCTGTTCGCAAAGAGACCTATTGTATTAAATCTTTGTTTTTTTTCAATAAATAAGTATCATTGGTGGATTGGCAGTATCGGTAGAGGGTCGGACGCCATGCTTTCCAGCATAGTTACTTCCCTTTACGATCTGAGTTCAAATCCCGCCGAGGTCAACATTGCCTTTCATCCTTACGCGGTCGATAAAATATAGTACCAGTAATACACTGGGTAATTGCTGGCCTTGTGCCTAAAGTAGAAACAATTATTTCTGAAGACAGCATATATATGTGTAGGTATGTATATTCCCTCTGATAGTTTGTATACATATGTTACATAGATCTATAGAATATGCATACCAACACTAACACATATATATCCTAGAAACGATCGTAAAATGATGAATTTTTTTAATATAAGGAAATGTTTCTTTGTTTATTCCTTACTTTGACTCTTGACTCTTTTTTCCGTTAATTTTCACCGGAAATGGTTTTTGAATGCATCTTCTCTGTTCATGCTATCCGGATTACATTGACTTCTTCATACGGATTGGACACTACCGTAATTTTTTGGTAGATTTATCTACATATATATATATATATATATATATATATACATATCTATGTATGGGTTATATCGAACACTGATAATACTGTTCGATTCGTCTTTAATCACACGGCACAATTAGAAGAAGTGCCGTGCTGGTGACGGATCAACTCCACTTTTTCAACACTGGTTCTGAGGAACATTCAACATGTTTCTGTGACATTACGCTATATCAGGACTGTATACAGTAAAAATGATGTATTAAAAAGTGCGCTTAATATTTTATGTATAATACTTTATTAACGATACAGGTGCAAATTGTAAGCAAATCATTATCTCCATTCACAGAATAAATACTGAAAGCGAATGTCTATATACAACCTTCAAATGTCTCTTTCCTTTTGATTGATCGGAGGATTCACGCATCTGATTAGTGAGCATTTATATCTGAAAATCGTTCACAGTTATTGATCCCTTATTTTGTTTTTAGAGGATTTTTTACTATATATATATATATATATATATATATATATACAAAATTAAATTAAGGTTGTCATGTCTGAGAGACGTGCGCCATATTCACTGCAGAATAGGCTCAAACTTGTTTATAAAATGCAACACCTGGTTCGAGTCATTCACATATTTGCATTTGATGTGTAAACACTAATGGTTGGATCATCTCATTTGGTGAACATCCACGATTTGACCGCTGTGATTTACTGGTTAATTGATGAAGTATATTTTTATTGACAGAAATATATATAAAGGAGATCAATCATTTTAAAAGGTGTCTATATTTGAAGTTCTGGTTAAAATTTAATTGGTTACCTACCTAGCTATGTGTGATTACATACTTTACACATTATTCCCTGAGATTTTTCATGTGTTTCTTTTATATATATAATCTACGTCTACTTGATATATATATATATATATATATAAGTGGGGAGAAAAAGACAATTAGGAAGAAAAATATATTTTTTTCCTTATATTTTTTTCTCTTTTTTGGTTAGAAAATGTTTAAAGCAAAATATTTTACTTTGTGTGAAGTGTTAAGGCATTAGTTAATGTATTTATTAATTAACAATGGCATTTAGTTATTTATTTATTTTGATATTTAATAATTGTCTATTACCAGTTTCAGCATTTTATCCATTATCAAAGACGGGAATGTGTATTGGTTTAAAATGTTGGTGATAAAATAATGTGATGTTTAACATGTTAAGGAAATGGGAAAGAATGGATAATATTATTTAAAAACAAGGTATTTACAAACAAGGTATAAATAAATATATATATATATATATATATATATATATATATATATATATATAAATGAAGTAATTCCATCGGAAAAGTCCAGGAAAAAAGAGTGCTCTATGTAAGCAACAGAGCTTAATTATTATTATTATGTAATAAACAACATAAGGCAATTATTCCATTTACCAGTGGTTTCTTAAAAGCAAAAGGTTTTGCTTTCAATCCTCAGAATGAAAAATCCTGGTTTGTTTATTGAATATGGATTCTAAAAACGAAAATGCAATCTATATGAAAGTGAGGCTGGAAAAGGGAGAAGGAAAGGAAAAATAAAATAAAATAAAACTACACATGCAAACACACACAAAAAAACCCAAAAGCATACTTACACACACACACATATATACACATATAATTTGCACGCATACACATATACACATACACATACATATACATATACATATATATATATATATATATATATATATATACATACACATACATACACATATATATATATAAAGAGCGTACACCTACACACACATACACATATATATACACACATATACACATACATATATTCATACATACACACGCACACACACACACACACATATACACACACACACACATATACATACACATGTACATATCCATACATATATATATATATATATATATACATATATACACATACATATACACACATATACACATATACATACACACACACACACATGTGTGTGTACAAGCCTACACATACACACACACATATATATACACACACATATACATACATTCACACAAACATACAACGTACATACATACATACACATACATGAATGCACTCCACTACATATTAACACACGCAAATAAATATAAGAAAAAAATATATAAATAATATTAACAAATATTTGACAGCGATACATGCCCCAGCTAACAGGACAGACACGCGTGGTAAGTAATACACACATAAGCGCATATACATACGTTCGAAATAGTAAACACATACACACACTCTCACACATAAATATACATATACAAATACATAAACACGTACATACACATACATACGCAAACACGTACACGTATACAATATAAACACACACATGTATATGTAATTATATACACACACACACACATATACATATATATATATATATATATATATATACATATACATACAAAATATAAAAATATAAACGCACACACACATATAAATACGTAAACACACATATACATACATAGCTAAACAATTATACACATGCAAATACGTATATATCAAAAGAACGCACAACCAAATACAAACACACACACATATATACACACACACACACCCACACACAAACCCACACATACATAAACATAAATAAAAACACACGCAACATATACATACATACACATACATATACATATATACATATATACATATACATACATATATATACACATACATATACACAAATATATATATATATATATATATATATACACACATACACGTACACATACACACATGCATACACATACACACACACATATACATGTGTGTATGTGTAAAGCTCAGTATTAGATAAGACAAATGAACCTTACATAAACGTATATATAGTAGTAAAGTAATAAAGCCATACAAGGCAATTAATCCATTCACCAGAGGTTTCTTAAAAGCAAAAAAAGTTTCCTTCAATCTTCAGAATGAAATATACAAATATATACACACATACAGACACGCACACACACATATATATATATACATATATATATATATATGTACATATATATATATATATATATACAGACATATATACATACACACATATACACACACATACATATACATACATACATACACATATATATACATACACAAACATACACGTACACATATACATATATACACACAAAAATACATACACATACACATAGGTATGTGAAGGGCAAAACAAAAAGAATATATGGGGTGGGGGGCCTAGAGGAGGTAAAAATATAAAGGGAGGTAAGGGAGAAAAAAATATTTTTTAAAAACAAGAGTACAGAAGGTAGAAGCAGCAAAATAAAAGCCGTAGCAAAAGTAAAGAGCAGAGAAGGAGTTCAAGGCGGTTGATTTATCGTAGGAGTGTCAATCCAGTTACAGATCAGATGCGATTTCAGATGAGGACAGCATCTGAAGATCTCAGTCTTAGAGTTAAGGCAAGCGGAAGTGTCTCTCAAGTTTAGCAAAATCCTATACTTTTCTGTGGTACACAAAGAACAATTCTTTGTGCCCCTTTGGTACTCCCTCGAATGGTCTAATATAGACCAATCAATAGAGTACGGGATATTACTATCCTTGAGATCCCATACCTTACTTGCGAGGGCCGTTGATGTTCGTTTATCTGAGTGTTTAAAAGAAGCGACATGTGAGTAAAATCTGGTTTTAAACCTGTCCTGGGTCATACCGACATATCGCTCGCTTCTGGCTGGCTGGTTGTTGATAACTGGCGTTATTTTAGCCTCATAAACGACAGATTTTGTTTTACATTTACCCTGCAATGGGCATTCATCCGGCTTCCTGCAACTGCATCCTGGATTTATCCTCGTACGGTTTGAACTGGTGATTTTGGATTTCATGGATGGACAACAAGAGTAGCTGATCTTAACTACATTCCTATTAAAAATCTTATAATATCTATGAATAGGAGGAAAATGTTTGTCTAATAGTTCAAGGAATTTCCTTCCTACATTAGTTTTGACATTTAGAGAGAAGGGGGGTGTGAACCAAATAATCTTCCTTTTCCTGTTATTATGGTTAGTTTTAGGGGGGGGGAATAGGTAAATAAGAAATATTTTCTGTAAAACCGCTGTTCTTAAGGGCTTTATTATAATAAGGGGCGGCTTTATTAAAAATGTCTATAGACGAAGATAAAGTAGAAATCCTACGGCTAATGTTAGGAATAAGATTATTAAAAACTATAGGGGGATGGCAAGACTCTTTGTGTATATACCTAAGATTTTCATTAGGTTTATGATAGGGTTTAAAAGAGGCAGTAAGTAGATCAAGATTAATATCAAGAAAGTTAGCATTAGTAAGGTTCGTATCTATAGTAATTTTAAGGTTAAGATTAGCAAAGGTACTAATTAAATCTTTACGGAATTTATCAAGATTATGGCCATTGGTGGTATGAGAAACTGCTAATCCGTCATCACGGTATAAACCGATATTATGGGACGGAAATTTCTCTTTGAGAAAGGGTGCCAACTTCACCGGCGGATGCATTCATGTATATATGTGTGTGTCCGCATGTATCTGTGTGTTTCTAAATATATTAATAACTCCCTCTGGTCGAGCAATCTTTGAAGTGTGGGGACAACTGGAAAGCTTCCATTACTCATACTTCTCGCCTTCTTCACTACCTCTTCTACGGCCTCGATATGAATACCCCCTCCGCCTCCGTGGTATTTTCTTCGTGGTTATAAGAGGCTTAGCTCTGTTTCTCGACCGTTATGTCGCGTGACTATCTCCCCCTCCGCCTTTTGGGATTCTTTCTCACGTCGTGTAGACGCGTTCTTGAGACTAGTAACATGAGGTACCCTCTTGATAAGTCGGCAGACCTCGCAAGGACTCTATATCTTTGATATATTGTTTTTGTTTATGCCACGAAACTACGTAGTCGAGGAATTTAGGAACAGTTTAGGTATGATACATTTTATTACTAATTATATCTAAATGTTTCTTCTCTCTTCATAATGTATATATATATATATATATATATATATATATATATATATATATATATATATATATATATATATATATATATACATATATATATATACATATATATATATACATATATATATATATATATATATATATATATATATATATATATATATATATATATATATATATATATATATATATATATATATATATATATATATATATGTATATATATATATATATAGTAGTGGTTACGCAACACGTAGACACATAGTTCACGATACAGAGAGCAATTGTTTCACCTTAGCGGATTCGCTAAGGCGAAACAATTGTTCTCTTCCAATGTTCTACCACTATATATATATGTATAGACTAGAACTCAACACCCAATTTATAACTTGATAGACCATCTAGCCCCATACTTACTCCCCCTCCCACACACACGCACGCTTACACCTCCACTTATTCTCTCTCACACACACAAATCACACACAAAGACCAGTTCTAACACGATAGAACATATATCCCCCACATTTACGTAGAGACATATCTTCTCACACACACACACACACACACACACACACACACACACACACACACACAGTTACACCTTCACGCATTCTCCCACACACTTAAACAGACATGAACAATACCCCTTTTAAAAGGAGACTACTCTTTATCCACCTAACCTTAACTCTTTGACAGTAGAGCTAGAACATATACTCTATACCATTTCCTGTCAGCATTACTTGGCAAGCTATTTAGAACACTGGTTTAACCGCTTTACTTCCCTCCGAGGAAGAGATATTATCTCTAAAATTAAGGACATTTAAATACATCTAAGATAAAAGACTAATTGTCAACAATATCTTTTGCATTTGCATTTTTATTCTATGTCCATACTAGCATTGTGTTAGCTTTCCAAATACAAACGTTTATATATATATATATATATATATATATATATATATATATATATTAATTCAAATATTAACAAAAATAGAACTTCTTGTGATCAAGGATATGTTATTATACATATTTCAGGGGTACTGAGCTAACTTCAACAGTACCTCCTCATCAGATAAAATAAGATGATGCATGACATACCCTGACATAGTAGATGGTTAAGACCCAGTCATGGTAGTGAGTAAGATATGATAACACTCAATATGTATATACCTTAAGACTGGGACATGAAAAAACTTACATATAATACATATAATACAGAGGGTGCCTGTGAGGAAGCTTACAAATACATAACACCAATTCATATAACTGTTAGAGATTCAAATAATTTAAATTATTGAAGAAAAAGAAAGAAAACAGAAAGACGGAGAGAAAACAGATGAGTTGATAATATAGCTAGTAGAAGTATAGGGAGCAAAAGATAATTGATCCAGGAAAGAGAGACAAAGAGAGATAATGTTTATGCTCTAAAACATAGGGAGGGATGAAATATATATATCTATACAGAACTATACATTTGGACATAGCTTCGCGAAAGAGTAAACTCGAATCTTTGAATTATTGAATTATCTAGAAGTATTCATCTTATATATAACTGGGTGTAATTATATGAAGGTTAATTTCCAGTCCTTAGTTAATTAGTTGTATATACTATCCAAACGTAACCGGTTGACCGTTAACTTTCAAATCATTTTAATTAGTTCAGAGTAATGAATTAATGAAAGTGTATAATATTTCAGGCTATAAAAGTTTATAAATATCTGTATTAATATTAAAGTATACTATCATATTTAATTCGTAAAATAATATTTCATGAAATCATATTTAAACTATTTGCAAACATGAGAAAGAAGACATAATATTTTCATACTCACGAAGGTAATTCATATTAACTTTTATTATATTATATTTAATAATTTATATTATATTGAAAATAATTCACATTATATAATTTATAAAATCATTACAGTTATAATTTAAAAATTTCAGATTAACAATTAGAATGCCTTAAAACACCTAAAGGCCTTATAATTAAACTTAAAAAAGTGTATTGTTAAGTTAGATATATGCATTTGTCTAAATATAAACAAAGATTATATTGTCTAAAGATTAAGATGATACCTATCACTTACATATAACATAATACAATAAATAAGTTACTGATAATAATGTTAAAAATTAAGGTTTTAGATGAATTATTATAATAGGATCATGTAATACATATATACTATAAATATACAAGTCAAACTTCATGAAACATAACGATAAGAACCAGATTCAAAGTAAAAAATTGTGTTATTT
>OZ024740.1:94505533-94518033 GCA_964016885.1 Eledone cirrhosa
TCCCTGAGCTTCTTCTCCATCTTAGGCTGGATCCTGTTAAGAATCATCCTGCTGAGGGTATTTGCCACAAGTGACGTCAGTGAGATCCCCCGGTAGTTGTTGGTGTTAGAGAGATCTCCCTTCTTTGAAACTGGGACGATGTTATTGATACTCCACTGATTCGGGGCAACTCCTTTCACCAGTGCCCCGTTTCAGAACCCCAGGATGATATCAAAATGATATGAATATATATATATATATATATATATATATATATATATATATATATATATATATATACATATATATATATATATATGTATATGTGTATACATATATATATATATATATATATATATATATATATATATATATATATATATATATATATATATATATACATATATATATATATATATATATGTATATGTATATATATATATATATATATATATATATATATATATATATATATATATATATATATATATTTATATATATATATATATATATATATATATATATATATATATATATATATATATATATATATATATATATATATATAATGTTAATTCATATTATATATAAATATATTGTGATTCTCTTATTTTCTGTGACATATATGGAAATAATATATGCGAAGACTAAAATCCAAAGTGGATTCGATAAGGATAAATATATGTCAAATATATAAGAAACCTAGTGCAAATATATATATATATATATATATATATATATATATATATATATATATATATATATATATATATATATATATATATGTATGTATATATATGTGTATATATATATAAATATATTTATACATATACATATATATATATATATATATATATATATATATATATATATATATATATATATATATAGGAAAAAGTATGACCCCCAACATCAGAGCACAAGCCGTTTCGACAGCTATTTCTGGACAGAAGTAGCCGTCGAAACAGCTTATGTTCTGTCTTCGGGGTCATACTTTTTCCGCTTTCCCTCACTACTACCCTAAGTATTGAGTACTCTGGTGCGTTATGGTCCATTTGGTTCTTTACAACAATACCTTTGTTATATATATATATATATATATATATATATATATATATATATATATTACAACGTAAGATATGAAGTAATTTTAAAAAAAATGCCCTGAAACATTGGAGAAAACTGAAAAGGAATAATGTAGGTCACCATTATAAAAAAAGGAATTACGAAAAAAAAAATGTATAGTTGCTGTCAATAAGTAGCGTGTCACGAAGATTTTAATTAATAGTTATTGCTTTCTGTAAATAACGTATATTTGATTGCTTTTCATTCCACTCCGTAGATTCATATCAAAATAAATTATATTAGCATGAACGCCATTATACATTAATGAAGCGTCATAGCATCTGTTGTTGAAGTAAAAGAAGTAATTTTCTAATGAACGGTTTTGTATTCGCTGATGAATTCTTATAAGACACACACAGAAACATATATATATATATATATATATATATATATATATATAAACATATGTGTGTGTATATATACATATATGCATATATAAGTTTGATACATTTGATAGGTTTCGGACAGTATTGGCTAAGATCATGCTTAACTTCATAGCACCACCTAGCGAAGTATTTCTAATCAGGATTTGTACACCATACCCTACTCAAGAAGGGGGTTATAGTTTGAGGAGAAATATCCGGGATTTCTTGAACTTAATATGGTCTGTTTCTGTTTTGCTGTGTTTTGTCGCAATGTTAAAGCGTGCAGGGCCAATTGTGGTGAAATAACTGTGCCGAATTGTTGTTATGATGCGCAACATTGTTGTTCGACGTGGGCGGAAAGCAGGGGACCCAAGCCTTGAGTGCAGTTTAAAGGTAATGCCAACCTCATTTGGGCAATGCTGAAGGAATATTTTCCACATCATGCAGATAACATAATGCTCACGACGACGTTGGAGAGAATAATGTTTGCGTTTGTGTAGTCGACCCCAATATACAAGGCCTAGCATGCCACATATTTTTTCGTGATTGACCTTTGAGGAGCTTCAATGTTCACGATACTTTGTTTCGTGTGGGAAGACCACAGTTGACAACAGTATTCAACGTGGGGATGGACAAAAGTGGAGAAGAGAATTATAATACTGTGGATATCTCTTGACTGCGGCGTTCTGAGTATCCAGGAACACATTCTGCAAGCTATGTCATGATTGCTGTTTATATGAGTGGTCCAGCTTTTGTCATTTTTCATAATTACTCCCACGTCTCTGATGTTGTTGGATGCCACAAGATTCTCAGCTGAATGAAGGGAGTAAGGGAGTTCCAGGTATTCCTGTTTTCCAATGGCTATTAACTTAAATGTATCCTCGTTCAGCAGCATATTGTTCTTTTCCGTCCATTGGATAATATCCAGTAGATCTGATTGGAGGCATATCCTGTCACCCACGCCTTGTATGACCTTATAGAGCTCGGAAATATCTGCAAAGATTTTTATGCTGTTGTTCTTGGGGATATCAGTAATGTCATTAGTATAGATAATGAAAATATGTGGGCCCAACAGAGTGCCTTGTATGTCACCACAAATGATTTTGACTGGGCTGGATTTTACTCTTTCGACTACAACATATCGGGCTCTGTTTGACAGGAAACACTTGATCCACTGCAGCAACATTCCAGTAACACCAATGTTGTATAGTTTTCTCAGTAGAATGTTGGGATCAGCTCCGTCAAAAGCCTTGCTGAAATGAATGTAGATGACAGCAGTGTTGGGCCCTCTCTCCAAACTCTCAAAATGCCATCAAAGTAATGCAGTAGCTGCGTTAGGCATTCCCTTTTATTACAGAATCAATGTTGGTTGGAGTTCATCAGATTGTTGCTTTCAAGAACGTGAGTTATTCGTGATCCCACCCCCTCTCAAATACCTTAATGATATCAGAGGTGAGTGTGATATCGGATGGTAATTCACAGCAAGGGATTTGTTTCCCTTTTTAAAATACTGGGATAACAGATTGGGATAATAAGTTTTCTGGTATATATCTAGTATCATGTGTGCTTGTATTTCTGTGTGTATACGTGTGGGGCGTGCGTTTGTCTGCATGTCCTTGTATGTGTGATTATGTGACTGTTTCGTATATATATATATATATATATATATATATATATATATACGGGGGGACGGGGGGTGAGTACACGTGTGTGTGTGTGTGCGTTAAGAAGGGCACTACGAAGCCGAAATTTAAGATAAATATATATTTGCATATATAGAGAATACATAGAAGAAACTGTGCCAATGTTTATAGAAATATAAACATTTTTACTATTTAGACAGGCAAACATGCAAGAAAACACGAATTTCCCGTAAAATGAATAAATGATAAACAAATTAATCGATGTTTGGACATAGTACAATCATTTTCAGAAGTTGTATATAAACAGTCCCCAGGTTCCACTTGCAACGTGGAATTATATAACCCTTCGCTCATAGCTGTAATCAGAAAGGGACGAACTAATGTTTTCATATACTTAGAGCTCATGCCGGTTGTTAATTAAGATACATTTTACGAAGTGCGCTAAGCAGTCGAAGTGTACGATGAAGTTAACCAGTATATATGCATAACTTAACCGTAAATCCAACGAGGTCGAAGAATCGATCAGGCTTTTGTTCGATTTACGGTTATGCCCGTAACCACTGACCTGTTAACCTGTCCACATATGAAACATGTCCATATCTATATACTCATAGATGCAATGTCGTTTACCCACTGTGTATATATACATATATAACATCACATTTCTTCAGATTTTCCTTGGTATTTGTTCTTCATAGCCTTTCGAACCTGCCACAGAAAGTTGAAATCGTATTCACCCTGGATGGTGTGGCTATTTTGAATATATTCAATAAACTCAAGGCCTTTTGCATCCCAAGAAACTGAGGCCTTCAACATTCCTGCAGATGAAACAATATTGAAACTCATTGGAATCGGTGAGGAGGGGTTGTTTCCCTGTATAGATTATCTTTTGGTATTTTACTCATAGTGATCAATCCAATAATTATCCTATGTCAGGAAATATTAAATGAAACCAGTTGCAACTGGCTCAAACAATGTCTGGTTTTACTACGATGTGATCAGCTGGTGCGCTTATGATCAGGCATCAGAAGACTTGGTACCCACCTAGCAGAAACTTCTGTAATTGTTCAGAATATTACCATAGCATTCTGTATATAATTTGAAGTCAATCGCCTGCCATGCATCACTGTCTGGTGAACACGATCTATGTTTTATACACTGGTCTCAGTTGCTGGACGTCAAATATTTGGGTCAGCTTCGATTCTCTCACTTCCCTTATTAAACTGGCGTAAGATTACTCTGCTGATAGAGCTGGTGCGTTATTGCCTAATTTAGTAACTATGTCTGCATGAGAGCCAAGCCCTTTCTCTGCAAGTAGGTCCTAACACGATGCAAATATTTGTCCATTATCAAGAGAAGTCGCTACTAGCTATAATTTAAGTATTTTTGAAAGGTCAGTTGGTAGTTAACCAGCAACAGAAGAGTTTATTTCATAACAGGAAGAGCGGAAATAAATGGATGCCACATTTCACAGCTTTAGCATCACTCATTCTTTCTCAACCGATATGAAATATCAGCCCGGTAGGGCGTTTTGCTTAAGAAGGAAAAGCGATCGATCGTTCAAGCTCTTAATCTTAGGATTGTAAACCCGACGCTCTTACCAGCAAGCAGCGCGTCTCCACTTGAGTATATATATATATATATATATACATATATGAAGACAAACATAGAATATTCGAAAATATTCTGTATGTTTATAATAAACATTTTGAAGACCTAATCGCTATAGAATAGAATACGTCACGTATTACAATTTGAGATTCTCGATAAAAGCAAGGGAAGTAACCTACGCGTTTCATTCTTATTTGAAATCATCAGGATTACATATCCAATGCTTTTATCGAGAATGACACAGCTAGAGACTTATAGAATACTTAGCTGTGTACAGGAACTGGTTTGAAAGAGCGGTTGCCGGTCCGGCAGAAATTAGAATTTGGATTTAATGCTCTGAAATAGCGATATATATGTGAAGACAAACATAGAATATTCGAAAATATTCTGTATGTTTATAATAAACATTTTGAAGACCTAATCGCTATAGAATAGAATACGTCACATATTACAATTTGAGATTCTCGATAAAATCCTGATGATTTCAAATAAGAATGAAACGCGTAGGTTACTTCCCTTGCTTTTATCGAGAATCTCAAATTGTAATACGTGACGTATTCTATTCTATAGCGATTAGGCCTTCAAAATGTTTATTATAAACATACAGAATATTTTCGAATATTCTATGTTTGTCTTCACATATATATCGCTATTTCAGAGCATTAAATCCAAATATATATATATATATATATATACTTACGTATATATAATATTGAGGCTACTATTTATAGTTATGTATGTACTATACTATATACAACTATAAACAGGTAAGGTCAGTAATTTATTACTACCTTATTGCCAGTATGATAAATAGGTCAATGTAAGAACATCATTTGTTATACATAGCAGTAATATAGAATACACAAGAATAAAAGCTATGTTAGCACATTTAATTGCTGACAATTGTTTCTTCCAAGCCTAGGCTTGGTGTCTTCGGAGAATTATTAATAATTTACTAGACACTGTTGTATTATCTGTCACATGTGCTCCACCAAAAGCTTTTAATTTTAAAATGAATCTTGTTGTACAATTAAAGTATAACATAATATATGTCGCATCCATGCAACACTGTTGTCCACAATATGTATCTGTATGATTTTCAGCGGAATAGGAGGCATATTATATGTACAAATATTATAAATAATGTCCGAAGACACCAAGCCTAGGCTTGGAAAAACAATTGTCAGCAATTAATTGTTCTAATATAGCTTTGATTCTTGTGTATTCTATATATTTATATATATATATATATATATATATATATATATATATATATATATATATATATTGTATCTCCAAAGAAATACAGTTTTTGGAAGCCGTAGCTATGGAAACACGGGAGGGCTAAAGCTCCCTGGTGATGTCAAGCAGAAGCATTGGAGTCAACCATCTATGCATTTCAGGCTTAACTGGCCTTCGTCAGGACGGTCCCTCGTATCGTTTGCGACTGCTGGACTAGAAGACAGCTAAGAATATATACTTTTCTTGTCTGTGTAAATGAGGTGATTAATCTCATTTGCATATGGAGTTGCATAAGTTGGAAAAAGGAAAAAGAAATAGGATTTCTCTTCAAGCAAATCTTTCTACATATTTATAAATATTTTGTATCTCCAAAGAAATACACTTTCAGGAAGCCGTAGCTATGCAAAAAACGGGGTGTGTGTGTGTGTGTGTGGAGGGGGGGGGGGGGGGGGGGGCTAACGTCTTCTGGTGATGTCCAGCAGAAGCAAGGGGGAAAACCGTCTATGCATTTCAGGCTGAACTGCCCTTTGTCAGAACGGTCCCTCCCACCGCTTGAGACTGAGGGACTAGAAAACAACTGATAATATATTCTTTTCTCTTCTGTGTAAATGATGTGAAAAAGCTATGCTTGAAGCGTTTTGGCTATATGTCAACATGCATTTATCTGGGATTGATTACTTACACATAGACCCACTTGAACATATTTACTATTTTATATTGTATGATACATCATACGCTATACTATACTATATATAATGTACCATAATGCACCATATTATACTACATTATACTTTATTATTATATTATTATATTTTATTATCTTATTATACTTTCCATCACTTAATATACTATCCTTCCTAGTTATGACAATTACTTTACCTAACTATATTTATCCTAGTTATTTCCGTATATTTTATATTTCTTTATTTATATTTACCTAACGCCTCCATAAAACACAACTCAACATATATTTTTTGAATCCCTTTTTAAACTTCACTCCACCATCTACATTCCACTATCAATACAACAATTCCTTTTCTTCATAGGTTCTTCATAGTAATTCTATTTTTAACATCCTTCAACGATTCCTTTCAAAAGATCATGACCTTCATTAAAGTGAGTTATATTTCATCTTAACATCATATGGCAAAACACCATTTGATTGGTTTGTTCTTCAGCGACCTCAATAAGGTCATATAACTCAATTTACTATTGATTTTGAATAAAATGTTTATTGCTTTTGCCAACGGCTCACGATATACACGTAGGTAAATATATTCCTTATTTTATATTTTGTAACTACCCTTACATAGGTCGATAACGAAATATGCGTAGGATGTATTATTATCATCTAGAAACGATCGTAAAGCTGTGACGTATATTTCTAATAACTTGAATTTTCATTTCATTGTTTTAGCTTATATCATGACTATGTTTTCCTTTTAATGTTTTATTGTTTTTCGGGATTTATCTTAACCTACAACATTTTCAACATATGGATTAGATTGAGTTATTCATGCAGACTAGACCCCACAACTTACCGTGGATACCTCTGTGTATAATATATATATATATATAAACAGACCGACATATATAGGCACAAACACAAACTTGTACAAGCATATGTATATAAACCCAAACTATATATATATACATATATATATATATATATATATATATATATATATATATGTAAGAACAAGTAGGACCCCGACGGCTGAGCTCAAGCCGTTTCGACGGCTAATTCTGGATATATATATATATATCGTTTCTGAATTTGTTTAGTAATATTCTTTATGTGAAAACGTGTGTTGAAACCGATATTGTTATACTTTGGGATGGCCATGTTGCTAATAAGAAAAAATACGCACCAGTTGCTTTCACTTCAATTTATTATAATAAATTTATAAATTTAGGAATTTATAAATTTCCGGTTGGTTGGTTGGTTCCACAACCAGATGGTTGTTTATATATTGTCAAAGTTCTTTTGTCACAGACTCTGTAACTTCTTCAGTGACTGGGGATTCTTTTCTTTGTTTTTGTGCCTCTCCTTTCTTCTGTCCTACGCCATCTTGTTTCTGTGTGAAACAAGATCGCGTAGGACAGAACAAAGGAGAGGCACAAATAAAAAGATGCAAATCCCCAGTTCTGAAGGGGTCACACAATGTGTGACGAAATATCTTTGACAATATATAAACAACCATAACAACCATCTGGTTGTGTAACCAACCAACCAACCGGAAATTTATAAATTCCTAAATTTATAAATTTATTATAATAGATTGAAGTGAAAGCAACTGGTGCGCGTGTTTCTTATTGGCCACATGACCCTCCCAAAGTATAACAATATATATATATATATATATATATATATATGTGTGTGTGTGTGAATATATATATATATATATATATAACTGGTGCGGGATGCTTAAAGCGTGAGTATGCGAGTATGCGATAGGCCGTTTGAACACTCGATGCTGTTACAGAGCAATGTATAAGATCACACGAGAACGGAGAATAAGTGGTGCGACGAAATAAAATGTATTAGACATATTACAGTCGATTCTCTGGCGACCAGCTCGACGCACGAACAATGCGATGATCGAACCTGACTCTGAAATGGCATGATCCTCAGTTTCGTCTGAATCCTTCGAAAATCACAGTAAATATTTAATACTTACACTGATTTTCGTACATAATACAGTTGCGGGTGTGTATGTGATTGTTGTGTGTGTATAAATACCCACATATATCACACCTGCGCGAAACATCGACACGTGTGTGGGTGTCTACAGGCCTAGACGGCTGCGGCTGTGCGCGGGCGTTTCACCTCTACAAACCCTTACCTCCTATGGAGCAATTCCGCTAAAAGGAACTTTCATTGACAGGTGACATATGAATGGAACCAGAAAAATGAACGGCCATAGAGTGGTCAGAAATACCGATTACGTGTACAATTCTCGACCAATCGTCGACCGACAAGATCAGAATAGATCCTGGCCAGCGAAGGTCGCCAGAGAAACGATATTGTAATATGTCTAATAAATTTTAATTCGGTACACAACTGATTCTCCGTTCCTTCTCTGATATATATATATATATATATTGTTATACTTTGGGAGGGTCATGTTGCCAATAAGAAACACACGCACCAGTTGCTTTCACTTCAATTTATTATATATTTATATATTTATAAATTTACAAATTTACAAACCTATACATTTCTGGTTGGTTGGTTGGTTCCACAACCAGATAGTTGTTTATATATAGTCATAGTCCTTTCGTCACACACTCTGTGACCTCTTCAGTGACTGTATAGGAGCAAATTTTGGAATAGAATAGAAAGAACTAGGAACAAGGCTAATAGAATAAACTCATGGTATGATAGCAATAAATACCAGAGTGTAATGTTCATCAATACAACCCTTAGAGGCGAACTAGCCTACAAATTTAGAAAGGCCCTAAATAAACATAATCTCAATATTAAGATAGTAGAAAGACCTGGTACCTCCGTAAAAACACTTATTAGCAAGACATACCCGTTCCACAGACCCTCATGTATAGATAAGAAATGTATAACCTGTAAAATAAGCCCCCATATTAACTGTAAAACTAGAAATGTAGTGTATAGCATAAGATGTACTGAAGGACAATGTAGAAACAAAAATATAGTGTACATAGGTGAGACAGCTCATAGTATAGGGGAACGAATAAATGAACACTGGCGAGACCTCCAAGATAATAAAGAATCATCTGTGCTCTACCAACCTGCTAAGATAGAACACAGTGGTAGATTAGAGAGCATAGAAATAAAAATAGAATCCACACACAGAAAATACGCAATGTTTAGGCAAATTACAGAGGCAGTAAGCATAAAAGAATTAAAACCAAAATTAAATAGAAAATATGAGTTAACAGCAGCATCACAACTTACAATTAAGGACAAAATGAAAACACACACACACATAGAACAAACAACTTACAATTAAGGACAAAATGAAAACACACACAAAATGAAAACACACACACACATAGAACAAACAACCAACCAACAATAAATAAATAAATAAATAAATAAATAAATAAACAAATAGAAAAATGAACACAAACACACACAGACACCCGGATGTGGCGCTTGCGCAAACTGAGCACACAACACACACACAGAAACAAAATGGCGTAGGATAGAAGAAAGGAAAGGCACAGAAACGAAGAAAGGAATCCCCAGTCACTGAAGAGGTCACAGGGTGTGTGACGAAAGGACTATGACTATATATAAACAACTATCTGGTTGTGGAACCAACCAACGAACCAGAAATTTATAGGTTTGTAAATTTGTAAATTTATAAATTTATAAATATATAATAAATTGAAGTGAAAGCAACTGGTGCGTGTGTTTCTTATTGGCAACATGACCTTCCCAAAGTATAGCAATATCGGTTTCAACACACGATTTCAGATAAAGAATCTTGCTAAACAAATTCAGAAACGAAATATATATATATATATATATATATATATAAAGAAAAAAAGGATAAAATCGAAAATGCAACTACAGACTTATTTAAAAAAATATATATATCTATTTAGTTGGTTCCTTATTCTGTAGCCTTTTTAGAGAATTTTATGACAAGCAAAATATAATGGTCCAGAGAAATGAGATGGGAGAATTGTTTCTGGTTCAGTGAATATGATTATTTCGCTGGGGTGTCAGCATTCAGATTTACTATTGAAATAAAGAAAGTAAAGATAGGTATTTTTATTTGTGTGCTTGTGTGGGTGTGTGTGTTGGTTTGAATTTCTTTTTACTTAAAAAAAGGGGGCTCACGAAGTCTTTGTTTTTCATAAACGTAATTTGATTTGTTATAAATAAATTTATGGCTGTCACGTGAGCAAGTTTTCATTAGATTTCGCCCCCGTATTTGGAAATTTATTCTGTAGCCTTTTTAAACAATGTTATGACAAGCAAAAGATAATGGTCAAGAGAAATTGGATGGGAGGATTGTTCTGGTTCAATGAATATGGTTAATTCGCTGGGGTGTTAGAATTCAGATTTTCTATTAAAATAAAGTAAAGATATGTATGTTTATGTGTGTCCGTGTGTGTATGTGTGTGGGTGTATGTGTGTGTGTGTGTGTGTGTGTGTATGTGTGTATGTGTGTGTGTGTGTGTGTGTGTGTGTGTGTGTATGTGTGTGTGTGTGTGTGTGTGTTGTGCGTCTGTGTGTATAGGAAGATGATTCTATTGGTAGAAATGGGAGAGGGAGATGTGTGTGTGTGTGTGTATATGGGTGTTATGTGTGTGCGTGTGGGAGTATGTTAAGATGGAGAGAATATATATATTTTGTGTGTTTGTATATATATTTGTAGGAAAGAGATTCTATTAGTAGAAATGGGGGAGGGAGTTGTGTGTGGGAGTATGGTTAGCATGTTAAGATGAAGAGAATATATTTATATTTTGTGTGTGTTTGTATGCGTGTAAGAAAATGATTCCGTTAGTAGGATTATTTTTGAATGAACATATTTTCCTTACTTATTCGTATTTGTTCTGTTGTATCGTCAGCGCAAAAGTATGTTAAGGTTTATTTAGTTCGGGTTTTTTTTTCTAAAGTAGCAGTTGTTGTGTGTGTATGTGTCTGTTTGGATGGTTAGCTTGTTATGGTGTTGACATAATTATGGCTGTCACGTTACCATGGAATACAGCCAAGATCAACTCCTATTTCTGGACATATTAATCTTTAAAACAGTTTTAATCTGACATACACTACAAACCAACAGATTCCAAACAATACCTGCTATTCACCTCCAACCATCCAAAGCACACGAAGTCGAGCACTCCTTTTAACATAGCAAGAAGAATTTGCACAATTGTCTCCAATTATGAAACGCGAAATAAAAGACTTCAAGAATTAAAGGAAATTCTACTCGAAAGAGAGTACCCACCATTACTAATAAATAATTGTTTCTACTTTAGGCACAAGGCCCGCAATTACCCAGTGCATTACTTGTACTTTAATTTATCGATCCCGTAAGGATGAAAGGCAAAGTCAGCCTCGGCGGGATTTGAACTCAGATCGTAAAGGGACGTAACTATGCTGGAAAGCATGGCGTCCGACTCTCTACCGATACTGCCAATCCACTGGCCTCAATTACTAAATAATGGAATAGAAAGGGCCAAAGCAATAGCCATTGATTAATTAGGAAAACAGAAACAAAAACAAGATACGTCCAATATTCTATCATATATCTCAACACACAACCCTAGAAATGCGGAAGCTTACAATACTACTAACAAGAACATCCCACTAATAAAACAAGACCCAAGAATGACAAAAACCCTTGAAACACACAAAATAATCAAAAGCAAAAGACAACCAAAATCACTGAAAACATTACTCACCAATGCCAAATTACCTACCACAAACCTACAACCAACTGTCAACACATGTGGTCGCTCTAATTGTGGAACCTGCACTCACCTCATTGAAGGCAACACGTATACATTTAAATCAGGACAAAATGTTGCTGTAAAAAAT
>OZ024740.1:94523033-94525533 GCA_964016885.1 Eledone cirrhosa
TTCTCCTGTTTTATCTGATGAACACACAAATATTATTGCATGATGATGTTTGTTTTTGAAATGCGCATAATAAAATACATGGAACTCCTTTAACCATCTTTTGATCTTATATTATATATATATATATATATATATATATATATATATATATAGTGATAATAATGAATTTGAAGACTAAAATCCAAAGAGGGTTCGATAAGGATAAATATATATCAAATATATAAGAACCGTAGAGCAAATATTTATTAAAATAACAGATTAAAGTTTAAGCAAATAATCGCTGATTTCACCCTTAACGTGATCTTCTGAAACTAACAAAGTCAATCTGTGAACTAAGAAATGAATATTTCAAAAAAACGTTGCAACAGGAGGCAGACAGGAAGACGATACTTTGGTTCGTGGAAACGTTCCCTGGCAAAGAACGGGAAAAAACGAATATAATACGTCATTATTTAGAGCGGTTCAAATCCCGCCAAGGTTAACTTTGTCTTTCATCCTAACGGGGTCGATAAAATAAAGTACCAGTAATGCACTGTTTAATTGCTGACCTTGTGCCTAACGTAGAAACAATTATTTAGAGCGGTGAAAAACAATTACACGCAAATACAAAACCACGTTTATGGTATAAAAGAAGTCGTAGACTAATATTCTATTAGGTGGTTCATCGAGACGTTCTCTGGCAATAAACGGAAAAAAGGAAGAAAATACGTCATAAGTGGAGCGCGGAGAACAATTGCACGCAAAGCGAGAACCACGTAAATGATATAACTGAAGTGGTAGACTAAAATTCTAACTAGGAAACCGAATGATTCTCGGCTTCAGAGTTAATAATACAGTAAATAAAATACAGAGGTAATTGAAATTAAATAAAGACATACACGCATCCATATACGTACATACACAAGCATACGTGAAAACACTCGCCATAGGTATACAAATACAGGCATATATATATATATATATATATATATATATATATATATGTGTGTGTATGTGTGCGTGTATACAAATAATTAAATAAACGTATATAAATATAGAAATACGTATATAACAAGCGCGCACACATACCTACAGGTAAATACACATATGTTCGGAGAGCGTCAACCAAAACACGAAGTAGACATATACACACACCCTACATACGTACGACCCAGCATACTCGCACAGACGCAAAACTCACGTGTACACATAACCAAGCATATGTACCTGAATATATAAAATATACGCCATAACATATACAATCAAATATACGTACGAGAAAGTATACGTGCCTTCACAAAACATACGGGTAATATATACTTACCTATACAACTAAGTAATCGTATAAACATAACATATACTTAGCTACCACATCAAGACGTAAAATATCCGCGTATATAGCGTACTATCCGTTAGGGCATAATGTGTGGCTGTAATACAGGAAAGTGTTGTGCAATTTATGTTTACAAGCCGAAATGGCCTCAGATATTTTGTTTAAGATATGATCTTTGGCGTACATTATTTCCAGGGGAGAGGCCACATGGTCTTTTATTTCCGTTATACGATCTAGCCCTAGCTAGGATCTCCCAGTGTAACTTATATTGGGTGTGGTTATATTTTAGGCTCCAGATATAAACTGATAATGTCGTCATATTCCTTCTTAAAGGGTAACGAAAAGAATGGGTATGCATGGAGCTGTGATGTTATGTGCAACGTTAGGAGTCGTAGAGTAAGAAATGTTAATAGTATTTCTATTAAACATTTTATTATATTTATGTGTAGGGGGAAAATGATTCGTAATAAGGGAGAGATAGTTCTTACCTAATGGTGTGGCCACCTCCATATTATATAGTGGGTTATACCAAATGATGCGTCGTGATCTATTCTAAATTATATATATATATATATAAATAATTTAGAAAAATTCACTGTATATTTGTTGTCTGAATATGCTGGTGTCAGCGATTTTAGGTTCAGTGGGATTATACACTCCATTTTTCATTTTCCCTAATTCATTTACTCAAGATATGTCGAAGTTTTCACTTGAACTTTAATCTTCTTTCGCAAGTATTATAATTAAGCGATACTCGAATTTCGCCGAAGTGATCAATTAATTGTAAATATGCTGAACGAACTGCTTGTCGAGTTGGGCCAACCTGAATAACGCATATGTATAATATTTAAGGTAAATAATATTTTTCTCCATCATTTGAACAAGCGATCATTACTCATGTTTTTTTTTTATTTTCATATCTACAAATATACTATGATTGGTACATATATATTGTCACATTAAATACACTATAAGGCATATTAAAGAAAGGAAAAACGAAATCTGAGATGATTATAGTTTTTGTCTCTTTATTTCTAATCATTTTTAATATCTTCTGTAAAAACAGATGTTTAATTGATTGGTTGTCACTCATTTCTGTAGATTCGAATCTTAGTAATGTATGTTGGAAAAATATGCTAGCATTAATACAATCATAAAATAGTTGTTTTTGTAATTGGAGGAATAATT
>OZ024740.1:94530533-94533033 GCA_964016885.1 Eledone cirrhosa
TCTCACATTTGAATTCGATCCTGAAAGGTATATTTTCTAAGCGCTCATATATTCACCTAGCTTATGCTAACAGAATAACTATGAAGCTTGTTCCCTTCCTTCTACGGTTAGCTATCCTCTTTGTTGTTATCTTGTTTCACTCGCTTTACGCGTTTCAGTTGTCCTAATAACTTAATTTAGTTATTATTGCACCGACGTGAGGTATATGATTTTTAATGCAATGGAATATCTATGATCGTCGGCAAATCATTGATGAGGGACTTATTTTATTACATGTTATCCATGTGCAACCAGCAGTATTCTTCTCCCTATTTTTTCACATATATTTACCTACTGCGATTCTGTTTTTTTCTCTCGCTCTCTCTCTCTTACTGCTCCCTCGCTCTCTCTGTTTCTCCTACTTTCTTTAGCCCCCTCTGTCATGTCAGATAACTCTTCCTCACACTTCCACTAACTCACTCACCGTTTCTCCTATTCTCACTTCACCCCGTTCGCGACGAAATCATTTTCTCTCTTTCTCACATTTGAATTCGATCCCGAATGGTCTTTTTTCTAAGCGCTCATATATTCACCTAGCTTATGCTAACAGAATAACTATGAAGCTTGTTCCCTTCCTTCTACGGTTAGCTATCCTCTTTGTTGTTATCTTGTTTCACTCGCTTTACGCATTTTAATTGTCCTAATAACTTAATTTAGTTATTATTGCACCGACGTGAGGTATATGATTTTTAATGCAATGAAATATCTATGATCGTCGGCAAATCACTGATGAGGGACTTATTTTATTACATGTTATCCATGTGCAACCAGCAGTATTCTTCTCCCCATTTTTTCACATATATTTACCTACTGCGATTCTGTTTTTCTCTCTCTCTCTCTCTCTCTCTCTTACTGCTCCCTCGCTCTCTCTGTTTCTCCTACTTTCTTTAGCCCCCTCTGTCATGTCAGTTAACTCTTCGTGACACTTCCACTCACTCTCTCACCGTTTCTCCTCTTCTCACTTCACCCCGTTCGCGACGAAATCATTTTCTCTCTTTCTCACATTTGAATTCGATCCTGAAAGGTCTTTTTTCTAAGCGCTCATACATTCACCTAGCTTATGCTAACAGAATAACTATGAAGCTTGTTCCCTTCCTTCTACGGTTAGCTATCCTCTTTGTTGTTATCTTGTTTCACTCGCTTTACGCGTTTTAATTGTCCTAATAACTTAATTTAGTTATTATTGCACCGACGTGAGGTATATGATTTTTAATGCAATGAAATATCTATGATCGTCGGCAAATCACTGATGAGGGACTTATTTTATTACATGTTATCCATGTACAACCAGCAGTATTCTTCTGCCCATATTTTCACATATATTTACCTACTGCGATTCTGTTTTTTTTCTCTCTCTCTCTTTCTCTCTCTTACTGCTCCCTCGCTCTCTCTGTTTCTCCTACTTTCTTTAGCCCCCTCTGTCATGTCAGTTAACTCTTCGTGACACTTCCACTCACTCTCTCACCGTTTCTCCTCTTCTCACTTCACCCCGTTCGCGACGAAATCATTTTCTCTCTTTCTCACATTTGAATTCGATCCTGAAAGGTCTTTTTTCTAAGCGCTCATATATTCACCTAGCTTATGCTAACAGAATAACTATGAAGCTTGTTCCCTTCCTTCTACGGTTAGCTATCCTCTTTGTTGTTATCTTGTTTCACTCGCTTTACGCGTTTTAATTGTCCTAATAACTTAATTTAGTTATTATTGCACCGACGTGAGGTATATGATTTTTAATGCAATGAAATATCTATGATCGTCGGCAAATCACTGATGAGGGACTTATTTTATTACATGTTATCCATGTACAACCAGCAGTATTCTTCTGCCCATTTTTTCACATATATTTACCTACTGCGATTCTGTTTTTTTTCTCTCTCTCTCTCTCTCTCTTACTGCTCCCATTGCTCTCTCTGTTTCTCCTACTTTCTTTAGCCCCCTCTGTCATGTCAGTTAACTCTTCCTCACACTTGCACTCACTCACTCACCGTTTCTCCTCTTCTCACTTCACCCCGTTCGCGACGAAATCATTTTCTCTCTTTCTCACATTTGAATTCGATCCTGAAAGGTCTTTTTTCTTAGCGCTCATATATTCACCTAGCTTATGCTAACAGAATAACTATGAAGCTTGTTCCCTTCCTTCTACGGTTAGCTATCCTCTTTGTTGTTATCTTGTTTCACTCGCTTTACGCGTTTTAATTGTCCTAATAACTTAATTTAGTTATTATTGCACCGACGTGAGGTATATGATTTTTAATGCAATGAAATATCTATGATCGTCGGCAAATCACTGATGAGGGACTTATTTTATTACATGTTATCCATGTGCAACCAGCAGTATTCTTCTCCCCATTTCTTCACATATATTTACCTACTGCGATTCTGTTTTTTTCTCTCTCTCTCTCTCTCTCTCTCTTACTGCTCCCTCGCTCTCTCTGTTTCTCCTACTTTCTTTAGCCCCCTC
>OZ024740.1:94535533-94618033 GCA_964016885.1 Eledone cirrhosa
AATAGATAGAGATAGATAGATATAGAGAAAAGTAGGTAGTTGAACGACGTATCAATGATACATTTATTTATTTATTTATTTATTTAGCTCTAGTATTAAAGTAAGGGAGATATATGTGGTTAGGAAAGAAACCAGCCGTTATATAGAGAGAAAAATGAAAAGTAACCAGACATAGGCGAGGCAGAATTTAAAAACCCTATGTTTTAATGTAGAAATATTAGTTCGTATAAAAACCAGGCACTATAATGTAAATATCAGTATTCCTGACGCGTATCTATAATGTGTGAAAGTAATGATCTTATGTCTAGTTTTAAAAAATTCATATGTTTATATGATAACTACAAACATCGATGTGAATTTACGTGATCAACTCTGCAAACCCTTATTTCACACGGAGAACATTCTCATTGTGCTATAAAAATTTAAGTATACATATATGTGTATATATACACATATATATAGAGTCTATATTAATTTTAACAATACTATTCTTGTCTTTACTCTACATGATTATCTATCAAGCAGAAATAGAGGACAGATTTCAATATATTAATTAAAATATCAGAAACAAAAACAAAAAATAATAATAATAATAATAATAAACAAATAAATAAAATAGAAAACTAAAAAATATTACATATTAAAAATGAAAATATTAAAAATATTAAAAAATATTAAAATAATAAAAATAAAAAACATAATATGCCACGCAAATCGACCACAAAGATCAACCCTTCAAAATTAATTGACAATATATTGCCAAGTTCATTATAAGCATCAGAGTCGAAAACAGATAAAGCTAAACATTATTTACCAAATCGCGTCTAGCAGAAATCATTTCAAAAGTTTAGGATGCCCATGTGGTCTACATATGTTCTTATATTTAATATAGAAGTTTATCTAGTGTAACGTTTATTCGATATATTTGGAGCATCAACTTTTAGGGAAGTTTAATTTTTCATGAAGAATGTTTAAAATAAAAAAAAAAATAAAAATAAAAAGAAGAATAAAAAGAAGAAATCGAAAGATTTATCGGCTAGTTTCCCAAATAATTACAAATCAAACTTAATATACTACATTTTAAATTTAAATTTATATTTAAAAGTTGAGTTCAATCTATGTTTGCAGCAACTGAATAAATTTGTCCGTAGATTAAGGGAATTTTTAGATTTTAGTATAAAGAATATCTCCTCCGCGCAGAGGTCACATGTCTCAGAGGATGAATTAAAAGGAATCCCTCTTGGGACTATATTCCAAGCCGTCGAATATCTAACGATATCTTGCCTAGGTTGCCAGAGTACGCCTGATAGTGCTGTTGAAGATTTTTTGCTTGGATCTGTAAAAGAATTCTTGTGGTTATTATAGCGAAGTTTAAATTCCGTCGATGTGGAACCGACGTAGTTAAAAGAATTAGAGTCCGTTTTAACATTACAGTTGTATATTATATTTTTAACTAAGCAGTTGTTATTTAACGGACATTTAGATCTATCTCTACAGTTACATTTGTTAACTTGTATATTATTTATGCTATTATCGCTAGGTTTTAAGTTCTTATTATTTATTCTATTAATATTTTGTGCTAAATTTTTGGTGGATGAGTAGGTTAATTTTATAGTATGTCTATTGAAAATTGAGTGATACCTATGTGTTCTAGGGAAGCGATTATCAAGAGCTTTAAAAAATAGTTTAGCGATGTGGGTTTTAATGTTTAGTGAGAAAGGGGGGGAAAACCATATTATGTTCCTAGTTCTATTTCTTTTTTGGCTTTTGGAATTATTGTAATGCTTTCTATTATAGTTGTTAAGGTTGTGGCCGTATTAAAATAGTTGTTATTTTGTTTAGTTTGTCTATCATTATCTATGTACCTAATCGTATCACTATATCCTGCTCTAGCTAACGCTTCATTGTAGTACTGGGCTTTTTCGTCGAAAATCTTTCTATTAGACGAGATTCTAGAGATACGTTTTTGAACAGAGTTTACTATAGTGTTTTTGACAGATCTGGGGTGGTTAGAGTTTTAGCTGACATAGTTTAAGTTTTCATTCAACTTGTGAAATGGATAGTGAAGACATGTGTTGAGATTTAATGTTATATCTAGGAAATTGACTATTCTATGGTTGTTCTCAATTTCTATTTTTAGATTAAAGTAATTAAAAAATTGTGTAATTTGTTTTCTTTTTCTATTTAGTTCAGAGTTATTATTATCAATAAGTAAAAGCATGTCATCTCTATATAAACCTCCGGTAGTACCAGGTATTTTCCTATGTAGCGAATTGATTAAAAATAAGCCCACAAGGTCAGTTACCTGAGCTGAGTCGGATGATCCCATAGTAATGTCAAAATTGCTATCTCTATCTGCTCTGGTCCATAGTTGGTCTTTAAATTCTATCAATGTTTTCCTAGCCGATAATATAATGTGCATTTCATTGCTAGTTAGGTCTGTATGTTTGAATGCGTAATTTAGTGCCTTATTTAGTAGATTAGAGGTAATAGAAGAATAATAGTTAGCAATATCAAGTTGAATAAACTTATTATTATTGTTATATTTAATTTGCTTAAACCACTCAACAACTTCTCCAGTTCCCTTCCACAAGCTCAGGTTAGGTAAACAATCCAAGTTTTTAATTTGCTGTATCACCCTGTCAAGAATGTTTTTGCTTAATTTGCCCAGGTCCGATTTTGATGGTGCGATCAATCTAACTGGCAAGTCATTTTCAAAATTCCTTTTGTGATCTTTCATACTGATCTTCGGTTTCCTGGGCACGAAAGGTTGTGTTCTGTTCTCAATTTCCAACTCGTGCATTATACAAGATGCTTCAACATTCATTTTCTCAAGCTTGGCCTTATCTGCTACCTTGTACTTTTTCCTCAGTTCCTTCAGTATGAGGCCATTATACATGTCTTTCTGCACTCCATAGAGGTTGTTGGTCTTGTCAGATTTCACCAAGATCTTCTCAGTTTTCTCTAAGCTCTCAATATTATCCTTAATGCCTTTCAGATATTCCTGGCCTTTGAAGTTTCTCTTGAATTTGACCCCTTGTATGATAGAAATTATATCGTTTTCAAAGTCAGATAAAAGTTTGTTAGGGGGTGGATTTCTTTTAGATTTGAAAACTTTCTTTAAGTCCGAGACATTTTCATTTATATTAGATTTATCAAAGTGGAATGCTCGCCACCAGGTGCACAAATATATCGAATAAACGTTACACTAGATAAACTTCTATATTAAATATAAGAACATATGTAGACCAAATGGGCATCCTAAACTTTTGAAATGATTTCTGCTAGACGCGATTTGGTAAATAATGTTTAGCTTTATCTGTTTTCGACTCTGATGCTTATAATGAACTTGGCAATATATTGTCAATTAATTTTGAAGGGTTGATCTTTGTGGTCGATTTGCGTGGCATATTATGTTTTTTATTTTTATTATTTTAATATTTTTTAATATTTTTAATATTTTCATTTTTAATATGTAATATATTTTAGTTTTCTATTTTATTTATTTGTTTATTATTATTATTATTATTATTTTTTGTTTTTGTTTCTGATATTTTTATTAATATATTGAAATCTGTCCTCTATTTCTGCTTGATAGATAATCATGTAGAGTAAAGACAAGAATAGTATTGTTAAAATTAATATAGACTCTATATATATGTGTATATATACACATATATGTATACTTAAATTTTTATAGCACAATGAGAATGTTCTCCGTGTGAAATAAGGGTTTGCAGAGTTGATCACGTAAATTCACATCGATGTTTGTAGTTATCATATAAACATATGAATTTTTTAAAACTAGACATAAGATCATTACTTTTCACACATTATAGATACGTGTCTCATTCAGGAATACTGATATTTACATTATAGTGCCTGGTTTTTATACGAACTAATATTTCTACATTAAAACATAGGGTTTTTAAATTCTGCCTCGCCTATGTCTGGTTACTTTTCATTTTTCTCTCTATATAACGGCTGGTTTCTTTCCTAACCACATATATCTCCCTTACATTAATACTAGAGCTAAATAAATAAATAAATAAATAAATGTATCATTGACACGTCGTTCAACTACCTACTTTTCTCTATATCTATCTATCTCTATCTATTTCCTCTCTATATATATCTCTCTCTGTTTCTTTACATGAAGTTCTTCTCTTTATCTATTTTTCCATCTCTCTATTTTGTTGCATGCATTTCTTCTTTTTCTTCTTTTTCTTTGTTTTCTTTCTTTCTTTCCTTCTTTCTTTCTTTCTTTCTTTCTGTTTACAATTTTTCGGTCGTGCCAGTTATTAAGCCATGCGTGAGATCGCACGCATTTGCGATAGATCAGCCTGCCGGTTCTAAATCCAAGGTTTTGCTGTATAGGATATATTGGTAAAAAAAGTCCAGTTTTGGACTTGACTGGGGTGGCATATTGTGTCTCTCGCTATTATCCCCTCCTCTCACCAATTCCAAGTTCACACGCGACTGGTTAAGTACTAAGGTCTGTCCCCTCTTTGTTTGTTGTTATATGTAGTAGGGGTCGTTTCGAGCTTAGATGGTGGTCGTATTATCCATGTTGCTTCTATAGCCCGTCAGTTATGCACATTCAAGATATATCACGGTGTGTATGCAGATATTTGCGGGTATGGTCCGGCCTCTATGCTATCTAAAGGATCTCTCTTGTGGCATTTTCAAATTCGCATCCGAATTTGAAAATGCCACAAGAGAGAAACTTATTTGGGTTTTGAAATTCAAATTTATCTGCGGAACAGGTTTGGATTTTGAAATTAAAATTTCTCCAGGTATCACGGCTATTTGCCAATCTGGGTTTGTTTTTATTGATTTATTATTTTAAAACTAGACAGGCAAAGTATATTTTATTTGAATTAGTTTATTTCATTCTAGCAAACTTCGTCTTTTGCAATACAAACACTTTGGTGTTTATCATATATTAATTTATATTAACTTGTATTTCTCGGCTCAGAAATAATTCTTTCTTTGAGCTAATTAATTGTAAAGGACTGTTTGAGTTTATAACTCTGAATATAATATATATATATATATATATATATATATATATATATATAGTATAATTGACATGAGCGGTAGAAGCAAACATTACACAATGTTTAAAATAAATTAAATTACGGTTTAAATATTCACCTGCCCAAAATGCTATTACCGAGTATTTAACATATATTTGTCCCCATCGAGCACTCTTTGGATTTTAGTATTTACATTTATTATTATGACTACATAGATAAGTCTATACATATATATATATATATATATATATATATATATATATATATATATATATATATATATATATATATATATATATATATATACATATCTGTGTGTGTAGATAAATCTACCAACATATATGGTAGTGTCCAATCCGTATGAAGAACTCACTGTAATCCAAATATCATGAAAGGAGATGTATTCAACAATTTTTTCGATGAAAATCACAGGAAAACAGTGTCAAGATAAATTAATAAAAAGAATGAATAAAAACAAAGAAACAGTTCCTTATATTAAAAATATTCTTCATTTTATGATCGTTTCTAGGATATATATGTTAGTGTTGGTATGTATATCATATAGATCTATGTAAAAATTGTACAAACTATCAGCGGGAATATACATACCTACACAAATATATGCTGTCTTCAGAAATAATGATATTTGTTTATTGAAAAAAAACAACAAAGATTTAATATAATAGGTCTGTTTGGGAACAGGTTTTTAATTGAACAATAGAAAAGCAGTAAGTGGTCAAGTTGCTAGATTAGTAGTAGTAGACATTTAATTTAGGGGTAGAGGGATGCAGACTTCAGTTTTGAATACAAATAATATTTTGAATGAAAAGATTACTTTGGGGATGAATAGAGGTCAAGCGGGGTGAAAGGTACATTAAAATTAGATGTTATTAAAGAATAATGCTAATGTTAACATCGAAGGAGAATAACATTTCATGATAAATGTGTTAGTGAGAAATACCAATCTTATTTAAAACATAAGGAATTTAGATCTATAAAAAGAAATTAAATTAATTTATTTCATAGATATATTTATACGGATAAATTTATATTAATTCATATAGATGTGATAAATAAGAGTTAGATGTTATTAAAGAATTTTGTTAAAAACGAAGGAAAACATTTTTTGGGGGATAAATGTATTAGTGAGAAATAACAAACTCATATAGACTACAAGGGATTTAGATTTATAACAGGAAATTAAAATAGTTTATATGTTTAATTATAGGTATTAATTCTAGAAAAAGATAGCTGTAAAAGGGAAATAAAATTATGAAGTTCTCAGTAGTAAAATAGTAATTATAGGTTAACTAAATTTAAAAAAAAGAAAAACTAATTATAATAATTTGTAAAATATAAGTGTATATTAATTAGGTTTATAATTTTCGAAATTTCTACTAATTCTATGATTGCACGATATAATTAATTCTTGTATATTCCCTCTGATAGTTTGTAACATTTTTACATAGATCTATATGATATACATACCAACACACACATATATATCCTAGAAACGATCGTAAAAAAAAAAATGATGAATTTTTTAATATAAGGAACTGTTTCTTTGTTTTTATTTATTGTTTTTATTAATTTATATATATATATATTTTATTAATTTATATATATATATATATATATATATATACACGCATGTGAGTGGGTTTTTGTGTGTGGGTGTATGTATATATATATATATATGTGTGTATGTGTATTCAATTCAAATTGTGTTTGTTTCTTTTTGTACATACAAATGATGTAATATGTGACGTTGTTGATAACTTTAGAAACTAATCGTTGAAACTCTTGTTTGTCCATATTTAATTTCCGAAAAAAATGGAATAACTTTAAAGAAATATATAATTGAAGTGTTTGAAGTATTTTCTCTCTAATATTCAACTTCTCATTTACTGATGCACCATTATCAGTATTAATTTACAACGTGTTTGCAGATTCTGTCATCGATGATGTTGATGATATCAAAGATGAAAAATGTATTGTTTGGTCTTCTGAAATATTTCAGAGGACAATTCAATCGGTCTTCTATTTGAAAATGATTTCCGAATCTTCCAAGGGTGGAAACAAAATAACTCTCATAAAATAAATACAGCAAATCTTTGCTTTTTTCAATAAATAAAACAGAATATTGTAATTACAATTAATCTGACTTTGATTATCATTTTATGAATAACGATTTGACCGATTTACAACATAGCTGTAATGTGATAATTCTTTCAACTTTAAACATTTTATGAACATGCAAACAAATTGTGTTCCTCATCTTTCTGTTAGCAACCTATGGAGATTATATGAAAAAAAGAAGAAAAAAACAAAACAATCGGATTATCAAAGAACTCTACATATGAAATTCAAACGATATTTAAGGTAATATACAGATTCACACTGCTTTATTCTTTTTTACTGAATGGAAGCATGACATAAATAAGTAGAGAATATATATAAAAACATGCCAATCGATGTCTTTAATCTGCAGCGTAAAGAAGGTATGATATACCGTATATTTTCATAAATATAATACAAAGTGCTCCGAAAAGCGATAAGGGAATGACATGTAAATCGACCTGTTTGGATGGTCTGCCTTACGAATTTACCCAGGCATGCAATATCTTTTCCGATATCCTCGAAGATGTCTAGTGCAACTGGCAGGACAGTGATAGATTTTGACATTGATTTTGTCATTTTTGTCCATATTTGTGTCATCGCTGTTGTTGTTGGTGGTGCTGCTGTTGCCGATAATGCATAATGTGGTGTTGACGTCCATAATTGTTATAGGAGGTTGACCTTATTCATCCCAATGTTCGAGATACTCGCAAATGACAGCTAGCTGAAATGTGTGGGGCGTGATCCTTCCATGTTATTTTATTTAGAAAAATATTTTTCAAGAAATTGAAGTTCATATATCTGTGCCGAAGGCCCAAATATATGGGGTTGCCTTATAAACCGTTTTTACAAAAATATAATGATCAATCCAATGTGAATTCCTGAAAATGGACAAACGTACAGAGCATTATTCAAATACGTCTTGGCAGACCAAACAATAATTATAATTGTTTCTAATTTCGGGACAAGGGCAGCAATTATGCCACTGCATTACTAGTACTTTATTTTATCGACCACGTAAGGATGAAACGCAAAGTTAACCTCGGCGGGAGTTGAATTCAGACAATAATAATAATTGTTTCTACTTTAGGCACAAGGCCAGCAATTACCCAGTGCATTACTTGTACTTTATTTTATCGACCCCGTAAGGATGAAAGGCAAAGTCAACATCGGCGGGATTTGAACTCAGATCGTAAAGGGACGTAACTATGCTGGAAAGCATGGCGTCCAACCCTCTACCGATACAGCCAATCCACCGTCAGACAATCATAATAATGGTTTCTGATTTGGAGACTTATCTCCAGATCAATTCTGAAGTACTAATGAAAACCCTGCTGCAGATTCGTCTCCAAAACAGGACGGTTCTACAAGTAATGACTGTTGGCAAAATGCAGCACTCTTTCGGTTGCGGTGAAACAACACACTTGCGATCCTTCTGCCCTCAGTTATTGGAAAATGCAAGGTGTCGACAGTTTACTCTGCTGCCGATACCAGGGCCTCAACAACAGCTAAACATAACAGCACCAAATTCCGCAGCAGCAGGACCAGTGACAGCACCATCAAAATCAACAATACCACCGGAAACGGCCACAAAACACCGAACACAACAGCAACTTCAAAGACCACCAAGACCACCCGGTGTCCACTCCAAATAAGATCTCCAGCACATACATAGACATTGAAACACAAACACCAATACTCACATTCCCACTTACATCTGGCAAAACGAAGAAACCTCTTCATCACAGATCGAAGATTGCGAAAAACCTAAAAAGTCAAAAAAAGAAAACAACAGCAAACAAAGAAGATACACTCGCACCAAACACAGACACACATATTACAACACTCATCCCCGCACAATGTCAACACCGACAACACAACCACTGGCACAAACAACTAAAATAAAACACATACAGCAACAATTCAAAATCACAACACCTACCTTGGTGTTAGAAAATCGAACGAAAACTTACTGAACACGAAGGAAGGAAATAGAGAAAGATGGGGAGGCATTTAGACCCGCCACCTTCAAAGTGACAAATTCACTTTTGCTATTGCGGATGCCATTAGACAATTACGACACAAATGGGCTCAGCTTCCGCAACGACGTGGGAACACCAGTGTAAAAGACATGTTTAGTATTTTAAAAGGGCTCCCATAGGAACCCAACTAACGAGGCATGAATATCGAAACACCCGACCTTCAAAAGCTACCAGAGACTAAGTTAACGCTCCTTTTCACCTTTTCGTTAGCGACATGGAGGTGTTAAGAGTTGGATGCATAACTATTCGTGACCAGCTGTCGGCCAGGATGCAGTGCAGCTTGTTCATCAATCCCAGTTCACTAGTCGTGGATGTGACAGCCGTCAGTGAGACGAGGATTTCTGACATGCACGCACTAGCCCCTATTTGTAATGCCTTTTAGATCTACGCATCTCTTAGTCGGCCTGAAATGGGAGGCGAGATGGCAGTGCTGTTTAGGAGAAGCCTGAGTGTCGAGGTACGGAATATCTTCCAGGACTCGGACGGTAAGCTGAAGGATCTAGATGTGAACAATAGTGAATGTGGTACTTTCAGACAGGTTGACGTCTACGCTCCGACTGGGGCAGGTCAGCCATTATTTCTTTAGGCGCCTGGAAGTATTTCTAGGAATTTCTCGCCCTTTAGTGTTAGCGGGAGACTAGAACGGCATTGTGGACGCACGCTGGAACTGTGGGGGAGTAGCCGATAGAAGTAGGGATTGCAAAAGCCTCAACAATGTGATCAGCCAGTTTCAACTGTCTGACAGGTATCGACTAGATTTCCTTAATGCAGTAATATGAACCTGGACAAACCTTTTAAGGACATCTAGATCATACGTAGATAGGTTTCATTATAATGATAGAGTAGTGTGTCCACAATTACATACGGTAGCCTATTCAGACCACACGTTGTTGATCTGCATGGTCGACCTAAATAAAACATGCAGACAAGACCCGAGTACTGGAAGCTTAACGCGTCATTCCCGGCGCGTAAAGTCTACAGTGACCGGATTAGCAATTAGTCAAGCTACAGTTGACAGAGGCCATCGTCATCAACAGGTGGTTGGGTGCTCTCTTGAGAGCGGTTAGAGTAGAAACCATATAATTCAGTAAAGAAGTATCGATTGGAAAAAAATGAAATGGAAGTGGAGTTAGTAACTAATGTAGATGTGGCGATTAGGAATGGCATTGAACAGACGTGCTAGTTGCGTGAATGGAAATAGACGATTTCTTCAATGCGAAATAATAAGGCCGCATTGTCACATTCAGACGTCTCCTCTAAGAAACGACGGAACGAAAGCTGTTCCATGGGTACGAGTTTTGGAGGCGCAGTGTGGTAACAAACAACAATTCGGTCTTTGACGGACCGCGACGAACTATTGCTGAACTATTCCTGACAGATCTGTCAGGCCTTTCACCAGCACTTTGCTCGGTCCTTGGGGGGAATTGGTGTACGGAAATGGTGGCGGATCTCTGTCCCTAACTCGATGGCCTGCCACGTCTCTTTTCCGGCCGATGATGGACGATACGATAGGCTGAAAACTTCGGCCGAAATACGGGATGCCCTACACGGCTGCGTGAGGCGCAAGTCACCTAGTTTGGATCGTCTGCCCTACAAGTCTTACGTACACATGCTAAACTTGTTCTCTGATCTCCTCTATGCGATGTACTGCAACTGGCACCATAATGAGATATTCCCAGTTCTGTGAGCCGGGGCGTAGTAATGTTGATGAGGAAAGACGAGAGCAAGAAGGATGTTTAGGTAATTGCAGACACATAACCTTGCTCAACACAGAGTTTAAACTGATTTCAAATGTGTGAGCCAAGAGTTTTGCCGCTTGTCGTACATCATTTGGTTGAGGAGGCGCAAATGTGCGCAATCCCGCCTAGGTTCATACACGACAAACTGCACCTCATGAGATGCATCATAGGGTAGTTTGTAAACCTGGATTTGATGGGGCTCTGATCAATTTAGATCAATCGAAAGCATTTGATAGGATCGACCAGCGGTACCTGGAGGCTGTCCTCATGGCTTCGGTCCCGTCCTCAGAGCCAGGATCACTGCAATGCACAAAGGCATGTGCTCGTTGGTGAAAGTTACTGGCCACCTCTAAGAACCGTTTCAGATCTCCCGATCGGTCGGTCAAGGATGCCTATTCTCGACTCTTATGTACGTATTGACTCCCGAGTCTTTACTGCAGAAGCTGGAGCTGTTGCAGGGCATCCCGCTCTAACCAAGACGCGGAAGGGATGTGTCGGCATAAGGGGGTGACATCACGCTGATGGTGTAGGACACCTCGGAAATTGAGGTTGTCGGCAGCTAATGGAGGAATATCAAAAGTTGACAGGCGAGAAACTAAACCCGAATAAGTCGGTGGGCTTACAATTCGGCACCTGTAGAACTACATTCATCCCATTCAACTGCGTCGTCGAGCGCTGGACGGATGGAGTGGTAAAGTTGCTCGGTGTTTGGTTCGGACTAGACCTCCAAGTGGATAATAATTGGGACGAGATGATCAAGTTAGACACTCTCACCCAGAAATGGTCACGCAGAAGCTTTCCCTGAATGTTCGGCTGGTGGTGGTGAATGCCTAATTATTATTATTGGTCTAATCGGTCGTATTTTGCTCGCTCCCTGTAAGTCGCTTTATTTGCCTGTTAAAATTATTTGGTGTTAAATATGTCTTGTTTTGTAAGTGATATAAGCCATTAGACTTTGCCCTGTGAAGGGGAAAGTATAATATTTGTGCTTTTGGCCCACCTATTTGTACTCATTTTAAATTAAAAAAAATTTACGGAGAAAAAAAAAACATGGCTGAGCCACACACCCCTAGCGATATCTCTGCTGTCGTGCGACAATGTCGTAGAAGTTGAGAGAAGCGCTACACGAAATTAACACAAATTGATAACACAAACACCACCACAAACAATGTAAACAAAGACACCAATGATACCAATGAGAATTCTAATTTTGAAAAAAATGACAGTAACAGCGACAACGAAAATACAGATAACAAAAAAAAATGACAAATGCAACGACAATATCAACATCACTAACATGAAAACAAATAGCGTCAACACCAACAGCAACAATACCAACTGCCACGAGAACAACGGTGGCAACAAAGACAACAATGATAACAGCGACAGTGATAACAACAACAACAACAAAAACAACGACAATGACAACACCCCAACGAAAACAAGAAGAACACTTTCGCTGCGACAGCAGCATAAAAGAGACAATGCTTCAACATGGACCTCTCAAACAAAGATGAAAAGTTGGCCCAGGCATGGAAGCTTATCAAGCAAGAGCAAACCTGGGCCAACCTAACTGTCCCGGTAGAAGCTATTGTGGCAGTGGAGCGCAGAACGGTGCATTATAGATGCATCTCAGCACAAACCAAAAGGGCAGCTTTAATCCCACAAGAAGATGTCGAAGTCGCGCTGAGGTGCATCAGAGAAGACACCGAATACATAGAGAGGGGCAGACAGCCGGCACCATTTCGGTGTTGTTCAAGTCAGAAACCCTTGCTATGAAACACGCTATGTTTCCTTGCAGACTCCTCCCACATGGGAAAAAGAACGGCACGTCTCCGCATTCCCAGAATCCCACCTAGACTTGACATGTGGTGGCTTCTGGGATGTGTGAGTATGGAGGGGACGGATACCGTCTCTATAGAAGTGACCAGAACGGCCAGAGAGGAATGGTCTGGGGTTGACCTGGAGATCCTTCACCAGATCAGGCCCGAGAATGTGAAGACAATCCCGGATCACATCCGCCTTCAGAATGAGACGGTCATTCACATTGTGACCGAAGGCAAAAGGCCGCAGTGTTTTGTTTGTGGGAAAAAAAAACATTTGCGAGCCTTCTGCCCTCAACCGCTGAAAGAGGTAAGGGGTCGAAATTCTCCACTGCTGCCGACGCCTGGGCGAGGACCACAACCAAGACCAGCAGCGGCAAAACCAACAACAACAACACCAACAGAAAGACCACCACCAACATTGACCACCCAGGGGGGAAAAGAGGAAAGCTGTCAAATACCCCCCACACACACACACACACACAAAAAAAATACACACACCAATAAAACCATAAACATACACACAGACACACTTGCAGAGACAGACTCCTCATCTACCAGTATTGAAGATAAGGCAAAACCCAAATCCCCAAAATACAAAAAGGAAACACTAAAAGAAATAAAATCTAATAAGCACAAAATCACACAATAAAAAACGCAGACACCACCCACGCAAACATCTCTCCAATAACACCAACATCAACACCACCATCACCATCACCAGAATCCCTCAAACGCAAACAACCTAAACAGATGCAAGAACAAATATACGCACAAACGTCTGAAACCACAGACACCGCACACAGAGCAAATACAGACACAACCGAAACAACACCACCAAAACCATCACCACCACAGCCACGCACAAAATACAATAACTCCAACAAAACGTACAAAACTTCGTGCTCGTCAGGAGGGCCAACAAGGAACTGATGGCCCTCGTAGCACGAAGTGAAAATATACAAAAAGATGGGGACATTTATAAATCGAGCACATTTCGCGTGCCGGAAGATTTGTTTCTGGTGCGAATGTCGCTCGATTTATACAAATAATTACGAGACTGCTTTCCTAGGGACGTGGGAACCCCGAATGTAAAACCCACTTCAAGAATTTTAAAGGGGTTCCCAAAAGAAACCCCACCAACTATGGAGGTCGAATAACCCGACCATCACAAGAGCCCGGAAGGTAAGTACACCTTTCCTCTCTCTCTTTTTAACCTGCCAACGTGGCCGTATTAAGAGTAGGATGTTTAAATGTTCGAGGCCTGGGGTCGTGCTGGAAGCAGGGTTAACTGCTCAACGACCTCAGGTCTCTAGAAATGGATGTAATTGCCGTCAGCGAGACCAGGTTACGACACGCGCGCACTAGCCGCCATTTTCGACGACTATCAGATCTTTGCATATGTTAGTCGGCCGGGAATGGGAGGCGGGGTGGCACTGCTGTTTAGGAAAGGCCTGGTACTCGAGGTAAGGTCGATTTTCCGGGACCCGGACGCGAAGTTGGTGATCCTGGATGTGAACAATAATGAAGGTGGTGCCTTTAGACTGGTGGCCGTCTATGCTCCTACTGGGGAAGGACGGCCGGACATCATAAGACGCCTGGAAGACTTTTTGAGTAAGTCTCGCCCTTTACAGTTAGCGGGGGACGGGAACGGCATCTTAGACGCACGCTGGGACTGTGTGGGTGCATCCGATAGTAGCGGGAGGTGCAAAAGCCTCAAGAACCTGATCAGCCAATTCCAAATGTCTGACAGGTACGGACTAGTTTTCTCTAATGCGCCAGTGTAGAGCTGGACTAACCGCATAGAGTCATCTATATCGTAGATTGCCAGTGTATTCATTAGGAAAATAGACATAAATAGTGTAAGCTGTCCACGTTTTGAGACGGTCGCCTATTCAGATCACATGTTTGGGATCTGTATGGTTGACCTAGATAAGACGCGTAGGTTAGGACCTGGTTACTGGAAGCTAAACATGTCATTTCCGGCAGGTAAAGCTTACAGGGACAAGGTCAACAATTTAGTTAAGAAAAAGTTGACAGGGGGAGTCGTCAACAATAGATAGTGGGGGCTCTCAAAAGAGAGATTAGAGTAATGTCGATAGAGTTTAGCAAAGAAGTAGCGATAGAGAAAAATAGAAAGGAGGGGGAGTTGGTAGATAAGATAGACGAGGCTATTGGTAGTGGCATTGCAGCTGACGTGCTAGTGGCGAGAATAGCATTAGAATATTTCTTCAATGCGAAACACGAAGGTTGCATTGTCAGAGCTAAGGCGCGTGCTCCGAGCAACGAGGAAACCAAAGCTGTTCGATGGGCCCGCGTGGCAGAGGCGCAGCGTGGTAATAAAACTACGATTCAGTCATTGACGGACCGAGATGGACACGAGCTGAGCGATTCCAAGCGGTTGTGTGTGGCTTTTCGTCAACATTTTGCTCGGTTGTTCGGGGGAAGTGGCGGGTAAGAGATGGTGGCGGACTTCAGTCCCTACCTCGATGGCTTTTCCGCAACTCTCGACGGTTGACGATCTGTGCTGCTAAAGACCAATTACTTCAGCCGAGATTCAGTATGTCCTTGTCGGCTGCATGAGGGGCAGGTCACCCGGTTTGGATGGTCTGCCCTACGAGCTTTACTTAAATATGCCAGACTTGTTCTCCAAGATCCTCGAAGCACTCTACTGCAACTGGCAGCAAAACGGAAGTATTCCTAGTCCTGTGAGCCGGGCGTAGTGACGCTGATAAGGAAAGACGAGAACAAGAGGGAGAAATTAGAAAAGTTCAGCCCCATAACTCTGCTCAACACAGAGTTTAAGATTTTGGCCAGTGTGTTAGCGAAGAGATTGGCGCTTGTCGTCGGGGATTTGGTTGAGGAGGCGCAAACTTGCGCAATCCCAATCAGGTCCATACACGACAACCTCCACCTAATGCGATACATCATAGAGAGGGTAGGGTGTAAACCTTACTTCGGTGGAGCTCTGATCAATTTAGAACTTTCGAAAGCATTTGATAGGGTCGACCATCTGTACTTCGAGGCTGTCCTCAAGGCGGCTGGCTTCGGCCCCGCATTCAGAAGCTGGATCACTGCAATGCACAGCGGCACCTGCTCGATGGTCAACATTAATGGCCACCTCTCGGAATCGTTTCAGGTCTCCCGATTGGTCCGTCAAGAGTGCCCTCTCTCCTCCCTTCTGTACGTATTGACTCTCGAGCCTTTACTACGAAAGCTGGAGCTATTGCAGGGCATCCCGCTTGAACCGGGACGCGGAAAGGCTGTGTCAGTCTTATGCGGACTACATAACCGTGATGGTGTCGGACACATCAGAAATCGAGGTGGTCGGCAACTTATTGGAGGAATATGAAAGGTTTACGGGAGCAAAACTTAACACGGAAAAGTCGGTGGACCTGCAACTCGGCACCTGGAGAGGCCAGGCCTTGCCATTCAACAGCATCGTTAGGCGCTGGACGGACGGACCGGTAAAGTTGCTCGGCGTTTGGTTCAGGCCAGACCTCCAGGTGGATAATAATTGGGACGAGGTGACGGGCATTCTGACCCCGAAATCGGCTGGAATGAAGCTATCATTAAAAGGTCGGGAAGAGGTGGCGAACGCGTACATCGCTTCCATCATCTACTACAGTCTGACCGTCGTCTCTTGCCCCCGTTCGCGCCTCGCCAACTTGGAGCGGCTCCTCTTCAAATTCTTGTGGAGGGGTCAGGTTCCACTGCTGAGGCGGTCCATCTGCTGCCAACACCCTCTACGTGGAAGGCTGGGCATGACGTGGCTAATGATGCGCAGGAACGCGCTGAGGCGGCGGCAGCTCCAGTTATTCTGCCTAAACGGTGAACAGGTGTGGTCGCCGTTTGTCAGACGAGCCTTTCCGCAGCTCGTTTCTTTGACTCAGCTGCAGTCCTGGGTCAAGAAGAGACCGAGACTGGGTGACTAGCATCTGGAATGTTGCCAGGCACTCACTGCCCTCTACCAGGCGGGCAATGCGGTCAGTGGAACTTCCACTCTCGAGTTCTATAGAGGATTAGTGGTGGGAGAGTGCGACGATGCACTCGGATAGGCTCTGGGAGTCAACGCAGTCGAACTAACCAGTCTGTACTGGAGGACTTTGAAGTGGTGGACGAGGTTGAAAGGACTGAAGACACACACTTTTCTCTTCGGTCAATCCCTCATCAACTTTTTCATTTTCACTTGGAAAGGAAGGTGATGGTGGAGAGAGAAGTGCTCCCCCTCCCACTACATTTGCTGAAAAGTGGGTGAATGAGGCGAGAATGGCCCGTGTGAGTGGGCCTACTCTGGTCATGCGGCTGTAGGTAGGTACATCTGAGGAGGAGATGGGTGCCCTTCCAGGGTGCTCTCGAACGTCGGGTCGTTCAGGATTGGTGGGGTACCTGAGCGAACCGTTGGTGGTCATCCCCCATAGTGGGGAATTTTTTCTTTTTGCAATTTTATTGTTAATTTGTTATTGTTATTCATATTGTTTACTCGATTTTTCTGTAAAGCCCCACTGTCCCATTCTTTTTTATTGTCCCCTATATGTCGGCCTTTGTGGCCAATAAATGAAATCATTATTATTATTATTTCATTTCAAAAGGAAAATCGGGGTAGAGAGGGCAGTGTCTCTTCCCAGCATTTTGTTGAAAGATGGGTGAGAGAAACAAGTATAGCCCGAGTGAATCGGCCTACTTTGAGTATGTGTCTGTAAATTAAAGGTGGACACCTGGGAGAGGGCACTTGCCCTGTTGGTCAGGGTCACTGTGGTCTTTTAATGGGCTTTCTCCACAAAGTCCCTCGGAAGTCTCCCCCCTATTGTGGAATTTGTTTTTGTTATTTTATTACATCCTCTGTTTTTTTTACACGCAGAAATGCCCATTTGTGACGTCCTGTATTGTCCTGTACTGTACTTAATGTCTACTTTATGTAAACCCTTGTGGTTAATAAAGAAAACATTATTATTATTATTGTTATTATTATTATTTGTATTATTATTATTGGCGACCTACGTAGTAAATCGTATGATTGTTAGCTCCGCAAATGTTTGTTATTTTCAGTTATTTAAAATTGCCATTTATGCAAAAATGTATTGTTAACTGTATATAAGTGCACATACATTGATTTCTGAAAAGGACAATCAAAAATATTGAGGCCTTGAGACCAAAATTTAAACTTTTTATAATTATCAAACAAAAATATTTCTTTGAAAAATCATGGATGTCTCAGAGGCACTCCTACCTCAAAATCTAACACCTCACACCGACACCATCATTGTAAATATTGCTACGTTTGTCAACACTGGAAATGTAAACAGTAGCAATATTTTAAATTTGTCTCAGGCAGACGTTCATTTCCCGCCATTACCAACCACTGCAGGTGTTAAAGCCACCACCACCACCACAACGACAACAGAAACAAAAGAAAACATAAATTAACTCGTGATATCGAAATGAATTCAACCAAAATGAACTCTTCCACACAGAACAACACTGACGCCACCACCACTACAACTGAAACTAATATTAACAATAGCAAAAATATCGATAACAACAACAGCAAAAATGAAATTAAGAAAACTACCCTGAGTTTTGCCAGAGTAGCAAAAACGTGCGAAGCGATTCAGGTATCTCAGGAGGAATTAGAATGGTAAAGAAAGATGTGTACAGGGTCAGCCTCACTCCCCACCTAATAACATGGAGCAACGTCGCCTATGCACCGTGTCTTAGCGGACAATTAACATAAAATCGCGCCGAGTGGAACGGGCATCCGAGTCCCAAATCTAAAAAGTTTTGGAACATGTGTGGGCAAAAGAAAACCAACACCAGACGTGGGCAGAAGTATAGAACCGTGGATGTGTTCTATGAAACACAACAGGAGGCCAGAGAACACTCCATGGCCACATTAAGAAGTGACGACTTCACACTCGTACCAAGCTATTGTGGCCAGAGACTTGTAAAGACCAGGGTGACCCACGGTCCACCGGCCATCCACATTTCCTGGCTAATGGCTGCCGGCCTGGCAGGCACCGAGGCCAACATCAAGATTATTGAAATAGCGAAAGAAAAGCAGAAGAACTGGTCCGGATCTGGGATGGAGCTCCTGATCCAAGCGGACCATAAAAGCATTGAGGAGATCCCATAGTTAATAAACCTCACTGACGGCAGCCACCTCACCGTAATCGTCGAGGGCAGAAGACCTAGGTGTGTCGTTTGTGGTGAAGGAACCCAGCTAAGGGCTTTCTGCCCTCAGGTTAAAAGGTTGATGCCACCTCTTTTACCCATCCCAGTGACTCAACCATCAACACCACCAGCAGCGGAAATGACAGCAACAACTGTAGCAGCAACAACAGAAGCAACTGTAACAGCAACAACCACAGCAAAAGTAGGAAAAACCAAAACTAACACAACCACCACCCAACGCGCCAGAACTAGCACCAGCGCCTAAACCATCCACCACGCCACAACCAAAACCAACGCTTGTGGAGGATTTTCCACTCCCCGGTTTATCGCAACTGGAGACAGATTGTGACGATGAGGAGTGGGAAACTGTATCAGGAAAAAAGAAAAAAAGAAACAAAAAAAAGAAAAAAATACTCCTTCCTCCCCCCTCCAAAAACAAAATACAGAGGGAAACAAACAAATCATCAAACAAAAACGTTAGGACAGATATGCCACCATCCACACCAGCATCACCAACCCCATCACCACAAACACCAACACCATCACCATCATTAATCCCAACACCACCATCATCAACACCACAAAAGTCACCAAAAAGCGTAACAGAAACAATCCCCACAACAAACGCAAACAAAACAAATAAACCAAAACGATACACACTACACAGCATTACATTTGAACAACAACCAATTGTTACACTACATGCAACACAACACCAGCATCACAGAAAAAGACTACAAAACAACCCACAATCACACCACCTTCACACATACAAATCACTCGCATCACACAGAAAACGTAAACGACACTAAAACAAAAATTCCCCAAAGACATCGGAGACTTCCGACAAACACTCTCCAGGAGGATGTATAAGGACATCCTTCCGCAGGAGGCCACAAGCAGTGAAAAGGATGGAAAATCTTCCCTCCTCTACGAGAAGTAAGGTAAGTGGTCTTTCCCATCTTTTCCACTCCATTTCAACATGACCTCACTCAGAATAGGCAGCATAGATGCGCGTGGCTTGGGGTCGTCATGGAAGCAGGACCACCTGCTCAACGACCTCAGGTCACTAAACATAGATGCAGTGGCCATCAGCGAGACCAGAATCTCCGAAGCACGGGCCTTCGCACCGATCTTCGGCGGCTACGATGTGTAAGCATCTCCCAGCCGTCCGGGATCGGGGGGAAGTTGTTGCTGTGATGTTTCAGAGAGGTTTGGATCTCGCCATACGGGCCATCTTCCTGGAACCCGAAGGTAAGTTAGTGGTGCTAGACGTGACCAGCGGAGACGATCACGTTTTCAGGCTAGTGGCCATCTATGCCCCGACAGGAGCAGGGCGGCCTGATTTATTCCGGCGCCTGGAGATCTTTCGTGGAACGTCCCGCTCTATAGTGTTAGTGGGGTACTGGAACGGGATCTTAGATGCACGCTGGGACTGTGTGGGATTAGCGGATAGAGGTGGAGGGTTCAGGAGCCTCACCAATCTGCTCAGGCGTTTTGAACTGTCTGACAGGTCCCGAATTGGATTTGCCGAATGTGCCAATGTGGACTTGGACAAATCGCATAGGGTCATCCAGATCATATCTAGATAGAGTATGTTGTAGAGAAAAAGATAGGTCTAGCATAAGATGTCCAAAATTCAAGATAGTCAGGTACACGGACCACAAATTCGTGATCTATGTGCTTGACTTAGCTAGGCTTCATAGACGAGGACCCGGCTACTGGAAGTTAAACGCGTCCTTACCAGCGCGCAAGGCCTACAGAGACCGGATTAGCGAACTAGTTAAGCCAGCGTTGACGGGGGCAATCGTCAAAAACAAGTGGTGGTTTGTTCTGAAAAGAGCAATTAGAATAGAATATATTAGGTTTAGTAAGGCTTTAACAATAGAGAAAAATAGAGCAGAGGCAGAATTAGTTAGAAAATTAGACGAGGCGCTTAGCAAAGGCATTGCGACCGACGTACTTGCGGCGAAATTGGCCCTTGACCAATGTTTCAATGCAAAGCACGAAGGCTGCGTTGTCAGCACTAGAGTGCGTGCTCTCAGACACGAGGGGACGAAAACCGTTCAATGGGCCCGAGTGGCGGAGGTGCGTCTTGGCAACAAAGCCACGATCCGGTCTTTGGTGGACCACGACGGGCGCATGCTACTCGATCCCGGGAAAATGTGTGAAGCTTTTCAGCGACATTTCGCTCAGTTGTTGGGGGGCAGCGGCGGGCCGGTTCGAAGGATGGACTTTAGTGTCTACCTCGACAGACTGCCACGGCTCTCGTCCACTATGGCGGAGTGATAACAGCCGCTGAAGTACGGTAGGCAATGACGAGCTGCACAAGGGGTAAATCGCCTGGTTTGGATGGTCCACCCTATGAACTTTACGTACCGATGCCAGACTTGTTCGGAGGCCTCTTGGCGGACGTCTACTGCAACTGGCAACAGAACGGGAGAATTCCCAGCTCTGTGAGGCGAGGAGCGGTGGCGCTGCTGAGAAAGGATCCGAACAAGGGGGATAACTGAGATAACTTTAGGCACATAACTGCTAAACACAGATTTCAAATATTTTGGCCAAGGTGCTAGCAAAGAGGTTGGCGCTTGTCGTTGGTGGTCTGGTGGGAGAGGCGCAGACATGCGCCATTCCCGACAGATCCATCCACGACAACCTCAACCTCATGCGATATATCGTAGAGAGGGTAACTAGGAACCTTGGAGGTGTCGGTCCTTGATCAATTTAGATCAGTCGAGGAGAGCTTTCGATAGGATCGACCATCGTTACCTAGCGGCAGTCCTGAGGGCGGCTGGCTTTGGGCCCGTCTTTAGAGGCTGGATCGCTGCCATGCACAGCGAGATCTGCTCTGTGGTGAGAGTGAACGGTCACTATTCGGAACCGTTCAACATCATGCGTTCGGTCCGCCAAAGATGACCCCGCTCGTGCCTCTTGTACGTATTGACTCTCGAGCCATTACTGCACAAACTGGACACGTTAATGGGGGTCCCGCGCGAACTAGGATGCGGAGATCCGTGTCAGCATATGCGGACGATGTCACCGTAGTGGTGTCGAACGCCAAACACATCGAGGCGATCGGAACTACACTAAGAGAATACGAAGCGGTGACAGGAGCAATGATCAACCAGGAAAAGTCAGTGGGCCTGCAGCTCGGCACCTGGAGAGGCAGGGCCATGCCGTCCAACAGCGTCGTCAGGCGCTGGACGGATGGACCAGTGAACTTGCTAGGGGTCTGGTTCGGTCCGGACCTCCAGACGGACAACTGGGACGAGATGACGAGCAGGGTGGCTTCTCTCACCCAGAAATAGGCCGAGAGGAAGCTATCCCTGAAAGGTCGAGCGGAGGTGGCTAACGCGTATATCGCCTCTGCCATCTACTACCGTCTGACCGTCGTACCTTGTCCTAAGCCCCGCCTAACTGCGCTGGAGCGTTTGCTCTTTCGGTTTTTGTCGAAGGGACGCGCTAAGATGGTCAGGCGGTCCATCTGCTGTCAACACCCGCTACGTGGAGGGCTGGGCATGCCGTGGCTGATGATGCGCAGACACGCGCTCAGGCTACGACATCTCCACCTCTTCCACGACGGTGATCAGGTGTGGTCTCGGTTTGCTAGACGAGTCTTTCCACAGCTCGTCTCCTTGACAGAGCTGCAGTCCTGGGTCAAGCGAAGACTTAGAGGGAGCGCTTGGAGACTGTAATGTCTTCAGGCGCTCACAGCTGTCGACCAATCGGGTAATGTGATCGGTGGAAACTCCAACTTGGCGTTCTATAGAGGATTAGTGGAGGGGAAGAGCGACGACGAAAAAAAACAAGCCGATCTCTTCGGAAGAACTTTCGGGCCGGGGCCTGACTTTTCCTGGTTGATCAGAAATCCTTGGCCTGGCAAACCGAGGAGGTTTGCCAGTTCGGGATAAACTCTACAGGCATGGAGGTGCCGTCAGCCGGGCATGTCCGGGATGCGCGCAGGGCGATGAAACCGTCCTGCACGCACTCGACCAGTGTCCGAGCATTGCTGACTTGTGGGTCTATGTCGAACACCTGCTGTCGCGTGTAGGACGGATCCAGCTATCAGCTGAGTCCATCGGGATGATTGCCCCGCCCACTTCCTTTAGCCGGGCAGGGCAGGCAGTTTTTTATCTGTCTGGTGGCCACGGCGAAAGAGATAGTATGGTGGACACGTTTGAAAGGGTTGAAGACGAGCACTTACCTCTTCGGTGATGCCCTGATTAACTTTTTCAAATGTCATTTAAAAAGGAAAATCAGGGTAGAAAGGGAAGTGCTCTCTTCCCAGCATTTTGTTGAAAGATGGGTGAGAGAGGCAAAAATTGCCCGAGTGAATGGGCCTACTCTGAGTATGTGTCTGTAAATTAAAGGTGGAAAACTGGGAGAGGGCACTTGCCCTGCTGGTTAGGGTCACTGTGGCTTTTTAATGGGCTTTCTCCACGAATGTCCTTCTGATGTCGCCCCCCCCCCCTATTAGGGAATGTTTTCATTGTTCTATTATTACATCCTCTGTTTCTTGTTTTTTACAAGCAGAAATGCCCATTTTTACCGCCCTGTATTGTCCGGTACTGTCCTTAATGTCTACTTTATGTAGACCCTTGTGGTTAATAAAGAAAGCATTATTATTATTACTATTATTATTATTATTATTATTATTATTATTCCTTGAATCTCAGTCATTGATGTTGGTTAACTGGAAAGTCCGTTGGAATGAATATCAAGCCACTACCTGCAGCCTCAGATATTCAGGACGTATCGGAGGGTCCTTGTTGTTCCCAGCAAGCATGCCTTTTGAAGCGTTCAAAAAAGCGTGAAGGGGCCGATTTTCTTTAACCATCCCTGGAAACTGTTGGCGATAGTCCCCAGTGCGCCTATAACAATCGGAATCACTTTGACTTCATGGCATTTCCAAATCCTTTTTACCTGCCACTTTAAGTCCTGGTATCGCTTAATTGTCTCCCTCTCCTTCTCTTGCACTCTCGTGTCGAATGGGCAGGCCACATCCACAATCAGACACGATCTTTTTTCTTTGTCCACAACCACCAGGTCTGGTCTATTGTGTTCCAGTTTCTTGTCCGTCTGTATCCTAAAATCCCACAGCACCTTCACCTGATCGTTCTCAATCACCGCCTCTGGCCTATGCTCATACCATTTCTCAGAATGTGGTAAATTGTTTAATTTGCACAGGTGCCAGTGGATCACCCTGCCCATCACATCATGTCTCCAGCCCTTATAGCGGGTATGGGCTAGGTGTTTACACTCGGATACTATGTGAGCCACAGTCTCCTCTCTCTCCCCACAGATCCTGCACAGTGGGCTAGCCTCCTCCTTGTAAATATGGTGTTTCAACCACTTCGTTTTGAGTCCTGCTCCTGCGCAGCCATTAACATTCCTTTTTGAGGTTTCCTCTTCTCAACCAGTTCCATGTCTGTGGATCTCTAAATTCAGTTTTCTCAAAGAAGGTACTATGAAGGGATTTTCCCTGAAGGCTGCTCTTTCTCCTTGATGTTATTTCCTTCTTGGACATCCCCTGGCCTATTGTCCCCTCCTTCAGTACAGTTCTGAGCATTGTCTCCTTACTATCAGTCACGTATTTGTATAGGTTGTTTTTCTCCATCTGAACAATCCTCTATGCTGATAAGACCTCTTCCGCCCTCAGATCTCCTTAGGTAGAGTCTATCGACATCACTCCTCTTGTGGAACATGTTGTAGATAGTCAATAGCTTCCTAGTCTTCCTATCCATTTCTTTTTGTTCAGCAACATTCCATCTCATAATTCCCGCACTGTACCTAATAATAGTCACAGCTCTGGAATTTACTGTGCTTATGGCATTTCTGCTGTTCAGATGTGACTTCAATACGCTCCTTACTCTCCGAAGGTATTCAGTTCTTAACAATTCCTTCATGTTTTTGTTCTTTATGCCATCAGTCTCCAGAACGCCCAAATACTTGTATCCTTCCTCAGAGTCAATTTCCTTTATGATCTCACCTGTTGGCATCTGGATTCCGTTACTTCTGCTCAACCTACCCCTCCTCATCAGAATGACTCCACACTTACTAATACCAAACTGCATACATATATCACTGCTGAAAATACGGACAGTGTCAACAAGCACATCCAACTCCTTCTCACTCTTCCCGAAGAGCTTAAGATCGTCCATGAAGAGGAGGTGACTGATGGTAAGCTCTCCCTTTCCCAACTTGCATCCTGCTCTCACTTTTCGCAGCATAATAGTGAAGGGCATCAGGGCAAGGACAAACAACAGAGGGGACAGGCTATCTCCCTGGAAGATACCTCTCTTGATCTTCACGCTTCCCAAGGATTCTCCAGTTGATGTCAACTCTGTCTCCCAGGACCCCATACTCCTGCTCAGCAACTGTCTGATGTTATCTGCCACCTTGAAGATCTCCAGGCTTTTGGTGATCCAAGAATGAGGCACCATGTCAAATGCCTTTCTGTAGTCTATCCATCCCATGACAAGATCAGTGTGTCTCCTCCTGCCATTCCCCATTACCATCTTATCAATAAGTAACTGGTCCTTTGTACCACGTGACTTCTTTCGGCATCCTTTCTGTTCGTCCGGTAACAAGTTGTTTGTGTGGAGGTGATGGTAGATTTCCTCAGACACAATGCCCGTCAACAGTTTCCACATGACGGACAGACATGTGATAGGTCTATAGTTGGTAACATCATTACCCTTGATTCGGTCTTTCATTATCAGAACTGTGGTACCTTTTGTCAACCACTCTGGCACCTCACCCGACACCAAGCAGTCATTGAACATGGCTGTCAGTTTCGGGTGGAGGTATGTTAAATGTTTAATCCAATACCCCTGCACACCTTCTGGGCCTGGTGATTTCCAGTTGGTTAGTTTTTTGGCCTGCCCCTTAAGAGTTTCAACTGTGATACTCAAATCAGTTTGTTGGTGTGCCTGCTCAAAGATCTCCCTCTGTACTGTCTCAATGCACCCTGCCTGGTCATTATGTCTAACATCCTGCCCCCATATTCCTCTCCAGAATGTTTTAGTTTGTTCCGCCTCAGGGATCAAGTCGTTGCCTCTTTCTTTCCCCTCAAGCTCTTCAAACCGCATCTTCTGGTTGTTGTCGAACATGCGGTTCTGTTTATACTGACTGACTCCGTTCTCGTATCGCCTGATTGTTGCACTCTTTGCTACAATGCCTTGCTTCAGTTCCTCTATGATTAATATTTAGCTTTTTCCTCCTAGTTTTGTACTATATTTCCAGTTTATTTTTAGTGCCTATGTTTTTTAGTGTCCCATTCAGTAGTGACTCAAGCTTTCCTATGTCATTTCTCATTTCCCTCATTTGACCACTCAGTCGTTTCTTCCACCAAGGCTCTGCTCTTTCTTGTCTGTTGTTTCCTCTCGCTTTTATAACAAGTAGTTTCCTCACCGTATTTGCTGTTGCTTTGAGGATTTTGTTGCACTGGTGAAGGCTCCTCGCCTCAATGTATGGGATGACTTTGTTTACCTTAGCTGTTGTTTCTTTTAACTTTTTCCTGACTACAAATCTTAGGTTCATAGGTCTCCCACTATCATTGTTCAATTCCTCTACCACTCAATTTAGGCTGTCAACCGAATCTTGTCCTAGCGCGTCAGCATTCATCTCCTCAGTGGCCGTATCTCTGTTCCAGGTATTATTTATCTCAGTATTCAGGTCATTGTCTGCTTCGGGTGGTTCCTCCGTTCTCTCGACATCTTCACCTTCATTTGCCACTGGCTCGTTTGTCTGGCATACTACACCCTCCATCTCCAAGCTATTCTCTCTGCTCAGTTCCTCCAGTTCCAGCTCGCTTATCCACCCATTAGTTCTTATTACCCGAGCCTGCCCGGCCAATTTTTGTTCATCTAATTTAAATAGACCAATCTCGTTCCAGATGTTATGCATCCGGCTCCTATAGCCCCTCTCCTTGGGGTTACTTTTCAGGTAACATTGCATAACAATTCTATTCAATTCTTTCGTCCAGTTGGTTCTGGCCCCTTTCCTTCTTCTTTTTTCTCCAACACCAGCAGTATTTGATTGACAGTCAGGTTCCTGCTGCTGAGCCAGGGAGCACCTGTTGGGTGAGAGTCTGTCACATGACGTTCTAGTCTCCATTTCACCGTTATTCGAACTGTTTAGGTTCGATATTTAAACACTCTTATCGAGGATTGGCGAATGTATGGTTACATAGCAATCTGTGAATTCACCGTCTCCGGTGGTTGCGCCACTCCACTTGGCTCTTGTGTGGCATTATCACCACGCTGTAGACGAATACAAATAAACAAACAAACACATAGGCAGAAAAAAACCCAAAAATGAATAAGCATAAGTTTCATTGTAATGTAGTGTTCGAATGTCTGACTTAGTTTGTCCCTTCTCTTCCCTGTCCGTCCGCTTGTTTCGCTCTTCATTCTTATTTTCTTTACGTTTTTTTTTTTGTTTTTTTGTTTTTTGTTTTTGTTTTTCTCTGTTTGTTTTTCTCGTTTTTTTTCTGTTGTTGATGTGCTGCTTTGGTTTTGATGTTTGTTTTTTTCTTTTTTCTTTTGAGTCTATCTATATATTTTGATGCCTTCCTCTTTTTTAGTAGGAATTCTATAATGTGGTGGCAGCAACTAGCAGGAAGCAATGGGAGATAATAGCGGCGGTAGCGATACTGAGACAGTGGTGGTGGTGATGTCGATACCGAGGCAGTGGTGGTGGTGATGTGGTCGGATTACTGTAATGATGGTGTTGTAGCGGTGGTAGCAATGAAGGAGTGGTGGCGGCGGTGATGGGATAGTGGTAGTAATGATGGCAGTAGTGATGGTGTTGTAGCGGTGGTAGCAATGGAGGACTGATGTCCGTTCGGTGAATCTATGGGTTTAGTCGCGTATATGTGTTGACCTAAATTCCCTTAATGTTGGGATTAAACATTTTGTTAAGACTTGGGACAATAATAATAGTATTTATTATTATCCTTATTATGTTGAGATTGGTTGTGGTGGTGGAGAAATTGCCGTTATCTGGCTGTTGTGTTTAGTGTACACAGAGAGGTGATGGGGTAGGTGGTGTATCTAGTTTCTGGTGTTGGTGAGATTGGTGTTGTTTGGCTGTTCTATATAGTGTAGACAAAGGAGGGGGGGTTCTTCCATTTATAGCCATTTTCTTTTTTGAATATACAATGTACAAAAAGAGTTGAATATTTGAATATTTGAGCCTTATAACAATATATTTTGGGTCCGAATTTTTTGGGGCTCAAGCCGGATGCTTTACGTAGCATTTGTACTAAGAGTTGTTATTTCACAAATTATTTAAATATGTTAAAAATTCAAAACTTACGGGAGCGATTTCATGACCTTCTACCACCTCGTGCGTCTTCTTCCCTATTATTATTATTATTATTATTATTATTATTATTATTATTATTATTATTATTATTGGTTGGTGAAGCCACGCTTCTTATCGCCTCCAGTCTTTTTCAAAGTTTTACCTCTTTTTCAACCGTTCTAAACCTTTTATTCAAATTTTAAATTTGATAAAAGTTTAGAAGAAGTGACCCACCTAATACATGGGTTCACTAGTAAATAATAGGGCACCCTTTTCCGGGGTGTCGTATTCGTATTCGTATTGGTGTAAAAATAATTTTTGAAAAATTCCAACATGGATAGCACAAAAAAGAGAGAGAGCGCTGTCAGACAACACAGAGAGATGGAGATTTTATCGGCATGTCAACAAGACAGCGTTCCAGCGGAGGTAAATATAAACGAAAATATTACAAAGGAAAAAAAGATTGTTACAGATTTAAAATTAACAAATATTTCTAACACAAACAACACCAACAGTAACACCAACAACATCACCAACACCAACACCAAAAATAACAGCGGTAAAGTCGAGAACGACAATAACAAAAATAACAGCGGTAAAATCGAGAACGACAATAACAAAAATAACAGCGGTAAGGACGAGAACGACAATAACAAAAATAACAGAGGTAAAGTCGAGAACGACAATAACAATGACAATAACAACAGCCACAACAACAATAATAGTAGGAACAGTATCAACAAATACAACAATAATAACAACAGCCACAATAACAGTCACAGCAGCAACAGTATCAACGAAAACAACACCAACAACTGTACCAGCAAAAAGAACAACAATGACACCGATGCCTGTAATAGCGACCTCAGCACCACCAGTAAGACCAGTATCGGCAGCAGTAGTGGTGCTGCTGAAAAAGGGACCACTTCTTTTGCAGGTGTCGCCCGAAATATCGAGACAGTGTTAGTCACAGAGGAGGAGATGGCAGTCGCAAGGGCCATGGTGACAAGAAGCGCATTAGAGTTTCCCTGAAACCTCCACCCGATTTTTTCAAGGACCAGCAGCTACGAACGGAGACTTACCGCACCGTAAGTAAAATCTCACATCGAGTGGAGAGAGCCACGGAGGCTCAAATCCAAAAGGCGTTGGGGTGCGTCTGGGCACGCAAAACCCACATCACCTGAGGGAGAACGTACGCCACAGTAGACGTACTTTTCGCTACCCCCAGGAAGCAGAGTCTCACTCTTTGGAAACCCTAAAGAATGAGGCGTTAGTCTTGGTGCCCCCCTACTGCGGGCAGAAAATTGTGAGGGTCAAAGTGACCCAGGTCCCACCCGACCTGCCCATACCTTGGCTGGCCGCGTCTGTACTTGCTGGAATTGAGAACAGGGCGACCATGCTGCAAGTATAAAAAATAGGGAGAGAGAACTGGTCAGGTATAGGCATGCACATGCTTATACAAACTGACCAGGAATGTATCGAGGCTATCCCCGATATCATAGACTTTGAGGTAGGACTCCGACTCCCTATAAGTATAGAAGGAAGACGGCCAAAATGTTATCTCTGTGGGTCGAAAGGTCATCTCAGGGCCATTTGCGCAGAAGACACCGAAGAGGGACCCTCTCCTTCCAATACCTGGTCTGCTGCTACCAAGAGCAGGACAGGCAACAAACGGAGAAACCCCTTCCACGGTGACTAGGAGGGCAACGTCCGTAGCACCCGTACCAAGGCCACGGATGACTAAAGCAACATCATCAGTAGCGGCAACTCCAATAGCTACATTTGAAATAGCTACACCAGCAACAACATTGCCGAAGAGGGCTCCACTACCACTAGCAACAGCCGTGGAGCACATGCCCCTCCCAGACGCCACAGAATCCGACATGGAGTTTGAGGCGGGAGTGACGTGGCAAACAGTCTGCCGCAAAAAATTAAAAAAACAGAAAAACCCTTAGATTCACCCTCCAAAAGCGAACGAATACAAAGAGGGGTAAAGGAAGCAAGGAAACTTCCAGCAAGACCACCACAAACACCAACAACGCAAACAGAACAAGACACACACACCAAACAGCAACAAGAGGAAACGGCAACAAAATCACCTCTCCCCCCAAAAAGTACACAGCCATAAACATAGCAAAAATAGAACTCATAAAATATATAAAGCAGCACACAGACATCACGGAAAAAAACTACAACACCCCACCAACACCAAGAACTCTCCCGACAAACATAAGCATCGTCGAAATCTCAATAGAACAATACGAACCTTTAAAACAAAAATTCCCCAACACAGTTGGAGAATTCAGAGCGACGGTTACCGAGAGGATATACACTGACATCCTCTTGGAAACACCCATGACCAGCGAAAGGGACGGTTCTACTGTCCCTTCACCACACTAACAAGGTAAGTGACCCTTTCTCATTTGCCCCGTTTCTCATCCTACATGGTTGTACTCAGAATAGGTAGTATAAATGCACGTGGCCTGGGGTCATCTTGGAAACAGTGTCACCTGCTCAATGACTTCAGGTCACTAAACATAGATGTGGTGGCCATCAGTGAAACCAGAATCTCCGAGGCACGGGCCTTCGCACTGATCTTCGGCGGCTACTATGTATACGCATCTCCCAGTCGTCCAGGATCGGGGTGAGGGGTTGTCGTCCTTTTTCGGAGAGGCTTGGATCTCGCGATACGGGCCATCTTCCTGGACCCAGAAGGTAAGTCGGTGGTGCTGGACGTGACCGGCAGCGAAGGCAATGCTTTCAGGCTAGTAGCCGTCTACGCCCCAACAGGGTCAGGACGGCCAGATTTCTTCAGACGTCTAGAGACCTTTCTTGGAACGTCCCGCTCTTTAGTGTTAGTGGGCGACTGGAACGGTATCTTGGATGCGCGCTGGGATCATGTGGGGCTAGTGGATAGGGGAGGAGGGTGCAAGAGCCTCACCAACCTCCTCAGATGTTTTGAACTATCTGACAGGTATCGACTGGATGACCCGAATGTGCCAATGTGGACATGAACAAACCGCATCGGGTCATCCAGATCGTATCTAGATAGGGTATTCTGCAGGGAACTAGATAAGGCTAGTATAAGTTGTCCACAATTTAAAATAGTCGACTACACAGACCACAAATTTGTGATCTGTGAGATCGACATAGACAGACTTCATAGACAAGGGCATGTTTATTGGAAGCTGAACGCGTATTTCCCGGCGCGCAAGGCCTACAGAGTCCGGATTAGCGTATTAGTTAAGCGGGCGTTAACGAGAGCGGTCGTCAACAATAGGTGGTGGTTCGCCCTGAAAAAGGCAATTAAAGTAGAATCGATTAGGTTCAGCAAATGAGTAGTTATAGAGGAAAATAGAATAGAGGGAGAGCTAGTCAGAAAGCTAGAAGAGGCGTTTAGGACAGGCATCGCAACCGACGTGCTTGCGGCGAGGTTGGCACTCGACCAATTCTTTAACGCAACACACGAAGGCTGCGTTGTCAGAGCTAGAGCGCGTGCTCTGAAACATGCGGGGACAAAAGCCGTCCAATGGGCCCGAGTGGCAGAGGCGCGACGTGGCAATAAAGCCACAATTCGGTCTTTGTCTGACCAGAACGGGTGCGTGATGTTCGAACCCGAGCGGATGTGTGAAGCTTTTCAGCAGCACTTCGCTGAACTGTTCGGGAGCGGCGGCGGCCCGGATCGGGGCATGAACTTCAGTGCAAACCTCGACAGACTGCCTCGGCTCTCGGCGACAGCAGCACAGTCTTGCGAAAAGCCAATAACAGCCGGTGAAATAAGGGGAAGCGATGGCTAACTGCACAAGGGGTAAATCGCCAGATTTAGATGGTCTGCCCTACGAGCTTTATGCATTTATGCCAGACTTGTTCGGTGACCTCTTGGCAGACGTCTACTGCAAATGGCAGCAGAACGGGAGCATTCCCAGTTTTGTGAGCCCGGGAGCAGTGGCGCTGCTGAGAAAAGACCCGAACAAGGGGGATGTTATTGATAATTTCAGGCCCATAACCCTGCTAAACGCAAAGTTCTATATTTTGGCCAAGGTGTTAGCAACGAGGTTGGCGCTTGTCGTCAAGGGTCTGGTGGGAGAGGCGCAGACATGCGCCATCCCGGACAGATCCATACACGACAACCTCCACCTCTTGCGATACATCATAGAGAGGGTGGTTAAGGAACCTGGCAAGGGTGGGGCCCTGATATACCTGGATCAATCCAGAGCATTCGATAGGGTTTACCATCGGTACCTGGCGGCGGTCCTCGAGGTAGCCGGTTTCGGGCCCGTTTTCAGGCGTTGGATCGCAGCAATGTACAGCGACAACTGCTCAGTTGTGAGGGTGAACGGTCACCTGTCGCAACCGTTCAGCATCATGCGCTCAGTCTTCCGGTGTTGTTCCCTCTCGTCCCTCTTGTACGTATTGGCTCTCGAGCCGTTACTGCACAAACTGGGGGCTATGAGGGGCATCCCACGCGAACTAGGATGCGGGAAATCCAAGTCGGCTTACGCTGACGACGTCACCGTGGTGGTGTCGAGACTCAGACACGTCCAGATGCTCGGCACCGCTCTCAAGGAATACGGAACGGTGACAGGAGCAAAGATATACCAGCAAAAGTCGGTGGGCTTGAAGCTAGGCACCTGGAGAGGCAAGTCCATGCCGTCTGACAGCGTCGTGGGGTGTTGGGCGGACGCACCGGTTAAATTGCTCGCGGTCTGGTTCGGACCGGACCTCCAGATGGAGAAAAACTGGAACGAGGTGACGAGCAGGGTGGCCTCCCTCATCCATAAATGGGCTGAGAGGAAGCTGTCCCTGAAAGGCCGGGCGGAAGTGGCGAATGCGTACATCGCATCCGTCATCTGCTACCCCCTCACCGTTGACCCTTGCTCCAGCCCAACTCTCACCAAAATGGAGCGCCTCCTCTTCCACCTATTGTGGAAGGGACGCGCCCCCATGGTCAGACGATCCATCTGCTGTCAACACCCATTGCGTGGAGGAATGGCCATGCCATGGCTGATGATGCGCAAACATGCGCTGAGGCTGTGACATCTCTTGTGCTTCCTTGATGGTGAAGGGTGTGGTCGCCGTTCGCCAGTAACATTTTCCCACAGCTCGTCTCCTTGACGGAGCTGCAGTGCTGGGTCAGAAAAAGACCGAGGGGAAGCGCTTGGAAACTGGAATGTCTCCAGGCCCTCACTGCCCTCTCCCAGTTGGGCACCAGTATCGGTGGAACAACACCTCGGCGTTCTATAGAGGACTAGTGTAGGTGAAGAGCGACGACGTTCTCGGAGAGATCCTGGGCGTCGAAGAAGATCAGCTGCTTGCTCTCTTCCGGAGAACTTTCAGCCCAGAGCCTATGGATAACTTCCAAAAATCCCTGGCCTGGCAGTGCTACCGGGGAGCGCTGCCGGTTCGACATTACCTCTACAGGCACGGAAGTGCCGTCAGCCGAGCCTGTCCGAGATGCACGCATAGCGACGAAACCGTTGTGCACGCACGCGTTCAGTGCCCGAGCATTGCTGACTTGTGGAGCTATGTCGAACAGTTGCTGTCACACGTGGGACTGATCCGGTTGTCGACTGAGTCCATTGTGCAGATGGTGTCGCCGTCTTCCTTTGAGGAGGAATGTCAGGCGGTTTTCATCTGTCTGGTGGCCATGGCGAAAGAGATTGTGTGGTGGACAAGGTTAAAATGATTAAAGACCAACACTTTCCTCTTCGGCGAATCCCTGATTAACTTTTTCAAGTTTCACTTGAAGAGGAAAATCAGGGTGGAGAGGCAAGTGCTGCTTTCTAGCAAGTTTGTTGAAAGGTGGGTGAATGTAGCGAGAATGGTCCGAGTGAACGGGACAACTCTGAATATACGTTTGTAGTTTGAGAGATGGAAACATTGAGAGAGGGCGCTTGCCCTCGTAGGTAGGGTGGCCGTGGTCTTTAGTGTGGTTTTCGCCACGAGTAACCCTCAGAGGTTTTCCTCCTATTGGAGAATTTTTCATTGTTTCAATTTTCATTTTATTGTTTATATATATATGTTTTATCTTTTTTTTCTTTTCTTATATAAATAATAAAAATATTTACACGCACAAAACGCATATCGTACCGTCCTGTTCCGCCTGTGATGTTTTTCTTGATGTCAGCCCTTGTGGCCAATAAAGAAATCATTATTACCATTATTATTATAATTATTATTATTATTATTATTATTATTATTATTATTAGTAGTAGTAGTAGTAGTATTAGTAGTAGTAGTAGTAGTAGTAGTGGATGGAGATATCCACCTAAATCTGAATAATTTAACTAATGTGAATGTACGAGGTTAAAATTCCTCGATAATTTAATTGTTAGAATATAGTGGTGGAAACATCCGTGACCTGGCTCACCGAACTACATCCCTACTTATTTGTGGAAGGAAATGGTAATGATGATCAAGAATGTGACGTGTGTGTTGTACTGACTGTTTCAGAGCCTCAACCTTACAACATCCGTGATAATACCTTCGACAATCTGTTCGTTGGTTCTCTAAAATCTCATCAATAACGTATTGATAATTGATAAAATAATTGTTGTTATATATTAAGTTAAACCCTTTCTTGAACATGCTTAAAAACTTAAACACGCACCTGAAAATAACTTCAGCAGGACCCAATGGAAAGCAACATGTACACTTGTGTTGCCCTTAACAATAGGTAATTTTTTCCGAAAGTTAACACTTTGCTGCTCCATCAACTAATCCTATTTCAATCAACATACCAACGGGGGCATGCAACATTTCAGCTCAATTGGACATGTGTTAAGAGACCCTCAAACGCCTTGAATTTGGAACATAGTATACGCAACGATTAATTCTGTTCAAAAGCGGTATACATTTCCCTCGACCACTTTCTTTTTTCTTCTTAGAGAAATTTATGTAGACACATCCTGGCAATCCCAGCAAATGTCTGAAAACTTTCTGAATCGAATTTACCAACAGTTAATTTGGAAAATTCCTGAAACCACAGGAAAAAGTTTAAATATTAGGTTTTCTTAATAAAGCACACAATTTCTATAAGAAAACGCATTTTCATTTACAACAACAATTTCTATAGAATCAAAAACATAATGTAAATACTGAACACTGGATGTTGAACATTATTTTTGCATAAGACAGAGCGGTGTATTGGCAGTATCGGTAGTCGGTAGACGGTCTGACCCGATGTTTTGCAGCAAAGAGTTACGGCCCTTTATTGTGTGAGTTCAAATCGCGCCGAAGTTAACTTTGCCGTTCATCCATATGGGGTCGATAAAATAAAGCATCAGTAATGCACTGGGATAATTGCCGGTTTGTGCCGGAAGTAGACACAATTATCTTTGCATAAGAGAGGATTTAATGGCAGTAGGGTATGTTTTATGGCTTTCGGTAACGGTCTCTAAAATAAATTGTTTCTCAGTTTTATCTTTTGTGAGAATGTTATTGTAATCCTGAATGAATTTGACACCTCCTTCTGCAACATTATTCACAACTGTCTACTCAAACTTTTCAAGTCCATTTTTGTAATCAGATTCATCCTCCCGTGTTGAAGTGTCTTTGTCGAGGAAATCCGTGCTGATAGAAAATTTCGGGAAGACACTTTTTGTACCAGGAGTTACAAAAGACTAAACCTCGATGTGTGTAAAGCTAGAACAGTCATTTTGGTGCAGAATATGATTTGTTCACCTTTGTCTGCTTCCAGTCTAACTTAAACAAAATGCTCGCTTTTCTCATTGTTCTCCTTGCTCTACGTTTACCCTTGGTCACCTTGTCACCTTGCTCTCCTTTTCTCATTGCTCTCCTTGTTCTCATTTTAGCTTTGGTCTCGTTTTCTCACTGTTATCCTTGCTCTCCGTTTCTCATTGATCTCCTTTCTCTCCTTTTCTCATTGTTCTCCTTGCTCTCATTTTACCCTTGGTCTCTTTTTCTCACTGTTCCCCTTGCTCTCCGTTTCTCATTGATCTCCTTGCTCACCTTTTCTCATTGTTCTCCTTGCGCTTCGTTTATAATTGCTCTAGTTGCTCTCCTTTCTCCTTGTTCACCCTTTCGCGTATCTATCTACTTGTTTGTATACAAATACAATGAGAAAATGGGAGCAAGGAGAAATAAGAATGCAACGATTGTAAGGAGAACACACAAACACACACACACACACACACACACACATATATATATATATATATATATATATATATATATATATATATATATGTGTGTGTGTGTGTGTGTGTAAAGGTTATATTTAATTTGTTGTGATACAAGAAGCAAAATATTTTTATAACTGATATAAAGCACTCAACAAATTATTGAAGCAAATATACAATATATTAACATATGGAAACTATATTTATAAAACCATATTTATTTCATTATACATATTTCAAGGGCCACCAGAGCGAACTTTGGTGCGCTTTCAACAGATAAAATATAATATAGGTTAGTTTTATAAATAAATATTGAATATTGACATACCCTTAAAAAATGCAACCATTCTAGTTGGAATCTCCTGGGTAGTTTATCAGATGAAAGCGCAACATAGTTTGCTCTGGTGGCCCTTGAAATATGTATAATGAAATAAATATGGTTTTATAAATATAGTTTCCATTTCTTAATATATAGTATATATGACCATCTCCACTGAAAGTTTTCATGAAATAGTATTTTAAGACTATACAGAGCATTTGATGTTATTCCAAATTGAAGGATAAGTGTTTTAAACTTTATTTTATCATGAGTTAAAGGTCTATTGATTTGTCCCTGGATAGCGCTAAATTCTGTGGAAGAATTTGTATCCTGATTCTCTTTTGAGATGAGTTTGAATTATTTTTCCTAAATCTTACGTTAACTACTTTTCCCTTCTTGACGTTATAGGCTGTTAGCTTCTCGCTAAAACAATCTCTATACCTCTCATTTATATCATATGATATATATATATATATATATATATATATATATATATATATATATATATATGAAAAAATGGGGAGATGAATACTGCAAGTTGCACATGGATAACATGTTATAAAATGAGTCCCTCATCAGTGATTTGCCAACGATCATAGATATTTCATTGCATTAAAAATCATATACCTCACGTTGGTGCAATAATAACTAAATTAAGTTATTAGGGCAATTAAAACGCAGAAAGCGAGTGAGACAAGTAAACAACAAAGAGGAAAGCTAACCGTAGATAGGAAGGGCACAAGCTACATAGTTATTCTGTCAGCATAAGCTGGGTGAATATATGAGCGCGTAGAAAAAAAGACCTTTCCAGATGAATCCAAATGTAAGAACGAAGGAAATTGTATTCGTCGCGAACGGGGTGAAGTGAGAAGGGGAGAAACAGTGAGTGAGTGAGTGGAAGTGTGAGGAAGAGGTCATCAGTAGAGAGAAAGTGTTAACTGACACTATAATGTTAAAGGATTGTAAATAAAACGAGTAAATCAGACAAAGGTGGAATTCCTTTTATTAACATATATATATATATATATATATATATATATATATATGACTCCAGTTCCCCAGTGAATTAACAACCCAACAAGGAACTGGGCATATCAGAGTATTGACAATATCATACACCTAAACAACATATGTACTTGTATATACCATACTAATTCAAACTGCCTGAAGAGGTCACAGCCAAAGATGGCTGTCACTGAAATATATATAGCAGTAATAAACGAAGCTAAATTTTAATCATTTGACTTTTATTTAACTTTATTTTATATATATATATATATAATTTAGTTAAAAAAGTACATCCACATATGTATACTGAAATACTAGTATGCATATGAATACACACACGTGTACATATGTAGATGTACCGAGTTTTTCACTGGACACTTTACTGTGAGTGTTCAGATATTCTGTATGTAAACACACAGACAAACCGGTTTTTAGAGTCATACTGGTTTTCGAGGAAACACCTTTCCTCTATTCCCCAGAAAGCCAGACAGGAATATTGGACTAGTTTCGATGTTGTTACATCTCATCAGCAATATTTACCTATCCTCCGGCCTTTCTAGAGAATCGTAAAAGCACATATCGTTATATGCTTTTTCTATGAAAATTAGTAGTGGGCAGACTAATTTGCATAGAGCGTGAGAACGTACCGGTTCAGCGGAGACGATAAAAACAAATAACGAAACGAAATTAAATTTCGTTTCGTTTGTAACTCACTTTTGTATGACTGACGCTTAAACAATTAAGTTAAAAATGCACATCCACATATGTATACTGAAATACTAGTATGCATATGAATACACATACGTGTACATATGTAGATGTACCGAGTTTTTCACTGGACACTTTACTGTGAGTGTTCAGCTATTCTGTATGTAAACACACAGACAAACCGGTTTTTAGAGTCATACTGATTTTCGAGGAAACACCTTTCCTCTATTCCCCAGAAAGCCAGACAGGAATATTGGACTAGTTTTGATGTTGTTACATCTCATCAGCAATATTTACCTACTCTCCGGCCTTTCTAGAGAATCGTAAAAGCACATATCGTTATATGCTTTTTCTATGAAAATTAGTAGTGGGCAGACTAATTTGCATAGAGCGTGAGTACGTACCGGTTCAGCGGAGACGATAAAAACAAATAACGAAACGAAATTAAATTTCGTTTCGTTTGTAACTCACTTTTGTATGACAGACGCTTAAACAATTAAGTTAAAAATGTATATCCACATATGTATACTGAAATACTTGTATGCATATGAATACACACACGTGTACATATGCAGATGTACCGAGTTTTTCACTGGACACTTTAGTGTGAGTGTTCAGCTATTCTGTATGTAAACACACAGACAAACCGGTTTTTAGAGTCATACTGGTTTTCGAGGAAACACCTTACCTCTATTCCCCAGAAAGCCGGTACATCTATATATGTACACGTGTGTGTATTCATATGCATACTAGTATTTCAGTATACATATGTGGATGTACATTTTTAACTTAATTGTTTAAGCGTCAGTCATACAAAAGTGAGTTACAAACGAAACGAAATTTAATTTCGTTTCGTTATTTGTTTTATCGTCTCCGCTGAACCGGTACGTACTCACGCTCTATGCAAATTAGTCTGCCCACTACTAATTTTCTTAGAAAAAGCATATAACGATATGTGCTTTTACGATTCTCTAGAAAGGCCGGAGGATAGGTAAATATTGCTGATGAGATGTAACAACATCGAAACTAGTCCAATATTCCTGTCTGGCTTTCTGGAGAATAGAGGAAAGGTGTTTCCTCGAAAACCAGTATGACTCTAAAAACCGATTTGTCTGTGTGTTTACATACAGAATATATGAACACTCACAGTAAAGTGTCCAGTGAAAAACTCGGTACATCTACATATGTACACATGTGTGTATTCATATGCATACTAGTATTTCAGTATACATATGTGGATGTACATTTTTAACTTAATTGTTTAAGCGTCAGTCATACACAAGTGAGTTACAAACGAAACGAAATTTAATTTCGTTTCGTTATTTGTTTATATATATAAATATATATATATATATATATATATATATATATATATATATATATATATATACATAAATATAAGTATGTATTGGTACATACATATATGTATACAGACGTACATTAATACTTATGTATATATATAAATACATACTCCTAGAACGGCAGAAGATCCCGTTAGGGGTTCAAAGCAGCGATTATTCGCTTAAACTTTAATCTGTTATTTCACTAAATATTTGCTCGACTGTTTGATATATATTTATCCTTATCGAGCCTTCTTTGGATTTTAGTCTTAAAAGGTATTATTATTATTATATATATATATATATATATACATACATATATATATATATATATATATGTATATATATATATATATATATATATATATATATATATATATATATATATATATATATATATATATATATATATATATATATAATATATATATATATATATATATATATATATATATATATATATATAAATATATAAACAAATATACACGGATGTGTATGATTGTGTATAGACGAGTATATTAATAAAGTTAATTCCAATTGTGTTGTGATTTACTCGTTTTATTTACAATCCTTTAAAATGGTAATGATATTATAATGAAATAGTATGGTAGAATATTAAATGTTAAGTGTTAATTGAACAAGTACTTTCATGCTTTCGCAATCGTTAGGTTCATAATGAGAGGTGATAGTCAAGTTTGCAAATTTCTACTTTTGAACATTGCAAAGTTGATTGTCCTAACAGAATATGAACCTGAAGAGTGCGAAAGCTTGAAAGTACGATTTCAATTAACACTTAACAATTAATATTCTACCATACTATGTCATTATAATATCATTATAATTTTAAAGAATTGTAAAGAAAACGAGTAATTCAGGCAAAGTTTGAATTCCTTTTATTAATATATATATATATATATAAATACATACACACACATACACACACACACACACACGCACGCACGCACACACACACACACACACATATATATATATATATATATATATATATATATATATATATATATATATATATATATTAGAAAGTGAGGTTTTTTTTACAAAATGAAAAATAACCGAGGTGTCCTACACGAGTGGAAGTATAAAGAAACAGGGATGAAATCGAAAATGCAACTGAAGTCTTATTTTTAAAAAAAATATATATATTTATTTGGTTCCTTTACCGGTTTCGCAGTTCTTCTGCTAAAGGAACCAAATAAATATATATATTTAAAAAAAAAATAAGACTTCAGTTGCATTTTCGATTTCATCCCTTTTTCTTTATATATATATATATATATATATACATACAAAATTAAGATAAATCAAACGAATTTAATCTAAATCAAAATTATGGCTGTCATACCAGAAAGACATGCGCCACATCACCCGCAAAATAAATTCTAAGATTCTAACGCGTAGGTCCCACCATTTTATAATAACTAGAAATTGATTAACATATAAATAAACATGAATAATCATAGGATATATTTTTTACAAGAGTGTAACCACACATAGCTAGGTAGGTATAAATAAAGTTGACCAGAACTTCAAAAACAGATATCTTATAATATGATTAATCTTCCGTGTATATATTCCATTAAAGAAATATGTTTCACCAATTAATCGGATGGTAAACCACGGAGGGGAGACTATATATATATATATATATTACTGAATACCGAGTACTCGTTTTTTTCAGCTTTCAACCACATACGGCTTCATGTATATTAATGTGAAGGGACATGTATGCTATTGACGTACATTACAACCCGTTGCGTACCTTATCATCACTATTTTTTACGACACCGGGTATTTTAAATGTGCACTATATGGATGCCACTTGTTGGCACTGTATTAAAAGTAACGTTGATCCGTGTTAAATATCTAATTTTTCATTGTATTCCATGTGTAAATGAATGCATTTTCCTCTTCTAGAAATATATTTCAAGGAATATATACCTCAAGGCTAATTTCCTTATTAACAACCGGTTCAGAATTGGTATGACCGTCCAAAACAAAAATACGTCATATGTAATCAGATCACATAGCACATTTCCCTTCTTTTATGAATTCTGTTAACTTTTCGTTTCACTAATTCTCTTTTCTTTTTCCCTTTTGTATCTTTCTATTTTTCATCTTAGAGAACGGTGCATTATGATTACATTTGTCTTGGTGTTGAACATTCTCTCTACATGAATTACCATTCTTCTCAATTGTTTCACATATTGCTTTTGTAAGCTAGCTATTCCATGGATTGCATTAATCTACTCGGTTAACCGGGGTTCTTACACGCTAAACATTTCCTCACTCAATGTTCTGCTCCAGTAGCCCGCCTTATAATTTACCAATCGCTTTATAAACTCCATTACGATTGGCTTACCTCTGAGCTGACAGGCAATATTGATTATTTTACAAATCTTTAAAATCTTCTTTGTTTTATTCCCTCTTCTTTATAATAGTAACCAACCACTTTAGTGACGAAGAGAGGTATTTCGATTTTATGACAAATTGCGTCTGTTGGATTCCAGAAAAAATAAAGATCAGAAAAGTTGATATTGCATTAGACGTTTAATGCAACACATTATTTGTGGTTGAATAGGTTAATTTAATAAATATTGAGAAATGTGTTTTAGGCTTATATTGTGTATATTCCACGATCTGCATATATGATTGTTGTGGTACCCCTGTATTAGAAGTGGTAGAATTAGCAGATGTAACATCAGGTACTTTTCCACCTCCGTTTATATCAGCTACACCAAAAAAATCCCAGCGTCCCTCTATGATGCCGTTCCTGTCCGCCGCTGACAGAAAAGGGCGTGAAGTTCCCAAAAAGGCTTAGAGATCTCTAAAGGTTTTCGGCCGTCCGGCAGTTGTTGTGGTTCCACTGTTGTTGTTGCTGTTGGTGGTGCTAGCGGTGTCAGTGTTGGTGGAATGTTTACATCCCTGCACTGGCGTTTGCAACGTTAGCGTCTAGCGGTAACCCGCACTTTTGAGCTAACAACAAAATATTCACAGGTGTGTTGCCTTAATGTAGATAATATAGTGTATTTAACCCTCAATGACCAATTGTATTATGGACCCATCTTGAAGGCGCATATGGTCCGGAATATGTTTGGGTGCTTCTGGTTTATTTTGAGAAGAACATCCAAGCCTATCCCGTAGTAGACCGCTCAGAGATTTTGTAACATATGTAAGGGTACCATTGGTGTATGTGTGTAGATACGAAAGGAGAGGCGGAGTGACCGTAATATTTACAAAAGGTCAGGTTCTCGTGACATCTGTAGAAATGCAGCTGTCCATCTCCTGTCAGTACGTAGACGGCCTGCTGTCGAAAATCACAACCTTTGCTATTTCTAATGTCCAGGACAAAACATTACCATCCCGTTCCAGAACGATCCTGCGTATCACGAGAACCTGACCTTTTGTAAATATTACTGTCACCCCGCCTCTCATTTCAGTTATACTAAGTCATGCAATGAGCTCATCATTGTCAAAATCAGGACCTTGTGTGCGTGGGTCGGAATTACAGGCCGCCACACAAGACGTCAATCAAACATATATAGTGAGATTTCCTTTGGGAATCCCTTTTAAACGCCAACTTGTGTCTCCTACATTAAGAGACCCCACATTATGAATGGGACTCCCTCTAATGTATGTATATATATATATATATTTCCATTTGCTCTCTCAAATTCATTAATTTATGTGAAAATATGAAGGTGCTAGTAGCAAAGATTATCCACATTTCTCACAATCTCTTTCTCCGTGTCTTGAGGCCCATCCGTTCTTTGTAGGCTCTCCTTACCTGCTCAAAATTTGAGGTCTCTGTGGTCAATTTTTTTGATAGTGTGTGATTGCGTCTGCTCGTAGTATTCGTTTATGTGAAGTTGGTGGATTTCAATTGTTGTGGATGTATGTGTTTGTTTGTGTGTTATATCTGAAGTTGCTGTTGTGTTTGTTGTGCAAGTTGTTTTTCAGTAGTTTTCGGTTGATTTTCGGGGATCTCACTCATCCTTAGCTCCATGTGAAAATCACGATATCTGTGGAAATCACTTTAGCTGTTACTGCAAGTGTGTTTGCGTTTTTGAATGGTTTAGATGAGGTGGATATAGAGCAGGAGAAAGAAAACTTTCTTCGCGGACACCTGGGTGGTTTTGATGCATACTGTTGCTGCTGTTAGATGTGTTGTTGGTTTTCATTTTGCTGTCAATAATGTTCATTGTAATACAGTTGCTGATGTCGTTCGCTGTTGGTGTTGTTCTTGATTTTTCTGTTGTGGGCCAGGTTTTGTCAACAACGTGTGTCCTGTGGATCCCCGTCTTATGTTGAGGCTCCCATCACATATTATTCTCGTTACACTTCAGAAACAACAATGGAGATTTTGTCCCACATGAGCAGCTTTAGCACAACGCGATCCGGTAGGTAAATGAGATCAGTGATATTATCTATCTTTTCTGATTTAATGTGCAAAATAATTTCCGGACATATTCCCCATCAGTGAGCCGCTACCTTCTCGTACTACACATGCCAACATCCACTAGATGACCAATCCAGAGAGGATTCCTCGAGAATTCCTTTAGAATTGATTTAATTTTATGTCAATGTTATTCGGGCAACTGACTTATTGTAATCAGTGGTGTATGGAAAAAAATAAATAATCATAAAGTAGAATAAAACATAATTTTATATATTTATAACAATGGATCGATCATAGAAGATTTAACTTGCAGTAATGCCATGATAATAATTGATTGCTGTATCTCATTTTATTTTCAATTGTGTGTTATTTCTTTCGTATAGTAAAAACAGAAAAGTAATAGAGAAAATAAAATGTTCCCAGACGGATAGTAGGGAAGACATAATTAAATTCAAATATTGGTATTCATAATATATTTCGCATCAACATATTTTTCATAACAACGTTGATCATTTGACGTAAACATCATATTAGTTATAACCATCAAGAGAATTACCTAGTTTGTGAGTTTAAACAAAAAGAACCGTTGAATACCGACGTACGTTATGATAACAATTACGAAATGCAAGCAGTAGAAAAGTCAGTAAAAGTATAAGGGAAAATCACAAAGAAAATAATAATACATGAATCAATAAGAGTGATACTTCTTCTTTAAATGTTACAATAAAATATTTTGAAAGAAAATGAATAGTAACTCTCTGCAGATATGAATATTTACAATATTATAAATATTTTATACATAACATATAAATATTTTGTTCATTGATTTAATAATGAAATCACACATTTCGACATACTTCACTATTATCAACATATTATATTTGTTATTTGTCAAAACTATGTTTTGTCTACTGTTTACATCTCACATCACCTAAAATTTAAAACTTAACAAAGGCATTTACGTAAAAGAAAAACAGTTAGTATGTTAAAGAAAGTGAAAGAAAGTAGCTGAAGGTAATCTGTTGTTTAGAAATAGACGTTAATATTGATAATATAATTCTTTACAATTTAATAGAATTTTGACTTCCGAGGTTCCATCAAAGGTACACACACATTTATATATATATATATATATATATATATATATATATATATATATATATATATATATATATATATATATATATATATATATATGTACATATATATATAGGGATATTCAATTTGTTGGTAATTCAACAAATATAAATGTTTATAACTGAATAAGAGCACTCGACAGCTTTTCTGGAGTATAATATTCAATGATATTTAATAAATGGAAACTATATTTATAAAACCATATTCATTCTATTATATATATATAGTTCAAGGGTACCAAAACTTTGGTACGCTTTCATCAGATAAAATACAAAGTTTCTTTCATAAATTTTGACATAATCAAAAAGAGATACCTTAACGGTTCAAGTTTTTCTTGGATAGTCACTATCCAAGAAAAGCTTGAACGTGATCAGTAGCAATAATTTTCATTTGTCTCAGGCAGACATTCATTTGCCGCCATTACCAATAACTGTAAGTGTTACAAAACTCCACCCCCACCACCACCAGAGCGACAACAGAAACAAACAAAAATTATTATCTCATGACATCGAAATGGATTCACCCAGAATCGACTCTTCCACACCGAACACCACTGACGCCACCACCACAACAACTGAAACTAAAAATAACAATAACAAAAATAACACTAAGAACAACAGCAAGAACAACAATGAAAATAACAACAATAATAAAAAAACTCCACCGCAAATGAGTCATTTACCAAAGCAGCCAAGAAAAGCGAAACAATCGAGGTAAGCCCCGATGAATTAAATGAAGCCAAGAGGATGGAACAAAAGGATGGGTACAGGGTCAGCCTCACCCTCCAACCACACGCACACCTAATGGGGCATCGGCGCCTATGAACCGTGTCTTATCGGACGATAAACACAAAATCACGCCGAGTGGAACGGTCATTCGAGTCCCAAATACTTGGGACATGTGTGGCCGTAAAAAACCCACCTCAGACGTGGGCAGAAATATGGCACCGTGGACGTGTTGTTTGGAACACCACAGGAAGCCAGAGAGCACTCCATGGCCCCATTAAAAAGCGACGACTTCACACTCGTCCCAGGCTATTGTGGTCAGAGACTTGTAAAGATCAGGGTGACCCACTCTCCAACAGCCATCGAAATGTCATGGCTAATGGCTGCCGTCCTCGCCGGCATCGAGGCCAACACGAAAATAATTGAAATAACAAAAGAAAAGCAGGAGTACATGTACGGATCTGGGATGCAGCTCCTGATCCAAGGGGACCAAAAAAACATTGAAGAAATTCCAGAGGTGTAGACCTCACTGACGGCAGCCACCCCACCGCAATCGTTGAGTGTAGAAGGCCTATGTCTGTCGCTTGTGGTGAAAGAACCCACCCAAATGCGTTCTGCCCTCAGGCTAAACAAGTTGAGGCCATCTCTCTTACCCACCCCAGTGACTCAACCATCAATACCACCAGCAGCAGAAATGGCATCAACAACTGTAGCAGCAACAACACCAGCAATAGTAGCAAAACAAACACCACCACCACCCACCGCACCAGAACTAGATACGACGCCTCCACCTAGCACCACGCCACAACCAAAACCAACGCCTGTGGAGGATTTGCCACTCCCCGACCTACCGCAACTGGAGACAGATTCTGAAGACGAGGAGTGGGAAACTGTATCAGGAAAAATGAAAAAAAGAAAAAAAAAACAAAAAATAAAAAAATCCACTTCCTTCCCCTTCCAAAAACAATAAACTAACAAACAAAAAAGTTAGGACAGCTATGCCACCATCCACACCAGCATCACCCACCACATCACCACAAACACCAACACCATCGCCATCATTAACCCCAACACCACCATCACCAACACCACAAAAGTAACCAAAATGCGCAACAGAAACAAATCCACAACAAACGCAAAAAAAACTAAACAACCAAAACGATACACACAACACAGCATTACATTTGAAAAACCAATTATTACACTACATCCAACATAACATCAGCATCACAGTAAAAGGCTACACAACACTCCAAACATTCACACCACCTTCACACATACAAATCACTCGCATCACACAGAAAGCGTATATGACATTAAAACACAAATTCCCCAAGGGCATCGGAGGCTTCCGACAAAAGGAGGACTTATAAGTCTCCAGGAGGATTCATAAGGACATCCTTCTGGAGGAGGTAACATGCAGTGAGAAGGATGGACAAACCATCCTTCCTCTACGAGAAGTAAGGTGAGTGGTCTTTCCCATCTTACCACTCCTTTTCAGCATAACCTCACTCAGAATAGGCAGCATAAGTGCGCGTGGCTTCGGATCGTCATGGAAGCAGGGCTACCTGCTCAACGACCTCAGGTCACTAAACATAGATATGGTGACCATCAGCGAGACGAGAATCTCTGAAGCACGGGCCTTCGCACCGATCTTCGGCCGCTACGATGTGTACGCATCTCCCAGCCGTCCTGGATCGGGGAGAGGATTGCTGTTTTTTTCGAAGATATTGGATCTCGCCATACGGGCCATCACATACAGCAGAGGGAGAAATTGTTAGAAAATTAGACGAGGCGCTTAGCAAAGGCATCGCGACCGACGTACTTGCGGCGGAATTGGCCCTTGAACAATTCTTCAATGCAAAGCACGAAGGCTGCGTTGTCAGAGCAAGGGTGCGTGCTCTCAAACACGAGGGGACCAAACCCGTTCAATGGGACCGAGTGTCGGAGGTGCGCCGTGGCAACAAGCTACGATCCGGTCTTTTGTGGACTATCACGGGCGCATGCTTCTCGATCCCGAGGCAAATATTTGAAGCTTTTCAGCGACACTTCGCTCAGCTGTTCGGATGCAGCGGCGGGCCGGATCGAGGGATGGCCTGTAGTGTATACCTCGACGGACTTCCCACGCTCTCAGCCACTGAGGCGGAGTGTTACGAAAATCCGGTAACAGCAGCTGAAATACGGGAGGCAATGACTGACTGCACAAGGGGTAAATCACCTGGTTTAGATGGTCTGTCCTATGAACTTTACGTACAGATGCCAGACTTATTCGGAGACCCTTTGCGGACGTCTACAGCTACTCGCAATAGAACGGGGCAATTCCCCGCTTTTTGACTCGAAGAGCGGTGCCGCTGCTGAGAAAAGATCCGAACAAGGGGGATACCATAGATAATTTCAGCCACATAATTCTGCTAAACACAGAGTTCAGGATTTTGGCCAAGGTGCTAACAAAGAGGTTGGAACTTGTCGTTGGTGGTCTGGTGGGAGAGGCGGAGACATGCGGCATTCCAGACAGATCCATCCACGACAACATCCACCTCATGCGATACATCGTAGAGAGGGTAGCTAGGGAACTTGGCGCGGGTCGGTCCTTGATCAATTTAGATCAGTTGAAAGCTTTCGATAGGATCGACCATCATTATCTGGCGGCAGTCATGAGGGCGGCTGGCTTTGGGCTCGTCTTCAGAGGCTGGACCGCTGCCATCCACAGCGACTTCTGCTCTGTGGTGAGAGTGAACGGTCACCTTTCGGACCCGTTCAACATCATGCGCTCGGTCCGCCAAGGATGTCCCCTCTCGTCCTTCTTTACGTATTGACTTTCGAGCCATTACTGCACAAACTGGAGGAGTAAAGGTGTATCCCTCGCGAACTAGGATGCGGAAGATCCGTGCCAGCATATGCGGACGAAATCACCGTAGTGGTGTCGAACGCCAAACACATCGAGACGATCGTCACTACACTAAAAGAATACGAAGCGGTGACAGGAGCAATGATCAACCAGGAAAAATTCGGTGGAGCTGCAGCTCGGCACCTGGAGAGGCAGGTCCATGCCGTCCAACAGCGTCGTCGGGCGCTGGATGGATGGAGCGGTTAAATTGGTAGTGGTCTGGTTCGGTCCGGACCTCCAGACAGGCAAAATCTGGGACGAGCGGAGAGGAAACTACCTCTAAAATATCGAACGGAGGTAGCGAACGCGTACATCGCGTCCGTCATCTACTACCGTTTCACCGTCGTGCCTTGTCCTAAGCCTCGCCTGAAGCGCTGGAGCGTTTGCTGTTTCGCTTTTAGTGGAAGGGAGGCGCTCCGATGGTCAGGCGGTCCATCTGCGGTAAACACCCGATACTTGGAGGGCTGGGCATGCCGAAGCTGATGATGCGCAGACACTGGCTCAGGCTACGACATCTCTACCTCTTCCTCGACGGTGATCAGGTGTGGTCGCTGTTTGTTAGACGCGTCTTTCCCCAGCTTGTCTCCTTGATGGAGCTGCATGCTTGGGTCAATCGAAGACCGAGAGAGAGCGCTTGGAGACTGGAATGTCTTCAGGCGCGCATAGCCCTCGACCAATCGGCCAATATGATCGGTGGAAACTGCACCTTGGCGTTCTATAGAGGATTAATTGGAGGGGAAGAAGGACGACATACTTTGGAATCTCTAGGCGTCGCCGAAAATCTATTGGCCAATCTCTTACGGAGGAACTTTCGGGCCGAAGCCTATGGACAACGATCCTGAAATCCTTGGTCTGGCTGTGCTGCAGAGGACCTATGCCAGTTCCGGATCAACTCTACAGGCATGGAGGTGGAATCAGCCGGGCATGTCCGAGATGCGCACAGGGCGACGAAACCATCCTGCTTGCACTGGTCCAGTCTGCGAGCATTGCTGACTTGTGGGTTTATGTCGCACACCTGCTGTCGCGTGTAGGACGGATCAGGCTATCAGCTGAGTCCATCTTGAGGATTGCCCCGCCCTCCTCCTTTATCCCGTAAGGGCAGGCACTTTTTATCTGTCTATTGGCCATGGCAAAAGAGACACTATGGTGGACGGGTTTGAAAGGGCTGAAGACGAGCACTTACCTCTTCGGTGATGCCCTGATTAACCTTTTCAAATTACATTTAAAAAGGAAAATGATGGTAGAGTGGGAAGTGCTCACTTCCCAGCATTTGTTTGAAAGATGGGTGAGAGAGGCAAGAATGGCCCGTGTGTATGGGCCTACTCTGAGTATGTGCCTCTAAATTGAAGGTGGAAATCTGGGAGAGGGAACTTGCCCTGGTGGTCAGGGTCACCGTTGCTTTTTTTAATGGACTTTCTCCACGATGGCCCTCGGAAGTCTCCTTCCTATTGGGCAATTTTTCATTGTTTCTTTTATTTGTTACCTCCTATGTTTTTGTTCTTTTACACGCAGAAATGCCCATTTGTACCGCCCTGTATTTTCCTGTATTGTCCTGTACTGTCCTTAATGTTTTCCTTTGTGTACACACTTCTGGTTAATACAGAAGGCATTATTATTATTGTTATTATTATTATTATTATTATTATTATTATTATTCCTTGAATCTCAGTCATTGATGTTGGTTAAGTGGAAAGTCCGTTGGAATGAATATCAAGCCACTACCTGCAGCCTCAGATATTCAGGACGTTTCGGAGGGTTCTTGCTGTTCCCAGCAAGCATGCCTTTTGAAGCGTTCCAAAAAGCGTGAAGGAGCCGGTTTTCTTTAACCATCCCTGGAAACTTTTGGAGATAGTCCCCAGTGCGCCTATGACAATCGGGATCAATTTGACTTCATGGCAGTTCCAAATCCTTTTTACCTCCCACTTTAAGTCCTGGTATCGGTTAATTTTCTCCCTCTCCTTCTCTTGCACTCTCGTGTCGAATGGGCAGGCCACATCCACAATCAGACACGATCTTTTTTCTTTGTCCACAACCACCAGGTCAGGTCTATTGTGTTCCAGTTTCTTGTCCGACTGTATCCTAAAATCCCACATCACCTTCACCTGCTCATTATCCATCACCGCCTCTGGCTTATGCTCATACCATTTCTCAGAATGTGGTAAATTGTTTACTTTGCACAGGTGCCAGTGGATCACCCTGCCCATCACATCATGTCTCCAGCCCTCATAGTGGGTCTGGGCTAGGTGTTTACACTCGGATACAATGTGAGCCACAGTCTCCTCTCTCTCCCCACATATCCTGCACAGTGGGCTAGCCTCCTCCTTGTGAATATGGTGTTTCAACCACTACGTTTTGAGGGCCTGCTCCTGCACAGCCATTAACATTCCTCATATAGCCTTTTTAAGGTCTCCTCTTCTCAACCAGTTCCATGTCTGTGGATCTCTAAATTCAGTTTTCTCAAAGAAGGTACTATGAAAGGATTTTTCCTGAAGGCTGCTCTTTCTCCTTGATGATATTTCCTCCTTGGACATCCCCTGGCCTATTGTCCCCTCCTTCAGTACAGTTCTGAGCATTGGCTCCTTACTATCAGTCACGTATTTGTGTAGGTTGTTTTTCTCCATCTGAACACAGTCCTCTATGCTGATAAGACCTCTTCCAAACTCAGATCTCCTTAGGTAGAGTCTATCGACATCACTCCTCTTGTGGAACATGTTGTAGATAGTCAATAGCTTCCTAGTCTTCTTATCCATTTCTTTTTGTTCAGCAACATTCCATCTCAGAATTCCCGCACTGTACCTAATAATAGACACAGCTCGGGAATTTACTGCGCTTATGGCATTTCTGCTGTTCAGATGTGACTTCAATACGCTCCTTACTCTCCGAATGTATTCATTTCTTAACAATTCCTTCATTATTTTGTTCTTTATGCCATCAGCCTCCAGAACGCCCAAATACTTGTATCATTCCTCAGAGTCAATTTCCTTTATCATCTCACCTGTTGGTATCTGGATTCCGTTACTTCTGCTCAACCTACCCCTCCTCATCAGAATGACTCCACAGTTACTCATACCAAACTGCCGATATATATCACTGCTGAAAATACGGACAGTGTCAACAAGCACATCCAACTCCTTTTCACTCTTCCCGAAGAGATTAATATCGTCCATGAGGAGGAGGTGATTGATGGTAAGCCCTCCCTTTCCCAACCCGTATCCTGCTCTCACTTTTCGCAGTACACTGGTCAGGGGCATCAGGGCAAGATTATTATTATTATTAATATTATCATTGTTGTTATTATTATATTATTATTGTTGTTGTTGTTGTTGTTATGCTAATTCTTTTGGGTCAGTTCTGTTTCTCTATTGCCGTCTTCAGACGTTGAACATAGGGTAATTTTGTTTTTATTGCAGAGAGGGAACTCTTCTGAGATTGCGTGCAGTTCCTAATAGCCCGATCTTCTCTAGCTCATATTTTCTGATCTTGCAAGAAAGGCCGCTGAAATGCAGGTCTGAGTATATTGGTTTTAAACCTAACACTCCTATTTCCACGAGAATTTTGATTGATTACAGTCAGAAAGTCGTTCTGAGAATCTACCATGTAGTGATTTTGCCTTCCATTTACGATTTAGTTCTTCTGTTGGGATTTTTTTTGTTTGCTTTGATCATCAAAATGATAGCTAGCTGCGCAGCAATCATTTGTTGATTTTCTATGGGAATGTCTTGTTCCATATTCAGTTTGTGCCTACATTTTCTTGCCTCATTTGTTGTTGAGTATAGTTTCTTAATTCGTTCATGCTTGAGTACAGGCATAAATAAGTCATGCCGGGTGAGGTGGAGGTGGCTATCCAATCTTATCGTTTCTGTTTTGTACGCAGCTTACAGTTGTCGAAGCACCTGCTCACCTTCTCTACTTGATATATGAGTTTATGTCGTGCACCTACTGTCACGTGTAGGACGGACCCGACTATCAACTGAGTCAATTGTGCAGATCCCCCCGCCGTCCTCCTTTAGAGGGGAAGGACAGCCATGTTTTATGTGCCAGGTCGCCATGGTGAAAGAGGCCGTGTGGTGAATGCGTTTGAAAGGGTTGAAGACAGCAATCTTCCTCTGAAGCCCTGATTAAATTTTTCACATTTCGCTTGAAGATCAGGGTGGAGAATACGTGCTGCCCTCCAACCAGTTTCGTTAAACTACAAACACCAAAAAATACCATTGAAACAAATACCTAAAGTGGTTATTCCTATTACACCAAAACAACCGAAAAACCACAGCAATTATTACTACACGATCTATGACCAATGTTTTCAATCCACATATGTATACCAAGCAATCTACTTCTCATAATCTACCCAATAATAACACCAAATACAACCACGGTAATTTAGCAAATTCCACAAATAAGGATACTAACCATATGAATTCTTCTAGAACGCATTACAATAATATAAGTGGTAATAATAACTTAACTAAAAACCGCAAAAGAAACATAACATGATACAACGCACCCTTCAACCTGCAAAATATTGGACAAATCTCCCAAAAATTCTTTGAAATTCTACATAAACATTTTCCACCAAACCACAGATACCACCAAATATTTAACAAATATACTGTTAAATTCTCATACTCTACATCAAACAATCTCCAGCAAAAAAAAAGCAACTAGAACATTTATAAATTTAAACATAATATCACTACACCACCACAACATAATTTAAATAGGACTGCACCTTTGAAAAAGGCAAATAATATAATCCCTCACCCTATAAAACACAACCACCAAAATCACCAACACAAAAACAACAGAACACAAAATCACAATATAACCCTAGCACCAAACCATCTACAAAGCATATTTCATACTCCTGCTATCATTAATTACAATAGGAATAGCTCAAGGATTATTGAGAATAGTATCGTCACCCCAGCAACCTTCTTACGTATGGCTGTAATTGCAGAAATAGAAGCATTTGCCCCTTAAACTGTTTGATTAATAATGTAATATATAAATGCACTCTGTCTACTACAGACTCGAACAAAACATATATAGAATCTACATCAAACACATTTAAGAAAAGATTGTACGCACACTCTAGTAGTTTCAACAGTACTAAACTAGCTAACACCACATCCTTAGCTGAAGCGGTAAATAATTATAAAAATAAAAATATATATTTCAAGTTATCGTGGAACAACATTCTACAAAGAACTCCATATCTTGGGAACAGAAGGGAATGCAGATTATGTTCAGGGAAGATCTTGGAAATTACTAAATCTAAGGACGATTTATTAAATAAAAGGCAGGAAGTGATCTTAGTTTGTAATCAACGTATACGAAGAACATTTAAATATTATTAACATAATTAAATATTCTAAATAGCAACTCACTATAATTAAATATAGTTACATTTATTAGTACCCTTTCCCCTAAGTATATGCATTCATGCTTATTTTTTACCTTTTGATGTTTTAGCTTCCTTAGGTTTATGTGTTTATCACTAAAGGCAACAAGGTACACAACCACCCGTAATTGTATGAGTAAATATATATCTATGTATGATATGGAAATATATTAATGTGTGTGTATATATATATTTATGTATGTGTATATATGTATATATATATATATATATATATATATATATATATATATATATATATATATATATATATATATATATGTACACGTATGTGTATGTGTGTGTATGCGTGTGTATATATATATATATGTGAGTATATATGTATGAGTGTTTATATATGAGTGTGTGTACATGTATGAGGTGTGTGCATACACATATATATATGTACGTATATATATATATATATATATATATATATATATATATATATATATATATATATATATATATATATATATATACATGTGTGTGTGTGTATGTGTGTGCATGTGTATAAATATATGTATATATGTGGGCATGGGTGTGTATGTGTAGCTATAGATATTTATGGGTATGTGTGCATATGATTATGTGCATATGTGTAAATGTGTCTTTAGGTTTGCATCTATTTGTTCGTATGTATATTTTTGGTTGGATATTATCATAAATGTACCTTTCTATATATAGTCTGGATATATGCACTGTGTAATCTATGGAATATATGTGTTTTAACTATACCAACATGTATTTTTCTGAGTTTGATTATTTATACATAAACATACCTGATAGCATTTTAGAGCGTATCATATGCTGTATTATACTAAGTGCAATTTACCACACCGTACTATATTGTGTTGTTTATGTTGTATATTATCGCATTACTGTATTTCATTATCCTATTATAATTTTCAACTTTTAATATACTATCTTTCCTAGCCATAACCTTAATTTATATTCTCCTAAAAACTCAATACAACACTAATCAGCATTTATTTTTATATTCCTTTTAAACTTCACTATACCAGATACATTCAACTATCAGTTTGGCAATCCCTTTCTGCCTAATAGATTTGTATGCCAATTCTGCTATTAACACCATTCAACCATTGCTTTCAAAGGGCCATGGCCACAACTAAAGTGTATTACTTCTGATCTTAACACCATCTGAAAAAAACAATTTGGTTTTGTTAGTTCTTCACGTACCTCCAAATAAGGATATGCTACAACATACTACTAATTCTGAATAAAATTATTATTGCTTTTTAAAACAGCTTGTGATATGCATGTAAGTAAATATTCTCTTTATCTGATATTTTGTAACTAACCTTACATAGAAAACTAACGGTGTATAGCTACAATATATTATCATAACCTTGAAACGATCGTAAAGCAGTGAAGTATATCTCTAATGACTTGATTTTTTATTTCATATAATAGTATACTCAGCTGTCGTTTACTCAGTTGCGATGTCAAACGTGCCAAGCTGTATCGGCCAATGTTTTTCCCTTGGACAATATCTATGGAACGGGGGGGGGGATATATAGGTGAACATGGGCTACTGATGGTTTTCTTAAGCAACAATGCACAGACGTTTGTGTCGGATGGGAACTATCTAAATGCAAATACCATGGACCGAAGTGTAACCTTACCTTTAACAATACATATATCATAATATGTAAAGCTCAGTGTATGATCACATTTCTTTGTTATAGAAATCTACGATATATAATGTCTTCAATTGAAATTTACAATTCAGTATTCGAAAGAGCTTCGATTGGGTAATTGCACATATATGTTTTTCAATTTCACCCACAATTACGCAAACGATCGATAAAAATAAATATTTTACGATTTTCCCTCTCTCATTTCAACTGCTAAACCCTTTCCATTAACCTTCAAAATCTATACAACTTCATAATTCTGCTACTTTTTCTTTCCAAGCTGAAACAACTATTCTTTTCATTTTACATTGTTGATGTTGATGGTGATACTGTCCGTTTTACTCTCTCACTCATACACTTTACAGACTAAACAACAAAAACATTAGCCACATTAACGTACAATTTCGTTTATTCTCAATGTGAGTCTTCAAACTGATTTATTTATTTGCAAACACATACAATCACACACTCACATCAAATGAATAATTAAACTTTAAATCAATTTAACCGCCAGCCGGATTTCTAACCACACATACGCACTTCATTAACAAATAAACATTCTAATGACAATTATTTTCTTTTAATCGTAAAATCAAACGATATAATTATTTTCATTTTCGGTTGTTAATCTTCATGGCGATAATACTACCCTTTCTTTTCACATCATGTGGAATAATTTTTTAAAACACTATTCGCAGACTTCCTTATACAACAAGGTCAATTGCGTAGCCGGTATTCAATATTTAGCCGGTAAAACTATGTAGCAGGTAAAATGATACGTAGTCAGTACGATGTTATATAGCATGAACAGTTTATATAACCGGTAAATGTTATGTCGCCGTTAGCATGTGTGTGTGTGTGTGTGTGTGTGTGTGCGTGTGTGTGTGTGTGTGTGTGTGTGTGTGTGTGTGTGTGTGTGTGTGTGTGTGTGTGTGTGTGTGTGTGTGTGTGTGTGTGTGTGTGTGTGTGTGTGTGTGTCTAGTACCGTCAATACACACATGTGTGTGTGCGTGTTTCAATGTAGATTTCATTAACAATGACGAGAGTACAGTCGCGCCAGAAACAATTCAATTTCTCATTCTTAACTGCTAGGTACGTTCACAGGTTTATTAAGTACTTTCAGTAAGGAATAAAAAAAATTAGGGATTGAACCTAAAACCACGACATAAACAGGCACCAACAAACGTTTTCTCTGTCCTGTCAAAAAGTGATTGTTCCTATCCCTTTAACCTACGACCTCAGTTAGGTCAGGCGAAAGTCAAATAGACAGCGGATCACCTATGTAGGTACACACCCTGCTGCGGTATGTCTATTTTTCTAGCTGCAACCATATTATATATACCGTAGTTAACAGAGACCATGACACACCAGGCCTGAAAACCAAACGAGATGGAATATTCATTATAATACATCAGTTCCTCAGCCCCGAGCAACGCCGGGCACTTCTGCTAGTAGTGGATAATCTGAGCGTTACGATTTGGACAGCAAATTCCAGATTGGAATAATATGTCTCATCAGAAGCGTGGTCTTAGATGATTGACGCGGGCACTATGTGAAGAATACGTGAGAGGCCTGAGATAAAGCGGTCAAGTAAATGATAGTGTCACTTTGAAAATCTTCGTTGTAGGTTATAGAAAGCCTTAGTTATATATTTTTGTATGTTCAAATATGTGTTACATATGTATGTTTGTGTGTTTCTCTGTCTGTTCGTGGGTGCTTTATTGTTTAAGAGTATATTTGTTTAAAATACATCAGTGTTGAAATGTTGGAGGATGTATGACTAAGAAGAATGTTTTGTTATTTCTTGCTCTGTGATCTCCAGTTATTTGTATGTTTCTGTATGTGGGTGTTAAGATGTATGCTCAAGGACTAAGTGTTGACTTCAGTTTGTCTGTACATCGGAGTAGCTCTGCATAAATTACGTGCCCTATGTTGCACCTGATTGTATCAAATTAACTTAAGAGTACACTTATGTTTGATCCACGGGACGTGACAAAAACATCTAATTCGAGTTGGCATCGGAAACAAATTAAACCACCAATGTTGTATCACGTGAAAGCCTTAGCATTGCAGATGCTGTCAGAAAGTGTATAACCAAGTGTATAACCCCAAAGCGGTGCCCCAGCATGGCCTTAGCAGAATGGCTGCAACATGTAAGAGAGTAAAAGAGTAACCACAAATTAAATGAAGATAGTGTTTTTTGAGGAAATCAAACGTATAAACTAGTATGCCTGAAGTATATATGACTCCGAACCTTAGAGATGCGTTAAACAGCAACTATTATTTCAGAAATATACATCTGATAGACCATAGACAATGATGTAATTGAACATAAGTACCCGGTGCTTTGGATATGCCACTATCAACCTCTTCTTGCAGAAATAGAAAGTAAGGAAAGGGTTAATTTATGTTTAGCTATCAGTGTGTTATAATAAACAAATACATGGACAAGTGCTATTCGAGGCTTCAGTTTGTGGTGATTATGCGGCAATTGATGCAACATCCTGTCCTGCAAAGTAGCACAGGTATTCAGGATTCGCTACTTGATAGAATTTAAGGCTTTTGTTTCATTAATCTACATCAAATAGACTGAGATAATTCATCATAGAATGCCAGCCCACATAAAACTATATGTTAGGCACAGAGATCCAAGACACGAGGATATCACTTGTATCCCTCCTCATTTATTAGACTCCCTCACCTCTGACATTTGGTCATTTATTTGACAAAACTTCATTATTTCAGCCCGGAGATAGAAGACCTACCATTTTATTCTTAATCATTACACAAGCTTGAGATCATTATTACAGAGGTTAACTTTGCCTTTCATCCTTACGGGGTCGATAAAATAAAGTACCAGTAATGTACTGGGTATTTGCTAGCCTTGTCCTTAAATTAGAAATAATTATTATAGCATTGCGTGACTAATAAACCACCAGTCACGCACTGGGGTCGATTTAATCGACTTTCCCCATCCCTTAAAATTTGCTGGCTCTCCGCCAAATGTAGAAAGAAATACTATATTATTAACTTCCATATTCGTCTGTTCAAAATTTGAAATTTATTTATGGAGGTTTTTTACAGAATTTTACATATTTCTTTTGAAATTCATATATCTCATCCGTTGACATCAATGGTTACGTCAAGCAGTATTTTGTACTTTCTTATTAAGGTTTCTCTCTTCACTGATACTTCTTTGAAATTGACCTAACTCTTACTACGATATATATTACCGCTGTATTGCAGCATGTTCGGTAGTACATTACTTACATAAATAAATCTTTAACACCAAACTTCATTTTAATATAGCTTCAAAGAAATTATGTTTAACATTATCATTATGTGATATATTTCATTATTTCCCATTACGTATGCTTAGGAATCTATAATCTGTTGTAGAATGTTACCACAGATGTTTTAATAATTTTCATATATGAATCCTTTATGGATATTAAGGGTTAATTCTTCGTACGATTGCTACAATAGGGCAAGTTCTTTTAGGGAAGATTTGTATAATTGAAACGGAATTATTAAGAACCTCTGGCGTTCTTACATGCAGGTGTTATTCACATATTGTATCTGATATCCCGAAAAGTTAAAGGTGAATCAAATTTTATCTCATCATTTTATTGGTAGACATCAAAATATAATCACATACTATGCGTAAATATTTATGTCTGAATTATGTTAGCAATCGTTAATTCGTCCATAATCATTTTCACGTCACGTTTATAAGAAAGTGTTCAAAATTTATGTGACATATCTGTGAAATAATAAAATGAAAATTATGAAGTTATAGACCTTCCAGGAACGTTTATGTTAACTATTTAACTTAATTAACTCTTTATCGATTATTATTGTCCATCTTATAATTTTGTGCAACTAATCTTTTTTTCCTGTTTTATTGACATCGAATCCATTCGTTATGATTTCACTTCGTTTGAAATTCTAATTAATATACACAAATTATATTTTGGTATAACCAAAATTTATGATTGGTTGAAGGTTTACATGTTTACGAACATCAATTATTCCCTGATGATTCAAATGTACATAATTGGTGATATGAATATATTTTCTTTTGATGAAATGTGTATAGCACTGCGAAGTTTTTAATGATAATGTAATGAGTTTCCTAAATGATTGATTTGTAATCTTGTATATAAAGTGATGAAATATTTCAGCATATATAAAAAAATGTTTAATTTTTCGGAAAGCCATGATACTGGACATTTACTCCTGAGACAAATTATTTTATATACTATGGGTATGTCAGTCTATGTGTATTTTCTTATTATCATTTTATTCTGAAATTTTAATATGTCATATTCTTTTCTTTCTAAAGATTGCATATTTTGGAAGGTGCTGCAGAAAAGTGAACTTCCCCACAGCGTAATTCTCCTTCCATGACACCAGTAATGTGGTCTACGTCTGGAACGTAGAAAGATAAATTTGCACAATTCGCATGGCATTTAAGCAGAGGAACAATATGAACATTTTCTTCAGGGATTCATCTACATATTAGTCCTTGATTAGCTGATTACTTTTAGTAAATTTACAACAAACCAATATTATTGTATGATACCCTGTTTCGTAATACCTAACTAACATTTAAACTTCATTTGCATGAATTATAATTCCATCTCTAAAGATTGATCACACGCTATAAAACTTTGCAAGGTTAACAAGTTATAATTTCACTTTATATCCATATAAAGTGTATGGAAAACTATTAAATCTTGTGGATTATATATAAAACAATTTGAAATTACAAGACCCTATTCCATATTACGGACAAAATATAGGATGGGTTACATCGAATAACTATCACAATAACAGACAATAATATTAAAGCGTAAGCACATTAATTTATATTACATTAAATCAAAGTAAACAAAACCAAACAAATAGCATTACAACAATATTGTGGAGCGTGTTGACAAGAATGGCATCAACAATATATGTGTCCGACATACGCTATACACACTTAAATAATTTGTGACGTTAAACAAGTACATTCTGAAGATAAAGCACTCACAGACATACTGTTGGTACATATGACAACGTTATTCTCCTATCACAAATCATGCTTCTACATAACCGATTCAAGACGAAAAAGGAGTACAAACTATATCCGAAAATTTCAGTAATCACTTTCTAGAAATAATGGTGATTGTCGTTTGATTAAAGGTCATTATCCTTTTGTGGTATTCGGTGTTGTCTGTTTCGACTAGAGTAATGTATTTTCTTACAAACCTATTGGTGGATGTTTAAAAATCATGAACAATAAAAACAATACATTTTCTGCCACAGGCATCTTTATGTCGTCATAGTAAACCCTGCAATATATAATCTTATTTTGTATATTTAAATATTGTTAGCGTTAATAGATAATAAATCAAATATGTACATATAACACCGTTAAAGACAAGCATTTCCAGGTTAGCTGTTGCTGTAAAGAAAATTAAGGTGACTACATATTAGGAGTTAGTTATCTAGTTCATGTGAAAGAGTGCTTTTATATGCTAAAGTTAAATACATTCCAATAGGGATAATCAAACACCAAATCAGCAATAAACAATAACGTAATGTTCAGTTGATAATATAAACAGACACACTACCGCACTTAATTCGAAATCATAAATGGATACAACCATATCTTTGAGCAGATCGTAACGCAGAGGAGATGCTATCAGGATTCTCATTGATAAAAACAGCATTTTCAATTTTAAAAGCAATGGTAATTTATGAACTTATTAAATATAGTCGACTGAGAATTATTCATTTAAAGTTATATAAGGACTATATAATATACTATATCATCATTCTTCTTACTATTTGATTTTCAACATTTAATGTTCCATCTTCATTGAGTATACTTCAAGTAATACGCGACGTTCTAGAAATGTAAAATTTAATTCGTTTTAAACTATTTAGAGTATATTATATGAAATATTAGATTATTCTTTCTTTGCTAACGTGAAATAATATATATATAAACACTTATACAGAGTCTCACTCAATCGAATGTATAGGGGGTATAATCATATACGGAAGATCGTTTTTAGATCATTTCAACCAGAAACGAATCAAGAAATAAAAGAATGAGTTTGATCAAATTGCTTACTATATATTCCCATTTTGATTACAAATGTAACGCTAATTGTTCCAAATAGTCGTATATTAACGGACATATGAATATCTCTTCCATCAGCAATGTTACTTCAGCAATTTTTTTTAAATATACAATTGTGTTTCAGTTTTATTATCTATTTCACAGTTTCCTCACTTCAGTCAAACATTAAACCATTACTGATGTATTTTATTGCTCTAGACACTCATAGGATTTACCGGCTTTACGATTGACAATTGGGAAGTATATTTATAGCAATGTCTATAAATGTAAGTTGGGTAAAATAATATAGACGGTAAACCGACGAGCTATCAGATATCCCGGTTTGATAGCATCCCTTGGACAATAAAATAAGAGCTGTCTATACAGATATTGTAAGTCAGGTAAACTTAAAATTTGTTCACGCCTATATATCATTGCACGAATATTTCTGTGTTATTTTGTTTGTCTTCTTGAACGTTTTGATGCGTTATTTTGACAGAGAAAATTATAAACATACGATGCACGAAAACATAAATATATATGCTGTATTCTCTGATGTGAGGTAACGTGAATATATGCCATTCTTGTTCATGAATGGCATATATTCATGAACAAAATTCGTGTAATAAAATATATCATCTATTTATGTATCATTCAATGTGCACGCTTCTTATTTTCAGTCACTATTACGATTAGTTATGTTTTTTATATGAATCTATTCGAGACGCCAGTTTCGATGATGTTTGACATTCCTTATATAAATAAATACATGCATGAATATGTATAGAGAATCTAACTATTCCTCAGGTTTTCTATTTAATTCTATTCGATCATACCTGTGCCATTCGATAATACCTGTGCCATTTCAGTAGTGCAGACAGAACGTATATAATGTCAATAATATAGTCGTGAACCAGTTTCTTATTTTTCTCCAATGTTTGTATGACTTTAATGCACAGGTATTCTTATAATTTGCATGTAGGTAACTATATATATATATATATATGCGTGTGTGTGTGTCTGTAGGTGTGTCTGTGTTGGTGTGTGCGTTTGTGCGTGTTTGTATGTCCGTGACCGTGTGGTGTGTGCTTCTATCAATGTGTGCATGTATTTGTGTGTGTATGAATGTATATGTGGTTGTGTTTGTGTGGGTGGGGGATTCAGTGTCTCTATATAGACATTCAGATCACCATTCCCCCATAACGGCTGACTCAACACAAATGTGATTTTCTCACATTTCTCGATTATTCCCTTGTCTCTTCTTTTTCTCTCATTCACTTTTCTGGTGAAGGACTTGCCTCCGAAATAGTATGAAAGCTGTGCTACTATATTAAGCGTTAAACTAACATATATATTCATTCCATTATAATGTTTGACTTGTTGCCTTCAGTATACTTAAAATTGTTTGTGAAATTTGGAAACATTAATGATAGAACTATATGATGTGAAACTAAAGTAGATTTTATCAACAAAAAAAAAAGGAAACTTTTAACTTTACGTGTGTGGTATATACTAAACGGCTATGAGTATGTGAATGATTAAACATGTAACCTCTACCTGGAAATATTATTGTGGTTAATCCATCCATTTGTTAAATCTCGTTCGATGAGTTAATTCCATTCAGCGAACATATTATTGCTTCTAAAAAATAAAATCACACGAGAAAGAGAAGAAATTGTAATTTAATTATGTAATATGTAACTTAATTTTAAATTTTCCAATTACCGATCAATATATTTTCCTTTATGATAAGAACGCAATTCGTACTAAAATCAGAGTCATTGAGATCTGAGTCACTTTGTCTGCATTATATATGAAATTTGAAAAATTAATTAAATATAGAAAAACAAATAATTATATAAATAATAAATCACAGGTCTTGTATTCAATGTGAAGAAAACTATATTGGAATCGCTATTGCTTCAACATATAATATTTATTCTTTAGAGTATAACGAAATCAATGTTGATAGAAAATCGATTGTTAAATTTCCCATCGTAGCAGATATATGAAAAAATCCGTTGTGAGAGTAGTTAGAATACACACCCGCACCTCACAAACAAACAAGAAATGTTTGGAAATGTAAAAAAAGTACTCAATATGAATGTAGTGATAAATATTCAAATATTCTGGTTGGGTGGTGAAACTCATTGCGTTGGTGTTTCACCTACACGCTCGCAGAATCATCGAACAAATTCAAATATATTAAATATATATATATATATATATATATATATATATATATATATATATATATATATATATATATAATATAAGATCAAAAGATGGTTGAAGGATTTCCAAGTATTTTATTATGCGCATTTCAAAATCAAATATCATCATGGGTGACATTTGATTTTGAAATGTGCATAATAAAATACTTGGAACTCTTTTAACCATCTGTTGATCTTCTATTATTTATACTCTAGTTCTATAAACTGTGGAGCGCTACTTATACGATATTTGCATTGCTTTATTGTGCTACAATAAAACTTCCTCCTACATATATATGTGTGTATATATATATATATATATATATATATATATATATATATATGTATATATATATATATATATATATATATATATATATATATAAATATATATATATATATACATATATATATATATATATATATATATATATATATATATATATACAAGTTCACATATATATATACATATATATACATATATATTTTTATATAGTTAATTATGCTAATTGGGATAGGAAATTCTATATATTTTATCTTGTGAATCTATAGACATGTTTTATGATATATATATATATATATATATATATATATATATATATGTATATGTATATATATATATATATACATATATATATATATATATATATATATATATACATATATATATATATATATATATATATATATATATATATATATATATATATATATATATATATATATATATATATATATAAACGTTTGAATATGTGTAATAAGGCCAATACAATGCAGGTATGGACATAGAAAAAATAATGCAATTTATTTAAATAAATTCATGGTGAAAGACGAATTCATATCAATATCTTTCACTATTGCATTCTTTTTTTTTATGTCCATACCTGCATTGTCTTGGCCTTATTACACATATTCAAACGTTTATACCTCATTACACAATATTTCAAGTGAACTATAACCTCCTCCATATATATATATATATATATATATATATATATATATATATATATATATATATATATATATATATATATATATATATATATATATATACGCACACATATATATAAAGTTATACTATGAGAGGGACATGTTGCCAATAACTTTCTTTCACTTCAATTCATTATGAATTAAATTTATTTATTTAGGAATACATAAATTTCCGGTTGGTGGGTTGGTCCCACAACCAGACGAATGTTCATACATTGTCAAACTTCTTTCGTCACACATTATGTGAACTCTTCAGTGACTGGGGATTATTTTCTTTCTTTTTGTGCCTCTCGTTTGTTCTGTCCTACGCCATTTTGTTTTTTCTGTGTGTTGTGTGCTTAGTTTGCGCATGTGTTACATCCGGGTGTCTGTGTCTGTTTATATTTGTTTATTTATTTGTTTATTTACATATTACTGGTTGGTTGTTTGTTCTATATGTGTGTCTGTTTTCAATTTGTCCTTATTTGTAACTTGTGATGTTGTTATTCCATTCATGCTTTCTATTTAATTTTGGTTGGAGTTCATTCATGTTTATCGCCTCTGTTATTTGTCTAAACATTGCATCTTTTCTGTGTGTAGATTCTATTTTTATTTCTATGTTCTTTAATTTACCCTTATGTCCTATAGTAGCATGTTTGTAGAGTACAGATGATTCTTTACTATATTGAAGCTCCGGCCAGTTTTCATTTATCCTTTCTCCTCTACTACGAGCTCTCTCACCTATGTAATCTATATTATTATCTCCACATTGTCCTTCAGTACATATTATGCTATATACTACATTTCTAGTTTTACAGTTAATATGGGGGATTAGTTTAAGTATTATACATTCCTTATCAATAAAGGGAGGTCTTTGAAAAGGGTATGTATTGCTAATAAGTGTTTAATGGAGGTATCTGGTCTTTCTAATATCTTAATATTGAGGTTATGTTTATCTAGGACCCTTCTGAACTCAGAAGGAAATTCAGAAGGGCCCTAGATAAACATAAACTAAATATTAAGATAGTAGAAAAACCAGGTACCTCTATAAAAACACTTATTAGCAATACATACGCTTTTCAAAGACCTGCCTGTATAGATAAGAAACGTATAATCTGTAAACTAACCGCAAAACTAGAAATGTAGTATATAGCATAAGATGTACTGAAGGACAATGTAGATATAAGAATATAGTGTACATAGGTGAGACAGCTCGTAGCATAGGAGAACGGATGAATGAACACTGGCGAGAGCTTCAATATAGTAAATAATCATCTGTACTCTACCAACATGCTAAAATAGAACATAAGGGTAAATTAAAGAACATAGAAATAAAAATATAATCTACACACAGAAAAAAACGCAATGTTTAGACAAATCACAGAGGCAATAAACATAAATGAACTCCAACCATAATTAAATAGAATGCTTGAATGGAATAGCAACATAACATCTTACAATTAATTACAAAATGAAAACACACATACACATGGAACAAACAACCAACGAGTAACATGTATATAAACAAATAAATAAACAATTATAAACACAGACACTCGGATGTAACACATGTGCAAACTAAGCACACAACACACACACAAACAAGATGGCGTAGAACAGAACAAAGGAGAGGCACAGTAACAAAGAACATAACCCCCAGTCATTGAAGAGGTCACATCATGTGTGACGAAATACGTTTGACAATATATGAACAATCGTCTGGTTGTGGAACAAATCTACCAACGGATATTTATAAATTCTGAAATTTATAAATTTAATTTATAATAAATTGAAGTGAGCACACTGGTGCGTGTGTTTTATATTGGCAACATGACCCTCCTAAAGTTTAACAATATCGGTTTCAACACACATTTTCAGATAAATAATCTTGCTAAACAAATTCAGAATATATATATATATATATATATATATATATATATATATATATAAATTATCGAGAATCGGAATTTCAGCCCACGAAATAACGATACACAATCTTCGAAATGCGTTGCAAAGGGCTCAATAGTTTGGATAAACCAGAGCTATAACTATCATTTAAATACCAACTCACGGAGACAATGAATTAAAAAAAATAATTAACAATTTGTAGGAATTGTGGAATATGATTCCAGAATTAAAAAAAAATATTTAGCTATATTGTGAGATTTACTATTATATATATAATCAAAGAGATTATACGTAAAATGTTGGTTGTAAGTACACTTTATCTTATTATATTTCAACAGGTTGTAGGTATATAAATATCTATATAGATTAATAATTGTGTAAGTATAAGTATTATTGGTGATTTTATAGAAATAACCCACACGTATTAATTGTTTACATTTCGAATATGAGTTACGAAGGATGTTGATGATACATTTTACATAAATATTTAAGAAAAATACGTAGTTCAAGTTGTAAGAGAAGAACAATTTGTAGATTCATATATTTTGTTCCAACATTGAATATGTTTTCAGAACATTGTTAATTTAACGAAATTATATAATGTATCATGCAAGTTATATTGTCTATGTTTGCTCAATTGTAAAGGAAAAGATAACTCCAATATTATTTGCCAATCATTACATTTGATGACTGATTTACTTAGAAGGTATGTAGAGTAAATTATACATTATTTTGTGTTTAGATAATAAGGTATTCTATATTATATGTTTTTCAAGGTTGAGAATTTCAATTACATATTATTTACGTCTAAAGATGTGTGCAAAGTTTGAAGATTAAAGAGGGGAAAACATGTCTTATTAGAAAAGTCAAGAGAGCATTTCGAAGAACTATCGTGAAGAGGATATATTTCAGAATGTCAATTAAAGAGTATCAATCAACATCTAAAAAATAGATTAAGAAGATAGGAAAAGAATATCAAATGGAAAAAAATACTAAATTTAAGAAGGAATAACATTTAAAAAAAATTAAACTTTAAAGAAAAACACAGTAAATAATCGGATCATTTTGAAGGTGTATAGTCAAGTCTAATGAATAACATAGATTAAAAATACTTCGGAAAGTGGATTTTGGCGATGTCTGCAAGAAGAAAACATTATATTTTAAAATTAATAGCATTTTGACAGTTAATTGTATGAAACATTTCCTCGATACACAAATGACAGATTCTTCAGAAGGTCATATTTCGGTATGCAGGTGCTTTCGAAATCGTTCACCAAGACATTGAATAGTGTATATTGTTGTCAATTAAATTCCAAATTAGATGTGAATCTGGAATGGAAGATTGTTTATCGGACCTATTAAATGTATTACTTCATTAGTACCGTTCCTTAGTTTAAGGTGTGATTTTTCTTTAAGTAGTGGTACAAGGATCTTCTTTGTATTTTCTAGACTCTCTGTTTTATTCTTGAGGCATTTAAGGTACGCCTGGCCGATAAATTGTTTTCTTTTAAATTTAATGTTTTGTAGTATGATGGATATTATTTCGTTTTCAAATTCGGCTAGAAGTTTGTTGCAAGGTGGATTTATTTCTTAGATTTGAAAATAAGATCAACGTTGCACTTGTATTTATTCATTTTGTTTTCCGATTTTTTAACCAAAATGGAAACCACGCCATCTAAGTCTTCTCATGAAGGAGTCAGATTTTTCTATGAGTTGTTTTTGATATTCCTTATTATTTGGTAAGGGTACACCTTTAAAGAAGAAGAAATCCTAAAGAATTTCATTATTATTTTTTTTTGCAATCAGTTATAGTTTAAAGTGCTCAACATGAAAGGAGCTATTTATAAGCAAAAGGGAAATTATTTATAAATTAGGTATTGAAAATTAGACTGAACCCTTTATACCTAGAAAACCGGAGATTAACTTGAAGGACTACAAAAGAAAGTTTGAAGTTGAACTACCAGTAAGACTCATCGCACCATCTAAATCTGACTTAGGCTTAATTAGCAAGCATATACTAGATAAAAGTATACCACTACGTAAAGAAAAATCAAACTTTAAACTATGGAATGGTACTAATGAAGTAATAGATTGGTTTAAAAACATAAAATTAAAACATAAGTGACAATTCATTCCAATGGATATTGCAAATTACTACTCCTCTATTACCGATAGCTTACTTAATAAGGTTTCTAAACATAGATAGCTATCTAGTGAAGAAATGAATACCATTCTAACAGCACGTAAACCCCTAATAGAATTTAATAACCATATCTGGACAAGAGCCGACAGACAAAACAATGTTGATATCACTATGGGATCATATGAGTCGGCGCAAGTAAGAAACCTCGTTGGATTATTTATTAATAATGTACTCCATAGAAAATTGTTAGAGATGACCGGAGGTTTATATCGCGACAATAGTGAAATTTATAGGAAAACAAAATCAACATTACAGTTTTTCAATTACATACTTATTTTAGAAATCGAGAATAATTACAAAATCGTTAAATTCTTAGTTGTAACCTTAATCCTTAGTTCAGGTCTTTATTATCCTTTCCATAATTTTAACGAAAATCTAATTTACGTAAGTTTCAATTCTACTCATCCTAGAAATATAAAAAATACGGTTTTTGGCGGGTAAATTCCGAGTGTTAACAAAGGAAAAAATATTTCGGTTCAACATTTCGAATAAAAGCTCTCAACCAGACGTTATTAAACAAACGCAAATAATTAACCAATCAACAGGATTATCTAATTAAATTAATTAATTAATTATTGAGTCTAGGATGAAATAATACAAGTGGAAGCTTAGTAAAATCGAAGCTTTGGCTGTGGCCAAGCAAAGTCGACCTACAATAAGGAATGAGTAGCAAAGCACTCAATCAGGTTAGGTCCTTAGAGTAATAACATACGTTTAAATAGATTAAAAAATTGAAAATTGCGATAGTCAAAACCCAATCATACAATACTAAAACAACAAAATAACTATTCAGGTTAAAACAGACATGGACAGGGTATGAGTTATGTTAGTGTAGAGTTTTACTACGTCAAATGAGACTAGAATAGTGTTTTCACTTACTGTTTTGGGTAGGTTGTTAAGCATATCCAAGTCATCTTGTATGTAGCTCTGTATATGTTTTAGTAAGGGCTTAAGTATGATGTCCATGAAGTTGCTAAGTCTTTGGGTTTCACATGCAGGGCCTGCTATTATTGGTCTGAGTGTTAATTCTTCTGGTGGTTTTAATTGTATGTATCTGTTAGTTGCTTATGAGTTTACATTTATGTATATTCGGTAAGCGGTAGAAAGCACTCGTACATAGATATTCCACATTAAATCCAGAAACTAACTCAGATTCACCCTCCGCAAAATCGAAGGGCACACGATCAGTTTCAGCAACAGTTTGTGTGTACTGTTGCACATACAAACATGTGTGTACTGTTGTATATAACCCCTCACACTCTCTCTATCCATATATATATATATATATATATGTATATATATATATATATATATATATATATATATATATATATATATATATATATATATATATATATATATATATATATATATATATATATATATATGCGCGTATGTGTATATATGTACACATACCATCCTACTACTACCACTACATAATCCAGCTCTAAATTACAATACCCTATCCCCTTTTCAACTTTTGATCACTTAATTAACAATACACACACAGGTAATTTTTTTCAAAACAACTTCCTCCTTTGCAGAAAAACAAGTAAATTCTCATTCCACAGAACCTTTCAGCGAGGAGCATGGAAGGATATTTATTCAAACATTTGATTTTGATTTTAATTTTAAACATTTCATTTTTAACTCCTATCAACACTTTTAAATTTTTTACACTCAGCATTTGACAAGATGGATTTTAATAACACATCGAATCCGGTAATTTCTTCATATACTTTATATACATAATAAAAAATATTTTTTTAAAAAGAATTTTCCCTCTCATTTTTTAATAATATTATCTGTTCCATAATGTTACTTAGACGATCCAAAAAAGAAAAACAGACCCTTAAATATATCTCCCGTGCTATTCCCTACTCCATATTTTCTCTGTCTCAATATCTCTCTCTCTCTCTCTATATATATATATATATATATATATATGTGTGTGTGTGTGTGTGTGTGTGTGTGTGTGTGTGTGTGTGTGTGTGTGTGTGCGTGTGCTTGTATTTGTGTGTGTATGAGTCTGAACGAGCTTGTATGCGTTTGTGGGTAGAACAATAAATTAAGCCCAAACCACGCAGATAATATATATATATATATATATATATATATATACATGGAAAGTTATATTTAAATTGTTGGGTTACAACTGGTAAATATTTATAACTGATATAAAAGCACTCGACAAGTTTTGGAGTATATTTACAATATTAAAGAAATGGAAACTATATTTATAAAACCATATTTATTTCATTATATATATTTCAGGGATATCATATTAACAATATGCTATGCCTTCCTCAGACAAAATACAATATAAACAGTTTTATAGATAAATAGATTTGACATACCGTAACAACATCGACTTGTATTTGAAAAGTTGATTTGGCAGTGAAAAAATTGTACACAGCGAGAAAGAAAGAGAGAAAAAAGGAAAGAAAGACAGAAAACGAAGAAAAAGAAGAAAAAAGAAGAAATGCATGGAACAAAATAGAGAGATGGAAAGATAGATAAAGTGAAGAACTTCATGTAAAGAAACAGAGAGAGAAATATATATATATAGAGAGAGAGAGGAAATAGAGATAGATACATATATATAGAAAACTAGGTTGTGGGACGTCAGTTGAGTAAACGTATCAATGATACATTTATTTATTTATTTATTTATTTAGCTCTAGTATTAATGTAAGGGAGATATATGGGGTTAGGATAGAAACCAGCTGTTATATAGAGAGAAAAATTAAAAATAACCAGACATAGGCGAGGCATAAAAAACCCTATGTTTTAATGTAGAGGTATTCGTATGTATAAAAACCAGCCTCTATATTGTAAATATCAGTATTCCTGAATGAGACATATATCCATAATGTGTGAAAATGATCTTATGTTTATTTTTTTTTTAAATTCATATGTTTACGTGATAACTACAAACATCTATGTGAATTTATATGATCAACTCTGCAAATCCTAAGTTCACGGAAAACATTCTCATCGTGCTATAATAATTTAAGTATACATATATGTGTATATATATACACACAAATATATATAGAGTCAATATTGCTACTATTCCTGTCTTTACTCTACAAGATTATCTATCAAGCAGACATAGAGAGCAGATTTCAATATACTAATAAAAATATATATCAGAAACAAAAAATAACAATAATAATAATAATAAGTAATAATAAGATAGAAAACTAAAAAATATTACGAAAGAGTATTACATATTAAAAATATTACATATTAAAAATATTAAAAATAAAAATATTAGAAAATACTACAATAATAAAAAATAAACCACAAAGATCAACCCTTCAAAATTAATTGACAATATATTGCCAAGTTCATTATAAGCATCAGAGTCGAAAAACAGATAAAGCCAAACATTATTTATCAAATCGCATCTAGCAAAAATCATTTCAAAAAGTTTAGGATGCCCATTTGGTCTACATGTGTTCTTATATTTAATATAGAAGTTTATCTAGTGTAACGTTTATTCGAAATATTTGGAGCATCAACTTTTAGGGTAGCTTAATTATTCATGAAGAATGTTTAAATAAAAATAAAAATAAAAATAAAAAGAATAAAAAGAAGAAATCAAAGATTTGTCGGTTAGTTTCCCATATAATTATAAATCAAACTAAATATACTACATTTTAAATTTAAATTTATATTTAAACGTTGAGTTTAATCTATGTTTGCAGCAACTGAATAAATTTGTCCGTAGATTAAGGGAATTTTTAGATTTTAGTATAAAGAATATCTCCTCTGCGCAGAGGTCACATGTCTCAGAGGATGAATTAAAAGGAATCCCTCTTGAGACTATATTCCAAGCCGTCGAATATCTAACGTTATCTAGCTTAAGTTGCCAGAGTACGCCTGATAGTGCCGTTGAAGATTTCTTGCTTGGATCTGTGAAAGAATTCTAGCGAAGTTTAAATTCCGTCGATGTGGAACCGACGTAGTTAAAAGAATTAGAGTCAGTTTTAACATTACAATTGTATACTATATTTTTAACTAAGCAGTTGTTTTAACGGACATTTAGATCTATCTCTACAGTTACATTTTTTAACTTGTATATTATTTATGCTATTATCACTAGGTTTTAAGTTCCTATTATTTATTCTATTAATATTTTGTGCTAAATTTTTGGTGGATGAGTAGGTTAATTTAATTGTATGTCTATTGAAAATTGAGTGATAACTATGTGTTCTAGGGAAGCGATTATCAAGAGCTCTAAAAAATAGTTTAGCGATGTGGGTTTTAATGTTTAGTGAGAAAGTGGGGGCAAACCAAATTATGTTCCTAGTTCTATTTCTTTTTTGGCCTTTGGAATTACTGTAATGCTTTCTATTATAGTTGTTAAGGTTGCTGCCGTAATTAAAATAGTTGTTATTTTGTTTAGTTTGTCTATCATTATCTATGTACATAATCTTATCAGCATATCCTGCTCTAGCTAATGCTTCATTGTAGTATTGGGCTTTTTCGTCGAAAATCTTTCTATTCGACGAGATCCTAGAGATACGTTTTTGAACAGAGTCTTTGTCTTTCTTTCCTTTTTTCTCTCTTTCTTTCTCTCTGTGTACAATTTTTTCACTGCCAAATCAACTTTTCAAATACAGGTCGATGTTGTGACGGTATGTCAAATCTATTTATCTATAAAACTGTTTATATTGTATTTTGTCTGAGGAAGGCATAGCATATTGTTAATATGATATCCCTGAAATATATATAATGAAATAAATATGGTTTTATAAATATAGTTTCCATTTATTTAATATTGTATATATATATATATATATATATATAGCGGCGATGAATTAGTTAAGCGAGGTTTTTTATATGAAATCGTGTGTCGAAACAAATATTGTTATACTTGGGGAGGGTCATATTTTTGTAATATTGCTAGAATTAATAACAGAACACACTCACTGTTTGGTTGGTTTTCTCTTCTCGCTGTCTTTTATATCTGCGATCTAACTTAATCGGTCCTCAATGGTGCCAGATATATATATATATATATATATATATATATATATATATATATATATATATATATATATATATATATATATATATATATATATATATATATATATATATATATGTATATATATATATATACCTCGTTTCTGAATTTGTTTAGCAAGATTCTTTATCTGAAAACGTGTGTTGAAATCGAAATTGTTATACTTTGGGAGGGTCATGTTGCAAATCAGAAACATACGCACCAGTGCGTCACTTCAATTTATTATAATAAATTTATAAATTTAGGAATTTATAAATTTCCGGTCGGTTGGTTGGTTCCACAACCAGATTATTGTTTATATATTGTCAAAGTTCTTTTGTCACAAAATATGTGACCTCTTCAGTGACTGGGGATTATTTTATTTGTTGTTGTGCCTTTCCTTTCTTCTATCCTACGCCATCTTGTTTTTTCAAAAACAAGATATACCATAATTTTGATTTAGATTAAATTAATTTTGATTTATCTTAATTTTGTATATATATATATATATATATATATATACATATAACTACATAAACGGAGAAAGGTATTAGTGATACTTTGACCAATTTCCAACCCACTCAAGAAACATTAGGAAATAGCGGAGTATATTCCCAAATAAACGTTTGGAGTGCCAACTATATTGCATTGTGTTTATAATTGGCTGTAATATTTTATATGAGATATATTACAGATCTCATTCCCCAAACGAATCGTTTCATTGTAACATTTCTACATGGTGGATGAAATTATACCAAGTTATGTAGAAATTTGTGTAAGATCAATGGATTCTTATGCAAGTGGGTTCTTACAAATCTTCAGTCGGTGCACAATAATATTAATAACAAAATCAACATCAATATTTAGTGATAATCACCATCACTGCAAGAAGGAGCTGTTAGGTTGTAAGTCCAGCAGTTCGAAATAAAATCTCACACTGTCCCCAAAATTGTAGGAGGAGGCATCCGTGAAAAATAATACACAGGCAGGTCATTGACTCTGTCAAGAATTCAAGCCTCGTGCGAAAAACTCAATTGGATATAAGAAAATAAATATGTGTGTACTGTTTAAGGACACATAGAGATATTTTCTCACGCAAAATATATATATATATATATATATATATATATATATATATATATATTCACCACCTCTACATTAATTTCCAAACCGATACACATGTATATATTTAATGAGAAAATGTGACGAAGTTGCAGATGTTAAAGTCCTTTTTTGGTAATGCTGTGATATATATTTCAATGACAGTGGCCACACTATTCCGTGTACCCAGTACCGTGACATCATCAGACGGCTTCTGATATAATAAGGTTACGATTTCAAGAATGGACAAGAGAACGGACATGGTGTGTGCTCTTGAATCCCTGCCCGTTTTCTAGTGTTCAATAATACAGCTCCGCAATTCTGCGCAGGCGCCAGCTTATGCTGACTATAAACTACAGCACACCGACCAAATATCTAGCCTAGGCATAACCCACCCCCTCCAACCAAACGACCACCCCGTACAGGTTTGTAATACGACACTGGTAATGTATACTGCGAGTGGCAGCTAACCGAAATCTAGTAATGGCGGCAGAGTATGAGTTTCAATAGGCCTTAATACTACCCCTAATCTATGAGAATATAAACTTATTTCTAGATATTATGGTTTCACAGTGGAAATTTAAAATTAAATGTTAAACATTTGATTGTAGTAAATAAAAAACAATATATATATAAAGAGTAAATAGGGAGATGTTTAAATTAACGTAAGACGTTTAGAAAAGGGGTCAGTATTGGATACTTCAGATATATTACCAATATATTGAACGATAGTACCCTACAGTAGAACAGAAGATTAATTAAGTTTGAAAGGTACAAATTAGATAACAAATTATTTAATATATTCTTCTACCACATGAATGAAAACAAAACCAAAAGAAAAGGTACATAGATGCAAAATGAGATAGAGAAAAGGTACCGGTGCACGTTCACCGTCAACAAATCAGAGACCCCCAAATGTCCGTCAGATACCCCTAAGTAACCATCTAGCAACATGTGGTCAGGGAATATTTATAATATTCCCATTCTACAAATTACACCGCCCAAGTGAAATCAAGAGAAAAATCAAAGAAAATAATGTTATTGATAAATTCAAACCCAAGCTAAATGAAGAATAATAACGCTTAGGGGTATTACTTCTACTATCACTATGACTACGACCACTAACAACAACAACAACAACAACAACAACAATAATAATAATAATAAAAGTGATGTTGATGGTGATGTTTAATAGAAAATGCTATTTTCATCATTTCTAAAAATAGCAAAACAATTGATGCTTTGGATATGATTAATTATTGGTCGTTAGACATGCTCAACCAGCCGTGTCCCTTAAACCATCAGCTTTAGTAATTCAGTGAAACTACACACTGATTGGTCGAAATACAGTTTGCAAGTCTTAGGATTCTTGAGCCACTTTTCCCTGTATAAAATGTATAAAAGGTAGAAAATTTACCCATCTTATTACAGTTGAAAATTGCAAACTTGACTGTCACCACATATTATGAACCTGAAGATTGCGAAAGCATGAAAGTACTTGTTCAATTAACACTTAGAATTTAATATTCTATCATACTATTTCATTATAATACCATTATAAATTTTAAAGGATTTTAAATAAAACGAGTAAATCAGACAAAGTTGGAATTCCTCTTATTAATATATATATATATATATATATATATATATATATATATATATATATATATATATATATATATATATTCTCTGCGTGGTTTGGGCTGCCCTTTCTAGGCGCTCATACCACAGAGACCACTGGTTAAAGCCCTAGGCCTGCTGTGAAGTATCTATCCCACGTGTGGGTCAACAGTCGCTTTAGATTCTCTTAGTGTTGTCTTACACACGCTGATGAACCATAGGCTAATCATTTCTGTCAACAACTTATTTGGCGAAACATATTTTTGGATTTGTACGTGTGTGGTAGATAGTTATCGAGGTATGTATTTACATTTTAATTCATACTTTTAATTATTGTGTGTCTACTCTGCCTTCCATGGGCTATATATTCCATACACTGGTGGTTTTTCCCTGTTTGACTGATGGCGCACTATCTCTCTCTCTCTAGTGTGTTATCTTTTCAACATATTGTATTATAAAGAGCTCGGAATACCTTCTCCTTTGAGCACATTACTGACTGGGAATAGCGAGACTCTATGGGTCCGTTAATTTATCGTGATATATACATGTATATATATATATATATATATATATATATATATATATATATATATATATATATATATATATATAGAGAGAGAGAGAGAGAGAGAGAGAGAGAGAGAGAGAGAGAGAGAGAGAGAGAGAGAGAGAGAGAGAGAGAGAGAGAGAGAGAGAGAGAGAGAGAGAGAGAGAGAGAGAGAGAGAGAGAGAGAGAGAGAGAGAGGGGGAGCGAGAGAACGATCGTAAACCAACTTTTTGTGATAGGGCTGACACCGTTGTTAGAAAAGAATGATTGTAGCGAGATTCGGCAGTAGTTTTAGTGTATGGGATCACCGCCTAATCTACGTACAACTGATTTTATCGTTCTACACACAACCACATACAAGCTCATTCTTATTTTATTTTGTCTTCTTTGCGCATATATACATACACAAGCACAATAACAGCAAACACATAAACACACACTAGTAAAGATAGAATACATTAACCGATACACAGTCACCCAATCACGAACACACATCAAACAAAACACTATACACACACGCAAACGCATGCGCAAAGAAGACAAAATAAAATAAACAAACAAACAAATAAATAAATAAATATATAAACATACTAAATAAAGATGGCGTAGACATTCAATGTAATGGGAGGAAACAATAGCACAACTGACGATGTTGCAGATGTGCAACGAAAGAACTTTGATAAACTATATATATGTGTTTGTGTCTATATTGTATCTGTATTATTTTTGACCGTTGGTCAGTCAAAGGCAACATTGAGGACCGAATAAATTAGATTACCGATATAAAAGACACAGAAGCGAAAACCGAAAATCCCCAAACAGTGAGTGTGTTCTATTATTAATTCTGGTAATATTACACAAATATGACCCTCCCCAAGTATAACAATATTTGTTTCGACAAACGATTTCATATAAGAAACTTCGCAAAACTAATTCATCGTCGCTATATATATATATATATATATATATATATATATATCGTTTTATGAATTTATTTAGCAAGATTCTTTATCTGAAAATGTGTGTTGAGACCGATATTGTTATACTTTGGGAGGGTCATGTTGCCAATAAGAAACACACGCACCAGGTGCTTTCCCTTCAATTTATTATAAATTAAATTTATAAATTTAAGAACTTATGAATTTCCGGTTGGTTGATTTGTTCCACAATCAGACGATTGTTCATATATTGTCAAAATTATTTTGTCACACATGCTGTGACCTCTTCAGTGACTAGGGGTTATGTTCTTTGTTTCTGTGCCTCTCCTTTGTTCTGTCCTACGCCATCTTGTTTATGTGTGTGTTTTGTGCTTAGGTTGCACATGTGTTACATCCGAGTGTCTGTGTGTGTTTATATTTGTTTATTTATTTGTTTATTTACATGTTACTGGTTGGTTGTTTGTTCTATGTGTATGTGTGTTTTCATGTTGTCCTTAATTGTAAGTCGTGATGTTGCTATTCCATTCATGCTTTCTATTTAATTATGGTTGGTGTTCATTTATGTTTATTGCCTCTGTGATTTGTCTAAACATTGCGTCTTTTCTGTGTGTAGATTATATAGACTTTGGACTGAGGAATGCTCTGAAAACTGACCAATGGGAAGTTTGACCTTACAAATCTTTATAACATTGAGATGGGTATAACACACAGACACATTTATTCGATTATTTTATTTTATGTTGATCCTTTACCATATTATTCCTTCTACCACTTTATCACATTTATTTTGAGCTGACTCCAACAATAACACGACTTCCAACACAAGAATAGAGGTCAGACGTACCTAACAATAACAAGAACAACAACTACAGATTGGCTTGCCTCAGAACGAATTACTATAGACTTTTGACTGAGGAATGTTCTAACAACTGACCAAAGAGCGGAGAAGAGGCCCTTTGTCGCTGAAATTCTTTTGTTTGAATTCATATGATTCCATTTCCTCAGTGATATAACAACCCAACCAGGAACTGGGCATATCAGAGTATTGACAAAGTTATACACCCCAACAACATGTTTACTCGTCCCTACCACACTAATTCGGACTGCCTAAAGAGGTCACATCCAAAGATGACTGTCACCGAAATATATATAGCAGTAATAAACGAAGCAAAATTTTAAACATTTGACTTTTTTATTTTATATATATATATATATATATATATATATATATATATATATATATATATATATATATATATATATTTATTTATTTATTTATATAAAGAGGTACGTGTACGTATGTTTTTATACGAATTAAAACCATTATCATAAAATACGTTAACCATATACATTTACATAATTACATCGTTTAAAATGTCTCCTGTCGTGATTTCTTTTATCTTTCACACGTAATGAAATTTATGCTTACTAAATATATATATAAATATTACAAAATGTGTTTTGATCACATGCTGTGTCATGGGTGAATTTTAATGATGTGTTTGCTTACTCATCCTTTTGAGCTCTTCTGAATGACAAGAAAACATCAATATTCCTCACGATTAAAGGATAAAAAAATGAAATAACAGTTACAGAATTCTACAATTAAGGTAACATGACTGCATGGTTTCTTTACGAGCTAATTTTATTATTATGACTAATTAATAAGTACGTCGGTGTGAAACCATAGTGTAGCTTAGACAAAAACATTATGGAAATAAATAGACATAACAGAGGGGAATTTAATATAATTCTTCTGTTATAATATGGCCATGAATTATTTGTTCAGATTTTAGTAAGTTGGTAACAAATCCCCACTGGCAATTCGTGCAAATTCGTCACTCATTTTTATTGAAAGGGAGGTATTTCTTTAAATCATATTGCTTTTGTTGGGTTATCTTGCTTTCGTGATGAATCTATAGTGAAACTTCATTCAGACAAATTATTTTAACAATAGCTTGCTGAGTTATTCAAAATGACTTTATTTTTTTGAGTTTATAATTCTTATCGTTGGGTATATTTTTATTGATCTAATTTTGTGGACTAATTCCCGTGCTATTTTACTTTTCATATTGCATTGTATCTTCTGCTTTTTACTTCTATGATTTGCTTTTAATTTCCAAGCATCTTTATGTTTAACAATTCTCTGCATGTTGATCACCTGGTTACATTCCTCCAAACGTGTTTATAACATCGTTAGATTCTTCTAAACTGTTGTCTCTTAATACTGTTTTCTCATACGTTACACACATAGGTTCTATTACATTATAGAATATGGCACATTGCAATTATATAAATGTAATCACACATAATCTACAGCACATCACGTGTACAGGCCCAAGTAATTAGCAATTATAATTATGTTTTATTACACTTAAAAACTGAGTCTATATGTCTAGCTCTTCTATTATTAAACGCATTACAATGTAATCCAAACCAATCTTCATACCTGAGTCGTATCCTGTTTGTATAGAAAGAACAATTAATGTACATATTTTTTCCATAATATATCTTGATAATTACTTTATGGGGCACACCTTTCTAACATGCATTATTTCGCGGATAAATTTGGCTAAATTCGGTAAGTCATTAAGTCCTATTATTCTGTATAGTAGAATCGACGTTATAAAGAAAAAAAATGTTTCTTTGTATTTTAAAATTATATCTTTAGCCTGTTTTTAGAGAATTCTAATCCCATTTCTTTCAACAGTACCGAGAGACTATCAGTAATGATTACATTTCTTTATCTTAAAAAAGAACAAATACATAGGATTTTATAGTGAAATATGGATAAATAAAAGCTCTATTTACAAACCTATCTCATAATTCAGATGTGTACTAATGAAATTTTGATTTTTTAATGATCTTTGATACTATCAAATCTTGTAATAATTTTCTAATATTGCGATACCATCAATATTTAAACTCGATCATTATTTTCATTAATCCTCATACGGTGTATATTAGGAAATTCTGATTGGTTATTTATTAGTAGAATCACCATGTAATATAACTTTTGAATTCCTAATGACTATGTCTAGAAATGACAGATACATTAGATGCTGTTAGGCTTTAAACGTTGAGTGAGTAAACGATGGTAAACTTATGGCTTTGCAAAGTGTTTTGTATATATGCTTTCGTGTGGTAATGATTATGGTGTTGTTCTGGTCGATGGTGTTCGTAATTGTGGGGGAGACCTTGGAGATGTGTCTGATGGTTATATTGGTTCTGATGATTATCAAGCCAAAGGGTATCGATTTTTCATGAGGTTCCGAGGAATTTAAGTGTAAATATATTAATGTTAATTCAAACCACCTCCAAAACATCACTGATAACCTAGTAAAAAGCGTCTCTATTAGAATATCTGGCCTCTCCGCCAACAAATATATTTTTAACGCATCTGCCTCCTACTACAATGATGCACTCGCCCGTAGCGGATTTAAAGATAAGATAACATGCCTAGAAACCACCGCAAGATTGCAGAGGAGGAATAGACATAGGCAGATTAGCTGGTACAACCCTCCCTTCAATAGAGAGGTCTCTACTCCGAAAGCTACGATTTTCTTCACTTTGATGAAATTACACTTCCCCATACAACATAGGTACCACACCATCTTTAATAAGAACACAATAAGACTCTCCTACTCCACCACACCTAACCTAGCTAGGAATATAGCCAACCACAATTCTAAAAAATTAAATAAGCCAACCACCTCCGAACCCAATCCCCGGACTGGGGCTCTATGTAATTGCCTAAATAAGGAAGCATGCCCACTTGAAAACAAATGCCTCACAAATGATATCGTATACAAATGCGAAGTCATCTCAGGCATCGATGATTGCAAAAAGACTTACATCGGCATGACGTCCAAGAACTTTAAGACCCG
>OZ024740.1:94623033-94725533 GCA_964016885.1 Eledone cirrhosa
AATGCACATGTGTTAAACCCCTTTAATTGTGTATCAGATTTGTTACTACTCCATTTCTACAATTTTTTTCTAATCTCAACTTATTAACCTGTAATTGTAAGATAGCATCGTGAATTTTTTTATTCATTTCCCACTATCTAATGTTATATATTTTTTATTTCTCTCTATTATCCTTTATTGTCTCCTACTCTCATTCGACTTACCTATTCTATAACCTCCCTCCTCCACTTCATACACTATCCTTAGAATCTGCAGTATACATATCACTTTCAACGCTTGACCGCTCTACTCACTCCCCTATTGTTCTACAGGCAAGTTAGCCATTCCTACCTCCCACCAAATGCCATGATAGACCTATTTGTGTTTACAACAAATTTTAACCAATCCTTTGACAACTACAATCTTCCCATATAAGGAAGTACCCCCTTGACAAGTTCGGCTGTTTATTCACAGGCTAAACATTCTAATTTAGTCCAGAAATAGCCGTCGAAACGGCTTGACCTCTGCATCAAAATCGATATTTTATCTTTTAATTTCTATACACTCGTTTCTAAATAATTAATGCCCTCACAAATGAAAGGTCTGCCCATTCCAGATATTTATAATGTGTGAAAATGTACATGAATTAAAATATAATTGTTTCTACTTTGTGGCACAAAGGTACTTTACTTTATCGACCCCGTAAGGATGAAAGGCAAAGTTAACCTCGGCGGGATTTGAACTCAGATCATAAAGGGACATAAGTATGCTAGAAAGCATGGCGTCTGACCCTCTATGAATTAAAATATATTGTATGCAGATCGGTAACATACCGGCACTCTTTCTCGCCCATTTTCTGTAAAGTTCAGTAAAATACGTCTATTATATCGTCATTCATTTAATATATATACTATAATAATCTAAATACTTAAACAGGTATTTCTATGCCTTCGTATGTTAACTTTATATTAATAAACGCAGCAGAATACACTCGTACGACACCAATCAATGAAACATATGAATGAATGAACTGTAAAAGCTCTACGTTCGACCATAATAAATGACAAATTTACACTATTCTTTAGAATGAGACACCCATAATATCTCGTAGAAATCAGGTAAAATATTAATTTATTTTCGTATGAGCAACTTAATACGATTTTCATATTGCAAGCATCAATTGAATATGACAAGAATTATTGCAGGATTCTTCTAGTACTAACTTTGAATATACAATAAATAAATAGCAGTGAAATACGAATGAAATAACATATTTATTATAACAGCGACTTATAATGGCATGAGATATTCAATACCGCATATGAAAAGAAACAAATCCAAGAAACAATCGAGAAATAATATATTACGTATATCTCCCAGGATCGAACATTATCAGTGAAGAAATGTGTTTTAATAGATGTCAACATCGATAGATAAAATAGGTTAAATCATATATAAAGTACGAAAAATGTTTTACAAAATGTCAATGATTTTTCCATCAGAAAATCTAAATGACAGTCAAGTGTTGTAGAAAATAACAGTATATCAGATAAGAAGTTATTGCCGAGTATTCTTTTGGAATTTCTAAGCTTCAATTTTCTTTCGTAAAGACAGATGGTATTTAAGATATAGAGCAATGAATGAAGAGTAAAAGCAAATGTAAGAAATATATCTTTAAAATCCGTAACTGAATCTTTTTTTTACTGAGTAATGGCGCATTTTTAAAGAATTTTTTTTAGTGTAAATCTTCCAAATATAAGCAGTTTCTAAGTTATATTCCTATTCTTAAAAAAACATATTTCAAATTGTTACAGCTAATATAGATCTATCTTCGATAAATGGGATATAGATTAGATCAGTAAAAAGGAATCGGAATAAGAAAAAAGTGCACCGCCGAGTTTAATGCAAGATATAACGAGACAAACATAGAATATACTTGCTTTTCCTCATAATATATTTAACATTTATTTCTCATATGGTTTTTGAAGAGTGAAACTATGATGACACATTATGATGATTCACTATCCGCCAGACAGTGTATTGAATGATATCCAGATATTTGAAAATTAGAAGATAACTGTGTTACTGTATTCGAGTGGCATTTCCGAATTTAGGAATCCGATAGAATGGTAATTTTTTTATAAATCGAACCAAGCTATTTAAACGCATCATTGAAACTAAATGTAAATGCCAGCATTTATATTAGTTCAACGTCATAAAAAAATATTTGTCATATATATCCTTTGGAGGATATATTAATAAAGTGCCTTGCAATCGGTTGAAAAAAAAACAATTTACACATGTTAGAATGCATTCTTTCAGATCATTAGTTCTGTACACATTCATGCACGTTGTTCAACATAGCATTATCTATTGCACGGATTCTAATTGTGAGGCATTTGTATTTTTCAATCATTTAATTTCCCATATATATTTTAATATATCACACATTGTAACTGCCTTGTGATTAAGCTTAATATATATACGCAGGTTTTTAAAGAGATTGTGGCTTTTAAACATTATCATATAATAGAACACAATGTTTTCATATAGTGTCAGGATAATATCATAGTATACATTATATAGCATATTACGGTGAAATGCGAAGTTTGAAAATATTCGTAAATTTCCTCGATGAGAATCCAGCTTTTCACTCAATCGATTTTGTAACACTTGAATTACTTAGCAAGTGGATGAATATTCCACGTATACGTTTAAACATATGACATTTTCCTTAACGAATGAGCATATCACAATATGAGTTATTCTATCTGACGGCATTCGTTATGCCTACGATACCCGCCATAAGAAATACGATAAACCACTAAATCACTCACTCCTTCACCCTCACCCTCTCGCTCTCCCGATATGTTTTATATATATATATATAAATATATATATATATATATATATATATATATATATATATATATATATATATATATATATATATATATATATATATATATATATACATACATATATTTATATATATATTGTTGAGTTTTTGGTACCTGATGGTTAGCGTAGCGTCCTAAGTTTTGTTCTCCCCTTGATGGCGAATCTTACTGTATCGTATATGACAGCACATTGCTATTACGAGGAAGGTAAATCAACTACTCGCCCCATCTGGCTTAGTCCCACAGACTCATGTGGGCGTATCTTATTCAATTGTTTGACGCTCCCTACGACAGGACATGCGTACACTGCTCGCTCCCCCTATTTGGTAATAGATACGGCTCGTACCGGGGTAGGGGACACCGTGCTCGCACCCTAGGATTATTAGAGTTCCCTTTACCGTAAAACCTATATTTTATACTATGTTTGAACCCGACCCGTTTGAAGACTCCCCCATAATAGAATTAGTAAATCTATACTTGGGCTTATTGACATTTTCTGTTTTGTACAGATTGTTAATCCACGTGTTGTATGCGTTTGGTCAACGGAGAACTACTACTGCACCTAACCTGTCATTATTTTGAAGTGTTCGCGGCTGGATTAGTTGTGACGAATTTGGTTGTACAGAATCTGGAGCTGCAACTTGGACACATTGTACTTTGCGGTCTGGGATTTTAAACATGTGGAGATGTTTTGATGTGCAAATTCAGCCTGTAATACATGTTACTATATGTGATGATATGTTTTGGTGAGCATATGAATCCGACTCTATTGCACTTTACGGACGATCTACATATGTTGTAAATTCTGGACCGAATTACTATATACGGACAATCCACTATCCTTATAATTCCTAGAGAACCGGGGCATATGAAACCGATAGGACTAACCTCTACATTAGATATGCATATGTAGTGACTCCTCGCCAGGTGTGTGTTTTTACAGGAACTAAACCATGTTTGTTATGTATTTTTGCTTCAGCTTGATCATGCAATAACTCCGCTGTGCTTGTGTTTGGCTTGTATTGATGTGGTCCCTCTCTATATACAGGTTCAGCACCAATGGTCCAAGACATTCCGTAACCTACTAGTATACCTTGATTATGTATACTATGGGGAGGAATAAAATCCCCTTTGGAAATCTGAAAGTGTTTGGGAGCCTCGTAATATTTCTATAATTCTAGGTTATGGAGAACTAAATCACCTGTTATATATAGTGTCCAACGCATAGTTTCCTCTGGTTTTATGGGTTCTTTAAAATGTTTTTGTTTTACTTTTTTTAATTTTGTCATCTCTTTATATTATTATTTCCTTTTTCTTTATTATTATATGTTTTAACTATTGTTATACTTTTTGCTTTTGTGTGACCTCACGTGCTTCGGCATTTTGTGAAAATATCTGCCTGTACCCTAGCATATAGCTGTAGTGCTGAATCAAAACTTCACTTTGCACTCTCTCCATACTCACCATTTCCGATCTCCCTCTTGTTACCTTCCGTTGTATGTGTAATGTTCATGTGACTAAGCTTGGTAGAGCTTATACTTAGCACTGTATTTTTGTTTATAAAGTTCTGATGATTCCTGCCCCATGGTATGGAGAAAACATTGTCAGCAAACACACACATATATATATATATATATATATATATTTATTTATTTATATATGTATGTATGTATGTATATATGAGTGGTGGGGAGAAGCAATGTATTACAGGAAAATAAAATACACTAATAATTGTTAATAGCAGGACACTGGGGTTGTATGTACAATGTTTATTTAACAAGGTTGAGCTATGTAGAGCAGAATAGTTGACATGCCAAGGGAGATGAAAGAATGAATTAAAGTTAGATGTTTACCGTTTTGAAGTCAGCGCGCAATAGACGAAGAGGTCTTTACATTACCATGTTCAGGTTGCCAGAGAGTATATCCTCGGCGGAACGCACCTGGCCGAAGGGCCAGGCAGATTATAAGAGAGGGAGGTAGATTTCAGATCTCTCCTTTTATAGTTCCACGGACGGAAGTGACAAAGAAGGTTCTGCAACCTCAACGGGAAGTCACTCCAGCTACTTCCTGTCTAGAGAGCGCTACAGGACTCCCCTCCCAGACGAGAGGTCGAATGACCAAATGAAATCATTGTATCGAGAACACGAGGAGCAAGGCAAAAGGTACAGGAACATGAATGAACAAAACATGAGCAAGCAAATAGCAGAATGAGCATGCAAACATTAATGATACATATGAAGGTAGCCAACCGCTCTTGGCCAGAGAACGACTGGACATCTAGCTATCCATCACACAAAGATACAATGTAATGAACCTAAGAAGAGGTCAAAGGAGCAAAGAAATGTGCTCGAAAAAAGTTATTAAAAAAGTTCAAATGTTCAAAAATAAAGTTAACATGACAGCAGGAAAGAGAGTGTGTCACCAAGAGAAGATATGCCTGTGGTTTCTGGACTGAGCTACAACGTGAAATTCCGAACCTCCGAAGGCGGTGGGATTTTCTCACAGGAAGAGTGCTGCAAACATATATTCTCTGTGTTTTGTTCTGTGCGGTTTTGGTTGTTGATAAAGCAAAGATGAAGCTGTGTTGTTGTCTCGCGGAGTGAGTCTATTCGATGTTGATTCCAGTAAAACGTTTCCCAGAAAAAATGAGTTGCGCAAAGTGCTAGAAATAACAGCCAGAGTTGATAGTCAATGTTGAGAACGCGTTGATCTGGAAGGGTCAAGAAGCCAGCGACAATAGAAATAAGCATTCTGAATAAATGCGCAGTTTTCAACGGCATTTTTCGTAGTACATTTTTAAACTGGCAAATATGAGAATATAGCTTAAGGCTGGAGAATCCTTGTCAAGAAACATTATCTATGGCGTGTGTTATCTCAGTGAGTCGTGATGTGTGCTCCCACACGTGCCGAAAACAACGTTGAAGTCAAGTTGAAAAAAAAGAATTTCTATTGCGCGAGAAAATGGCGCGAAAATGATAGTGCAACAGGCCGTTGGCAGCCATTTTGAAAAATGTGTGTGTGAACGTGATACTATGATGAAAAAGAAGGAAAGGCTATATTCACTTTGCATATGGCGAGAGTTCAATTTTTTTTTAAAGTGATGAAAAACTAGCGAAAAAGGCTTAGTTGAATAAGTAAGCGAGCTGTGATGTTCATAAAAATTGACATGTTGAATATAAGAATACAAGAGTCCAAGTCTTTTTGAGTGTTCGTTGTGAGACGGACGAAGGATACATTGAAACCCATTTAAACGATGTAAACACGTGAGGTGAAAAGCAAAATGTTGTTTGTTTGTTTGCTGCTGGGGAAAAGATTACTTATATTTTTCGTTGTAGACAAAATCCATGTGGAATGTTGTTAGAGGATTTTTTTTTCTTTTTGAAATACTGCTAATTAATTTTCTTTTTTTTCATATTCACACAACACCATATCCTATTATTCTTTTATCAGGGTCACCAATTATAACATAGTGACTATAAATTGCAATTGTTCAAGCAGAAAGTTCATTGTATTTGAAACTGGAAATAGTAAACACAGGAAAAATGGAAATGTTTTGCAAGAAGAATGGTTAAGAAACTCACTTGAGGTGAACGGTAATTCACATATTGCGCCAACTTGGCGGGCCAATGGACACGTCGTCCAATTCTCGTGACTGGAGATGAAACAAGTGGATTAAAGTTAGTTGTTTACCGTTTTGAAATCAGAGCGCAAGAGGTCTTTACATTACCATGTTCAGGTTGCCAGAGAGTATACCCTCGGCGGAACGTGCCTGGCCGAAGGGTCAGGCAGGTTAAAAGAGAGGGAGATCATTTTCAGCTCTCTCCTTTTATAGTTCCCCGGACGGAAAGGACAAAGAAGGTTCTGCAACCTCAATGGGAAGACACTCCAGCTACTTCCTGTCTAGAGAGCTCTACAATTCCATAATTTGTAATGATAATCAGATGCTACATACCTCAATCTGACAAAATTAGTCTGATTAAAAATTAAAATAATATATAATACTCTGATGTATCGAAATAGGTAGTCAGGATAAAGAATATGTTAAGGTTACTTATATCAGCATAATTTCATAAATGAACGTGTGGATTTGGTGTAATCGTAGCATGTAACAATCAACAAACTTGCATAAGTGTTACAGAATTATGCTTAAACACTTAAACTCCAACGGCATGTTCAAAAGACAGAATCTATGATGTTTAACTATGTATAATGCTATGCAATTTTAAATATGTGGTTTAAATTGTTTTCCCCTGGTCATTTGACAGTGTTACAAATTCTAATTACAACAAAGCAATATAATCTGTAAATAACAGGATTTTACTTTACCGTTGAATTTTACTTTACATGTTGAATGATATTTTAGTTTTCATTGGAGATTTCTTCTAAAAATATGGAGGTCGAAATATCTGAATGGCTAGTAAAGGGAATAAGATTTTCCACGACATCCAGTTATTTAAATGAAGTGGCCTGTTGCAATTTCATTAAACAATGTATATGTCATATATCACCATAATCTAATGACAATTTAATTCCAGTGAGACGTGAACATTACGTGAATTAAGATCTCAATTTGTATTTATATCATTCTTCGATATACTGGTGCAAAATATATTTATTCATATAACAGCGCCGTTGCAAATTTGATAATTCTATATAATTGCAGATCAAATTATGTTACGCAAAGTTTGAAGTACACCTGGGACAAGTTAGATGGTGTTTACATGATAGCTAGATATATTTGTGAATAATCTGGCTCGAGAGATCACTTGAACAATGTTCGTTAACAATAATTTAATAATATTATAGTATCTGAGAAATTATATTCGATCAAGGATATACAAACATTACCTTTGTTAAACATATTTCGCAAGACAAATGTTTTTCCTAGACATATCAATGTTATTCTCATATTGTATATTATACTCCTTAAACATGGATTAGAATACTCGGAATGCATGTTATACTTTGTTAAATTTCACGCAAGAATATTGTTATTGATTTGCAATATATGGTATGTGTACATTTTATTATATTTCATTTATGTAGGCTTCATAATCCTAAATGTCAGTGTCTTCAAGATGTATTATATGTTTATATATAACATGGATGACGGACATAGGGATTAATGCACAGAATATCTAAGTTCCAGTTCCATGGCTTGATATTTATGAAGATTAGGCATTATTGAGATTCGTTGTATTTCCATTTTATTTCGCAATCCAAGCCCGAATCGCATGGGAACGGCAACCCTGTTTCAATAATGCTCATAAGTATTTGCATTTACTTGCATATATTATTGATTGTAATTTCTATTCTTTTAAGGAATTAAAATATAACTAAACAAACCGTGGAACGTGGTTCAATAATTCTAACTGTAACTGATTAAAGCAATACATTTTAATGAACACAGAATTGAGTCTCGACGACAAAATGACTTTTATTAATATAAGAAAGTGCATATGAATATAGAAATAAGTTTGCTTCTCTAAGCAACACATGTACTACGGATACTATACTGCACTTAACACACTATATCCCTTTCATTTGTTAAGTGCCTGGGGCACAAACCTTTGCCTTTAACTTCTATATCAGTTCTGTCATGCTTCACCATACTGGAATGAGATGGCTATTCTCTGATGCATTTATTTTGCTACTTCGCATGCTGTGGAGTCTTCTGGGATCTTAGATGGCAGAATATCAAGGGGATAAAGAAACATCTATATCTAACACATTTTGATATTCAAGATATTTGGTCACTTCTTAAAGTTCTAATGTCATTGAAGTCGAAACCTATATATAATGTGGTCTATAGTGTTTGATACGACATGGTATATGGGCACCATGTTGTGGAATACTGTTGAGACCTTTGTCTAGAATCGTCTAGAATCATCACTGCCTATATCACCGCTCGCATCTATATCGTATCACTGTTATAGTCTTATATTCTTGATGAGGTTGCAATGCATTCTTTCGACTTTGCCGTTAAATTTTCTCTGTCTGGTAACCCTAGACATGAACAACTGGCCAGCCTATTGACGACACTTATACATCTGATGAACAATAAGTTCCCCTGGCTCGTCTGAAAGATAATCCAGTCCTATGCACGTTGCTGCACTTTTAGTGATATACGCATGAACCGCCACATCGTTTTTTGTGAGCCCAGCATGGATTTTAAATCAGTGTTGTAGTGAGCATGTAGTATTGCGTTGATACCCACTGACTTGCAATTCTCTTATTAAACTGCAGATACGTATCCTACGCACGTTTGACACCCAGCGTGAACCGGATTATTGATTCATCGTGCCACCTGCGTACCATTCTGCCTGCTCTCACTATGAAGACATGGAAACACTCCCTCAGCTTTTAATCAATGGTTAGTTAGTGCACCGTGATTATACCATACCATTTGGCCATCAATTTATCGAATATTTTTTCCAAGTGAAAGTTTATCACATTGCCCATTGATAGTTTAGCATATGGTTCTGTGATCAGTCACTATGGTGTAAAAGCTTTGTAGGACAGCTTCAACCCCATCGAAAGCCGTCCTGAATGACACTTCATAAGCAGGTTTACTCTAACAGAGTGACCAGATTTCATCAGAATGTTCGATCGTTGATTTGCTGTGGGGAAAGGTATGTTGTTATTAGTATATACTCTAATTCCCCTTGAATGTAAAGGACGTGTTCCATCTTCCTTTTGCATCCTGGTATATTTACTAACTTTGTGGAAACATTAGGAGGCGATGCACTCTGGCTTTGTAATGTTCGTCCCCCTGATTTTAGGATGATTTCTTTTAACATGCTAAGGTTGTTTACTGAATAAGGCGTTATGTATACACAATATTAGATTTTCCTCAATTATATCTATATATTTGATGGCTGCTTAGTCGATGTGATGAAATGTGATATCAACATCTCATCTTGCTTATATATATTCATGCGTAACATAGATATGAGAACATATTTGTGTTGATCCTTCATGAGCTCACATATACTATAAGTTCCTGCAGTGTATGTCTGGCTGTATGTTAGGGTGCATGCACACGCGTGTATGTGTGTCTGTGTGTAGATGGACCAGTATTTGTGTGGTACTGGTAAAAATGGCGTACATAATTCGATAGTGTCAGTCATTTGCCAAAACGATTCTCTCAAAAGAACATTAATAACATCAATAATAAAAGAGGTGAAATGATGTAAAGTATTGTCATAACAAATCTGGACCCACACACGCCTTGTTGTTATGACAATACTATACATCAGTTCACCTCTTTTGTTATTGATGCTATTGATGCTCTTTTGAGAGAATCCTTTTTGCAAATGACTGAAAATATCGAATAATGTACGCCATTTTTACCAGAACCACAAACATACTGGTTCATCCACACGCACACACACACACGCATGCACACACGCACACTAACAGACAGACAGACATACACACGCACTTCTCCGTATAATACAAGAGCTGAAAAATATGTTGCAACATGTTAAAATACCCCCCCACACACACACACCTAGACACGCATTCCTACTGAGTGATTCATTTCCATTATCACAATAATGAACAACTTTGCTACACACGCACATGCACACGCTCGCACGCACACATATTTGTCTTAATAGACACCTGAACTGTTGACCTCTCAAAATGACTGCAACTCAATCAAACGGAAAAGGACACTCTTCGACAAACCTACATTTGGTGCGAAACCAGTTCGCACTAAAATCAATTTAAACATTGACGTGTCTTCTACCGACCAATCAAAATTGTTTTGACTACAAGAATTTTTGCAACATGAATTGGCGCGACTTTATAGTGCTTATTCACGTGACATTCAACAACCAACCAAATGTGAATACCTTCCAAGCCACTTTTTTGACACAAAATAGCAAGAATTTCCAAAACTGATCAGATTAGAGCAAAATTCACGAGCACTCTATCTCATGATTATTTTTGAAAAGCATAAGAAATGCGCAAACGGTAAAAACTTAAAACTAAAACAGAATACTCACTAATACTTAATATTAATTTATACTTATTCCTAATTTAAACTATTTTTCAGTGGGTAACATTTGTCAGCATTTACTTTTCTTCTTTACTAATATATTACAACTTGTGTGTCACACCACTATTTTTTTTAAATATATATATATATACATTACACTCTGGTATTTATTGATATCATACCATGAGTTTATTCTATTAACCTTCTTCCTAGTTCTTTCTATATATATGAAGTAACCAAATGAATATTGCAATAATGTTTACCACAATAACGATGAATACAAACATGTAGAAGACTAATCTGGACCAGAGTTAAGACTCGATAGATATTGATGAACAACTTCGATAGTTTTCTAGGCCTATTTAAATATGCAACATGAATTGCACAATGCATATACATGTCATAGAAGCATCTAGTGATGGAAGTACGATGTCACTTCATTTGATCATTCAACATTACCGATGTAATACAGTCTATAGGAGACAGTGAGACATTCTCTCTTCATCGTAAATTCGCCGGTGAGAGTTGGCTTTGGAGCGATGTTTAGCAATGGGAGTGTTGACATGTCGTTTTACTTAGGCACTGATTGGCATGTTGTAACTGGGTGTGCGATGCTGGTGTGATGACGGCTGTGGGTTTGCCAACGGCAAGGTTCTGATTAGTGTAGGAATGGACGTTGCGTTTGCTTGTGTGCGTGAATGGGATAGAAGGACATAAAGTGTGGATAGAAAATAAAGGGTTCAACATGTAATTTAATGGCCAACTTGACGCAACTCATGGAATTTATTCCACCTGAAAATACGTGAAAGTTACACGAAAGTGTGGAATGCTCATTCAAAGGTAAATCGCTACCATCCTCCTAAAATAAATGTATGAATGAATAAATAAAGAAACAAATAATCAAATAAAATTATGTAATCCGGTGTTGAAGAATAAAACGTAGGGGTGACATTTTAAATACACTTTACACTCGCTTTGTGTTGCTCCGTAATATTATCAAATGGTTCAACGTTTGAATCATATTCCGTTTAATGCTTGTCAATTGAAGATATCGTTGCGATATATGCTCAACGGCGAAAGAAGTTTGATAACTCTCATTTAATTTCTTTGTTAAGAGGACTGTTTCATCGTTTGTTGTAGAGTGGTAGGGTAGTGGTAGAAGTCAGGGTGTTAATAATGATAATAATCGAATTCTTAATGTTGTTTTAATGGAAGGAGAAGGAAGATATGACTGCTTCATCAATGATCGGGAAAATAGTAGTAGTAGTAGTAGTAGTAGTAGTAGTAGTAGTAGTAGTAGTAATAGCAGTAGTAGTAGTAGTAGTGTAGTAACAGTATATGATATTTTGTCTTTTGAGGTAGTTTGAGAGCGCAATTGCCACTCTAAACAAATTTGAAAAGTTTGAATGTGAAGGATGGTTGTTGCTGTTCACCTGGTCACTGTTTGACGGACTGTTGGCATGGTTGCTGTGTTATTCTTAGCGTGGTTATTGATTTTGTTTGAAATGCTGTTGTGGACGAACATTATTTGAATAAAAAATGTGTTCAATCTTTCTAGCATTCAATATTTTCTAATAATTTCAACCAGATTGACGTTCCAATATATATTTTCTGATATTTTCCAACTGAAAAGCTAACATTTTAGCTTTATTTAAGACGGTAAATATATCAGTGTTCGTTTAGCTGAATGGTACAGACCGCTCACCATAATTTGATAAGTGCATATTTCGATTTTCTCTAGCGTCTGCTGGCAAACGTTCAGTCTATAAAAGTATTTTCCCTAAGATTCTTAGTTATGTTCACATCTATCACGATATGCTTGGTATTTTTTTTACTTTTCTAAACTTATTATATGTCCGTGTGTGAGTGTATGTGTGTGAATGTCTGTGCGTGTTCTGCAATGCAGTAGACTTTTCAATTGCCCATTGAAATATTCACGTGTCATAAAGCCGATGTAAATTTCGATAATGCCTTAATAGAAATACTTTCTATTCATGCTTTTCTAACTCAAAATGCTGTTTTTCTTTTCGAAATATATTCGATAGCTTTTAGATCCCCGTCAAAAGTTATGTTTTTTTTTTTACCGAATGCTGTATTTTACGATGAGAAAACTTCATTTAGGCGTTAGTTTTTTATGTGCAGGCCATTCAATAGTTTAATGCAATTTGATTGAATCACTGCTGTATTTCTTCTGAACGCGAAGAGCAGTGGCTATTTACGGAATAAAATATATCAATGAACGCAATCGTGTGTAACTTCAGCCACTAACTTAGCTATATTTTCCAATTAGACTGTATTGGCAGAGCTCTGTATATCGGTAGCATCAACAACATAAATATAAACGCATCCATCTCCGATACCACTATGCAACAATATGATTGTCAAATACCCCCTTTTTCACCGTACTTAATATCAAAAAGATCATGAATATTACTAGTATGATAAAAACAACGGTCATCTTATCTATCTTTTTATCATTCTTCTATGCTTGCTCAAACGTGTTTCAGCATGGTGCATATTATGTACGTAAGAGAAATGCATTCTTATTTCTTTTGTGGGACGATTTCATTCTGTTTACACTCCAGATTTTGTAATAAGATTCCTCTTAAGGTGTTTCTATAAATTACTTACGTTATTTGCAAACCCATCTCTAGGCGCAAAATGCATCTCTCTGTTAAAGGAATGAAACAATAAAATTTCTTCTTTGGCAGTTGCTATACGGTGCTAAACTGTCTCACATCTTATCAATTCGTTAAAATTTTAATATCAGATGTCATACAACCGTATAATTTTACTGTCTCAGAGATATATCATGAGAATGTGTCAAACATGTATTTTATATATCAGTCATTATGTCTAAACATATACATAAATGTAGAATTTATATTAGACATAAATTCTCTAGTATAATACGTCTTTCGTTTCTTCTTAGCGAGAAAAAAATATCATTACAAAGTATTAAACAAAACATTCATACCCTAATAAGTCTACCTAGTTGCAAATATATTTGAAGAAACTTCTCACAGTCTCAACCGAAGGAGATTTAGTGAAGGAAACATGTGAAACAAACGTCAAATTGGATTAATAGGATTTAAGGTAGCAACATAATGTTATCTCACTGTCCCTACCATAAATGGTAGACCGAATAACTCCATACATCAACATTTTCTCGCTCCCATTCAATTTATTAATCCCCCTCCTCCTCCTCCTCATCATCATCATCATCATCATCATCATCATCATCATCATCATCATCATCATCATCCTCATCCGTCTTCTTCTTCTTCTGCTTCTTCTTCTTCTTCTTCTTCTTCTTCTTCTTATTATTATTATTATTATTATTATTATTATTATTATTATTATTATTATTGTCGTTATTCCTTGAATCTCAGTCATTGATGTTGGTTAACTGGAAAGTCCGTTGGAATGAATATCAAGCCACTACCTGCAGCCTCAGATATTCAGGACGTATCGGAGGGTTCTTGCTGTTCCAAGCAAGCATGCCTTTTGAAGCGTTCCAAAAAGCGTGAAGGGGCCGATTTTCTTTAACCATCCCTGGAAACTTTTGGAGATAGTCCCCAGTGCGCCTAAGACAATCGGGATCACTTTGACTTCATGGCAGTTGCAAATCCTTTTCACCTCCCACTTTAGGTCCTGGTATCGGTTAACTTTCTCCCTCTCCTTCTCTTGCACTATCGTGTCGAAAGGGCAGGCCACATCCACAATCGGACACGATTTTTTTTCTTTGTCCACAACCACCAGGTCAGGTCTATTGTGTTCCAGTTTTTTGTCCGTCTGTATCCTAAAATCCCACAGCACATTCACCTGATTGTGCTCCATCACCGCCTCTGGCCTATGCTCATACCATTTCTCAGAATGTGGTAAATTGTTTACTGTGCACAGGTGCCAGTGGATCACCCTGCCCATCACATCGTGTCTCCAGCCCTTATAGTGGGTCTGGGCTAGGTGTTTACACTCGGACACAATGTGAGCCACAGTCTCCTCTCTCTCACCACAGATCCTGCACAGTGGGCTAGCCTCCTCCTTGTAAATATGGTGCTTCAACCACTTCGTTTTGAGGGCCTGCTCCTGCGCAGCCATTAGCATTCCTTCTGTAGCCTTTTTGAGGTCTCCTCTTCTCAACCAGTTCCATGTCTGTGGATCTCTAAATTCAGTTTTCTCAAAGAAGGTATTATGAAGGGATTTTCCCTTAAGGCTGCTCTTCCTCCTTGATGTTATTTCCTCCTTGGACAACCCCTGGCCTACTGTCCCCTTCTTCAGTACAGTTCTGAGCATTGGCGCCTTACTATAGGTCACGTATATGTATAGGTTGTTTTTCTCCATCTGAACACAGTCCTCTATGCTGATAAGACATCTTCCACCCTCAGATCTCCTTAGGTAGAGTCTATAGACATCACTCCTCTTGTGGAACATGTTGTAGATAGTCAATAGCTTCCTAGTCTTCCTATCCATTTCTTTTTGTTCAGCAACATTCCATCTCAGAATTCCCGCACTGTACCTAATAATAGACACAGCTCGGGAATTTACTGCACTTATGGCATTCCTACTGTTCAGATGTGACTTTAATACGCTCCTTACTCTCCGAAGGTATACAGTTCTTATCAATTCCTTCATTTTTTGTTCTTGATGTCATCAGACTCCAGAACGCCCAAATACTTGTATCCTTCCTCATAGTCAATTTCCTTCTATCATCTCACCTGTTGGTATCTGGATTCCGTTACTTCTGCTGAACTTACCCCTCCTCATCACAATGACTCCACACTTACTAATACCAAATTGCATACATATATCATTGCTGAAAATACGGAGAGTGTCAACAAGCACATCCAACTTCTTCTCACTCTTCACGAAGATCTTAAGATCGTCCATGAAGAGGAGGTGATTGACGGTAAGCCCTCCCTTTCCCAACCTGTATCCTGCTTTTACTGTTCGCAGTCCACTGGTCAGGGGCATCAGCGCAAGGAGAAACAACAGAGGGGACAGACTATCTCCCTGGAAGATACCTCTCTTGATCTTCACGCTTCCCACGGATTCTCCAGTTGATGTTAACTCTGTTTCCCAGGACTTCATACTTTTGCCCAGCAACTGTCTGATTGTACCTGCCACCTTGAAGATCTCCAGGCTTTTGGTGATCCAAGAATGAGGCACCATGTCAAATGCCTTTTTGTAGTCTATCCATCCCATGGCAAGTCCAGTGTGTTTCCTCTTGCAATTCCTCATTACCATCTTATCAATAAGTAGCTGGTCCTTTGTACCACGTGACTTTTTTCTGCATCCCTTCTGTTCGTCCGGTAACAAGTTGTTTGTGTGGAGGTGATGGTAGATTTCCTCAGACATAATGCTTGTCAACAGTTTCCACATTACGGACAGACATGTGATAGGTCTATAATTGTTAACATCATTACCCTCGATTCGCTCTTTCATTATCAGAACTGTGGTACCTTTTGTGAACCTCTCTGGTACGTCACCTGACATCAAGGAGTCATTCAACATGATTGTCAGTTTCGGGTGGAGGGATGTTATGTTTTAAATCCAATACCCCTGCACACCATCTGGGCCAGGTGATTTCAAGTTGGTTAGTTTTTTGGCCTGCCCCTTAAGTGTTTCAACTGTGATACTCAAATGAGTTTGTTGTTGTGCCTGTTCCTTGATCTCCTTCTGTACTGTCTCAATCCACACTGCCTGGTCATTATGTTTAACATCCTGCTCCCATTTTCCTCTGCAGAATGTTTTAGTTTGTTCCCCCTCAGGGATCAGGTCGTTGCCTCTTTCTTTCCCTTCAAGCTGTCCAAACAGCATCTTCTGGTTGTTGTCGAACATGCGGTTCTGTCTATACTGACTGGCTCTGTTATCGTATCGTCTGAATTTTGCACTCATTGCTACAATGCGTTGCTTCAGTTCCTCAAGATAATATTTAGATTTTTCCTCCTAGTTTTGTATTTTATTTCAAGTCTATTTTTATTGCCAAGGTGTTTTAGTGTCCCATTCAGTAGGGACTCAAGCTTTCCAATGCCATTTCTCATTTCCCTGATTTGACCACTCAGTCGTTTCTTCCACCAAGGCTCTGCTCTTTATTGTCTGTGGTTTCCTCTCGCTTTTTCTTTTTTATTATTATTATTATTTGCATTTATCTTGCTTTATGTTTATACGAGTTATCACCAAGTCACAACCAGTGACCTCAAGAGACAACAAGGTCCGCCATGTTCAAGAAAGAACACACATATTCACACATGCATCCTTAGTGTTTAGACTTGTGATGTACTTATATTGACAGGATCTTCCTTAGTATATGGGCAGTTCCCATTAGTACTATCTTTTGTATTTCTCCTATACGCGGGTTTCCTGGGATTTGCGATAAGTAGTCGTTAGACCCCTTAGGTATCATTCCCAGAGCGCCTACAACCACTGGTATTGTTTTAGTTCTCAATTTCCACATTTTTCCAATTTCTATCTCCAGGTCCTTATACTTGCTCAATTTTTCAAATGTTTTTATAGATACATTCTTGTCTATTGGAACAGACATATCAATTAGCAGGCATACCCTCCTTTGAAAGTCCTTCAATATTATATCAGGTCTATTTGCATCTATTTTTCGGTCTGTTTGGATGCTAAAGTTCCACAAGATTGAGATGTGATCTTTTTCAAGTATGGGAGGTGGTTGATGCTCCCACCAATTCTTTTGATGGGGCAGGTCAAAATGCTTACACATTATCCAATGTATGTATTGTGCAGCTCTGTCATGCCTGTTTAGGTATTCGGTTGGAGCTATAGGACTGCACATTGAAATTATATGGTCAATGGTCTCTGGTTGTTTTTTGCATACACGGCATAATGGGCTGCACCCATTTTTTATTATGTTGGCTTGGTAATTTTTTGTTGGCAGACACTGATCTTGTGCGGATATAATCAGTCCTTCAGTCTCCGATTTCAGTCCAGAGGATGCCAACCACTGATGGGTTAAAGTTTTGTCAACATCAGGATTGTTAGCTCGCTCTGGGTATTTTCCATACAGAGGCTTTTCTTGCCATTTCTTAGCCAGTTTCTGTAGCAGTTCTTTCTTTGCAGTTACTTTTACCTGCTTTGCTTTTTCTGTGTTTTCCATTTCAGCAGTAAATGGGACTTCTGAAATTTGTAGTCCATTACTGTATCTTTGTGCATCTTTTGTAATGGAATATGATCTTTTGGTGCTTTCGTGTTTCAAAACGAGTTCGATCATCCAATCATGTGATTCCCTTAGATATGTGGATAATCCAATTGTTGCAGTTTTCAACGCAATGTCTAACTGGATTAACCCACGTCCTCCTTCTTTCCTAGGGAGATATATTCTATCTATGTCTGCCTTAGGGTGATGCATTCTGTGCATGGTTAAAAATTTTCGGATTTTTGTATCGAGCCTACGGATATCTGTGCTTGACCAGTTGATGACATTGTAACTGTAGGTTACTACTGGTATGGCAAGCGTGTTTATGGCATCGATCCTATTCCTTGCATTCAATTCCGTTCTTAAGATTGCTCTGACTCTGCGGTAACATTCCTTCCTTATCCTTTCCCTCATTGTCGAGTGCTTGATTCCGTCTCCTTCACAAACACCTAGATATTTGTAAGTTTGTTCTTGATCAAGCTCTCTTATCACGTTCCCCCGATCAAGATTAATGTCTGAACTCTTCAGCAGCTTTCCTCTGGTGAACGTTGCTTTGGCGCATTTATCCAGTCCAAACTCCATTTTAATGTCATCACTGAACTGCTTCACAGTGGATAATAGCCCTTGCAATTGTTCATCATTTTTTGCGAATAGTTTCAGGTCATCCATGTAGAACAGGTGATTAATGGTTTTGTCATAGACTCTATATCCATGTTTTGTTTCATTGAGCATTTTACTTAATGGTATAAGTGCGATGCAGAATAAAAGCGGTGATAAAGAGTCACCCTGAAAAATTCCACAATTAATGTTAACTTCTCCAGCTTCCAGTGATTTTGTTTCACTATTCAAAAGGAGTGTCGTTCTCCATGTCCTCATACTGAATGACAAAAACCTCCTGACAACGGGGGATATTTTGAAAATCTCTAAACATTTTTCAATCCAACTGTGTGGCAAACTATCAAATGCTTTTTATTATTATTATTATTATTATTATTATTATTATTATTATTATTATTATTATTATTATTATTGAATGCCATGGTTGACGGAGGCTCGGCTCTGTAAGGTATAGTAATTTTTAACCGTTAAAACAATTGTAAATTGTTTAAAACTTGAACCAAATTGTTGATAAAGACACCCTCCTCCTCGTGAGAGGGGTCTTTCTGTCCGTTATTTGGCCCTTCGGGGTTAAATAACCAGTTATTGGGGTTTTGTACCCAAAATTTCATTTTAAACAAAAAAACATGGCTACCAAAAAGAAATTTCATACGTCACTCCCACTCATTCCGTCTTCTTCTTCCTCAATCATCACTACAGCAGAGAGAAGATTGTCTCTCTCCCTCCCTTCTTTAAATGTGTCTCTCTCCCTCCCTTCTCTTTCGCAAGCCACGAAAGAAAAGAAAAGTCTCGTGCAAAGCGTGCAAGGTTTCTCCACGACGACGACGACAGCGACGAAACAGGTGTGCGGGAAATACGAAAACCCAGTTCATTCGTCTGACGTCAGGAATAATAGCAGTAGCAGCCGTAATAACAACAGCAACAGTGACAATGAAAACAACAGTAGCAGCCGCAACAGCATCACCAGCAGCATAAACAACAACAGCATTAGCAGCAGCAACACCAACAACAACCACAGCAACAGCGGCGGAGGCAGTAGTCGTAGTACCTGCAGCAACAAAAGTACCAGCAGCTCTGACGACAACAACAACAGCAGAGAAAAACCAATCTCATTTGCAGGTATTGCGAAAAACCTGGAAACAATCCTCATAACAAATGAGGAATTAGAGGAAGCGAAGAAGATGGTGACAAAGAACGGACACCGAGCAATCTGCAAGGCAGCGAAAAATTTTTTCGAAACCCAAGAGCACTGTACGGTCACGTACCGTACAGTAAGTACAAAATCCCGTAGGGTGGAAAGAGCCACAGAGGCCCAAATACAAAAAGCCTTGGGGTCTGTGTGGCAGAGGAAAACGCACATCACCCGAGGCAAAAAATACGCCACCGTAGACGTACTTTTTGCCACACCCCAGGAGGCAAAGGCCCAATCAGTAGTGACCCTAAGGAGCGAGGAAATGGTGTTGGTGCCCTCCTACTGTGGGCAAAAAATTGTGAGGGTCAAACTGACCCACGTCCCCCCCGGAATGACCCCTTCTTGGCTGGCCGCGTCTGTCCTCGTCGGAATCGAGGACAAAACAACTGTACTGCAAGTACAGAAAAAAGTAAGAGAAGATTGGGTCGGCTCCTCCATTGAGATGCTAATCCAAACCAACCAGGAGTGCATCGAAGCTATCCCGGATGTGATAGACTTCGATAACGGCACTCAACTGCCCATAAGTGTTGAGGGCAAACGCCCGAAATGCTTTCGCTGTGGATCGAAGACTCACCTCAGGGCCTTCTGCAACGAGAAGACCATGAGAAAGGAGAAAACCCCCCTCCTCCCGAATCCGGTTCCACGGCTACCAGCAACAGGACAAGCGGCAACCAGGAACGATAGGTCCGTGGCACCCATACCCACTCCACGGAAATCAAAGACAGCAGCAGCAGTGGAAATATTAACAACAACAACAGCAATACCAAATGCAGCTGCAACAGAGACTCCAGTGCAAACATCACCAACAACAACAAGTGAAAGAGTGGAGCTGGTACCCCTCCCCGACCTTACAGAATCAGACATGGAGTGTGAGGTGGGAGAGGGATGGCAAAAGGTCGTAAGAAGGCACAAACGCAGAAGCAGCGCATCGTCGCCTTTGAAAAGGGAGGAAAGAAATGAGAAAAGGGTAAAGTCTACTGCAAAGAGACCCACAGCAGCAACACCACCAACACCATCACCACCCACACCAGCACCACCATCACCACCGGCGACAACCCCACCGCCAACAACACCTTCAACACCACCACCACAAGCACCAACATCGCAAACACAACAACAAAACACACACACCCAGCAACAACGACAAGAAAATAGCAGAACCACACCCCACCCCCAGAAAAACAAATGCACGGCAATAAACACACACAACAAGAAACTAATGACTTACATAATTGAACACACAGACATTTCACAACAGGACTACATAATACCAGCACCAATCAAAACGCCAACTAACATAAGACTGCTAAAAATAGCACAGAAACAATACACAAACATTAAAACGAAATTCCCCAACGCAGTTGGTGATTTCAGGGACCTAGGAGGAACCATTAATCGAAGAGTATATTCAGACATTCTCTTAGAAGAGCCGACGACCAGCCGAAGGGACGATTCAACGGTCCCTTCACCAGACGATCAAGTGAAAAGGGATGTAAAAACCATCCCTCCTCTACCAAAAGTACGGTAAGTGGTCTTTCCCATCTTTTCCACTCTATTTTAAACATGACCTCACTCAGAATAGGCAGCATAAATGCGCGTGGCTTGGGGTCGTCATGGAAGCAGGGTCACCTGCTCAACGACCTCAGGTCACTAAACATAGATGTAGTGGCCATCAGCGAGACCAGAATCTCCGAAGCACGGGCCTTCGCACCGATCTTCGGCGGCTACGATGTGTACGCATCTCCCAGCCGTCCTGGATCGGGTGGAGGAGTTGCTGTGCTTTTTCGGAGAGGTTTGGATCTCGCCATACGGGCCATCTTCCTGGACCCAGAGGGTAAGCTGGTGGTGCTGGACGTGACCAGCGGAGACGGGCAAGCTTTCAGGCTAGTGGCCGTCTATGCCCCGACAGGAGCAGGGCGGCCTGATTTCTTCCGGCGTCTGGAGACCTTTCTTGGAACGTCCCGCTCTTTAGTGTTAGTGGGCGACTGGAACGGGATCTTAGATGCACGCTGGGACTGTGTGGGATTAGCGGATAGGGGTGGAGGGTGCAAGAGCCTCACCAACCTGCTCAGGCGTTTTGAACTGTCTGACAGGTACCGATTGGATTTCCCGAATGTGCCAATGTGGACTTGGACAAATCGCATAGGGTCATCCAGATCATATCTAGATAGAGTATTTTGTAGGGAAATAGATAGGTCTAGCATAGGCTGTCCACAATTCAAGATAGTCAGCTACACGGACCACAAATTCGTGATCTGTGTGCTTGACTTAGATAGGCTTCATAGACGAGGACCCGGCTACTGGAAGCTAAACGCGTCCTTACCAGCGCGCAAGGCCTACAGAGACCGGATTAGCGAACTAGTTAAGCGGGCGTTGACGGGGGCCATCGTCAACAACAAGTGGTGGTTTGCTCTGAAAAGAGCGATTAGAATAGAATCGATTAGGTTTAGTAAGGCTTTAGCAATAGAGAAAAATAGAGCAGAGGGAGAACTAGTTAGAAAATTAGACGAGGCGCTTAGCAAAGGCATTGCGACCGACGTGCTTGCGGCGAAATTGGCCCTTGACCAATTCTTCAATGCAAAGCACGAAGGCTGCGTTGTCAGAGCTAGGGTGCGTGCTCTCAGACACGAGGGGACGAAAGCCGTTCAATGGGCCCGAGTGGCGGAGGCGCGTCGTGGCAACAAAGCCACGATCCGGTCTTTGGTGGACCACGACGGGCGCATGCTACTCGATCCCGGGCAAATGTGTGAAGCTTTTCAGCGACACTTCGCTCAGCTGTTCGGGGGCAGCGGGGGGCCGGGTAGAGGGATGGACTTTAGTGTCTACCTCGACGGACTGCCGCGGCTCTCGGCCACTGAGGCGAAGTGTTGCGAAAAGCCGATAACAGCCGCTGAAGTAAGGGAGGCAATGACTGGCTGCACAAGGGGTAAATCGCCTGGTTTGGATGGTCTGCCCTATGAACTTTACGTACAGATGCCAGACTTGTTCGGAGGCCTCTTGGCGGACGTCTACTGCAACTGGCAACAGAACGGGAGAATTCCCAGTTCTGTGAGCCGAGGAGCGGTGGCACTGCTGAGAAAGGATCCGAACAAGGGGGATAACATAGACAATTTCCGGCCCATAACTCTGCTAAACACAGAGTTTAAGATTTTGGCCAAGGTGCTAGCAAAGAGGTTGGCGCTTGTCGTTGGTGGTCTGGTGGGAGAGGCGCAGACATGCGCCATTCCCGACAGATCCATCCACGACAACCTCCACCTCATGCGATACATCGTAGAGAGGGTAGCTAGGGAACCTGGCACGGGTGGGTCCTTGATCAATTTAGATCAGTCGAAAGCTTTCGATAGGGTCGACCATCGTTACCTAGCGGCAGTCCTGAGGGCGGCTGGCTTTGGGCCCGTCTTCAGAGGCTGGATCGCTGCCATGCACAGCGACATCTGCTCTGTGGTGAGAGTGAACGGTCACCTGTCGGAACCGTTCAACATCATGCGCTCGGTCCGCCAAGGATGTCCCCTCTCGTCCCTCTTGTACGTATTGACTCTCGAGCCATTACTGCACAAACTGGAGACGTTGAGGGGGGTCCCGCGCGAACTAGGATGCGGAAGATCCGTATCAGCATATGCGGACGATGTCACCGTAGTGGTGTCGAACGCCAAACACATCGAGGCGATCGGCACTACACTAAGAGAATACGAAGCGATGACAGGAGCAATGATCAACCAGGAAAAGTCAGTGGGCCTGCAGCTCGGCACCTGGAGAGGCAGGTCCATGCCGTCCAACAGCGTCGTCGGACGCTGGACGGACGGACCGGTTAAATTGCTAGGGGTCTGGTTCGGTCCGGACCTCCAGACGGACAAAAACTGGGACGAGGTGACGAGCAGGGTGGCTTCTCTCACCCAGAAATGGGCCGAGAGGAAGCTATCCCTGAAAGGTCGAGCGGAGGTGGCTAACGCGTACATCGCGTCCGTCATCTGCTACCGCCTGACCGTCGTACCTTGTCCTAAGCCTCGCCTGACTGTGCTGGAGCGTTTGCTCTTTCGCTTTTTGTGGAAGGGACGCGCTCCGATGGTCAGGCGGTCCATCTGTTGTCAACACCCGCTACGTGGAGGGCTGGGCATGCCGTGGCTGATGATGCGCAGGCACGCGCTCAGGCTACGACATCTCCACCTCTTCCTCGACGGTGATCAGGTGTGGTCGCCGTTTGCTAGACGCGTGTTTCCCCAGCTCGTTTCCTTGACGGAGCTGCAGTCCTGGGTCAAGCGAAGACCGAGAGGGAGCGCCTGGAGACTGGAATGTCTTCAGGCGCTCACAGCCCTCGACCAATCGGGCAATGTGATCGGTGGGAACTCCACCTCGGCGTTCTATAGAGGATTAGTGGAGGGGAAGAGCGACGACGTACTTGGGGAAACTCTAGGCGTCGACGAAAATCAACTAGCCAATCTCTTCGGAAGAACTTTCGGGCCAGGGCCTATGGACAACTTCCAGAAATCTCTGGCCTGGCAGTGCTACCGAGGAGCCTTGCCAGTTCGGGATAAACTCTACAGGCATGGAGGTGCCGTCAGCCGGGCATGTCCGAGATGCGCGCAGGGCGACGAAACCGTCCTGCACGCACTCGTCCAGTGTCCGAAAATTGCTGACTTGTGGGTTTATGTCGAACACCTGCTGTCGCGTTTAGGACGGATCCGGCTATCATCTGAGTCCATCGTGAGGATTGCCCCGCCCTCCTCCTTTAGCCGGGAAGGGCAGGCAGTTTTTATCTGCCTGGTGGCCATGGCGAAAGAGATAGTATGGTGGACACGTTTGAAAGGGCTGAAGACGAGCACTTACCTCTTCGGTGATGCTCTGATTGACTTTTTCAAATTTCATTTGAAAAGGAAAATCAGAGTAGAGAGGGAAGTGCTCTCTTCCCAGCATTTTGTTGAAAGATGGGTGAGAGAAGCAAGAATGGCCCGAGTGAATGGGCCTACTCTGAGCATATATCTGTAAATTAAAGGTGGAAAACTGGGAGAGGGCACTTGCCTTGGTGGTCAGGGTCATTGTGGCTTTTTACTGGGCTTTCTCCACAAATGTCCCTCCGAAGTCTCCCCCCTATTGGGGAATTTTTCATTGTTATTTTCATTGTTATTTTTGTTACATCCTCTGTTTTTGTTTTTTTTACACGCAGAAATGCCCATTTGTACCGTCCTGCATTGTCCTGCACTGTCCTTAATGTCTACTTTATGTAAACCCTTGTGGTTAATAAAGAAATCATTATTATTATTATTATTATTATTATTATTATTATTATTATTATTATTATTATTATTATTATTGAATGCCATGGTTGACGGAGGCTCGGCTCTGTAAGGTATAGTAATTTTTAACCGTTAAAACAATTGTAAATTGTTTAAAACTTGAACCAAATTGTTGATAAAGACACCCTCCTCCTCGTGAGAGGGGTCTTTCTGTCCGTTATTTGGCCCTTCGGGGTTAAATAACCAGTTATTGGGGTTTTGTACCCAAAATTTCATTTTAAACAAAAAAACATGGCTACCAAAAAGAAATTTCATACGTCACTCCCACTCATTCCGTCTTCTTCTTCCTCAATCATCACTACAGCAGAGAGAAGATTGTCTCTCTCCCTCCCTTCTTTAAATGTGTCTCTCTCCCTCCCTTCTCTTTCGCAAGCCACGAAAGAAAAGAAAAGTCTCGTGCAAAGCGTGCAAGGTTTCTCCACGACGACGACGACAGCGACGAAACAGGTGTGCGGGAAATACGAAAACCCAGTTCATTCGTCTGACGTCAGGAATAATAGCAGTAGCAGCCGTAATAACAACAGCAACAGTGACAATGAAAACAACAGTAGCAGCCGCAACAGCATCACCAGCAGCATAAACAACAACAGCATTAGCAGCAGCAACACCAACAACAACCACAGCAACAGCGGCGGAGGCAGTAGTCGTAGTACCTGCAGCAACAAAAGTACCAGCAGCTCTGACGACAACAACAACAGCAGAGAAAAACCAATCTCATTTGCAGGTATTGCGAAAAACCTGGAAACAATCCTCATAACAAATGAGGAATTAGAGGAAGCGAAGAAGATGGTGACAAAGAACGGACACCGAGCAATCTGCAAGGCAGCGAAAAATTTTTTCGAAACCCAAGAGCACTGTACGGTCACGTACCGTACAGTAAGTACAAAATCCCGTAGGGTGGAAAGAGCCACAGAGGCCCAAATACAAAAAGCCTTGGGGTCTGTGTGGCAGAGGAAAACGCACATCACCCGAGGCAAAAAATACGCCACCGTAGACGTACTTTTTGCCACACCCCAGGAGGCAAAGGCCCAATCAGTAGTGACCCTAAGGAGCGAGGAAATGGTGTTGGTGCCCTCCTACTGTGGGCAAAAAATTGTGAGGGTCAAACTGACCCACGTCCCCCCCGGAATGACCCCTTCTTGGCTGGCCGCGTCTGTCCTCGTCGGAATCGAGGACAAAACAACTGTACTGCAAGTACAGAAAAAAGTAAGAGAAGATTGGGTCGGCTCCTCCATTGAGATGCTAATCCAAACCAACCAGGAGTGCATCGAAGCTATCCCGGATGTGATAGACTTCGATAACGGCACTCAACTGCCCATAAGTGTTGAGGGCAAACGCCCGAAATGCTTTCGCTGTGGATCGAAGACTCACCTCAGGGCCTTCTGCAACGAGAAGACCATGAGAAAGGAGAAAACCCCCCTCCTCCCGAATCCGGTTCCACGGCTACCAGCAACAGGACAAGCGGCAACCAGGAACGATAGGTCCGTGGCACCCATACCCACTCCACGGAAATCAAAGACAGCAGCAGCAGTGGAAATATTAACAACAACAACAGCAATACCAAATGCAGCTGCAACAGAGACTCCAGTGCAAACATCACCAACAACAACAAGTGAAAGAGTGGAGCTGGTACCCCTCCCCGACCTTACAGAATCAGACATGGAGTGTGAGGTGGGAGAGGGATGGCAAAAGGTCGTAAGAAGGCACAAACGCAGAAGCAGCGCATCGTCGCCTTTGAAAAGGGAGGAAAGAAATGAGAAAAGGGTAAAGTCTACTGCAAAGAGACCCACAGCAGCAACACCACCAACACCATCACCACCCACACCAGCACCACCATCACCACCGGCGACAACCCCACCGCCAACAACACCTTCAACACCACCACCACAAGCACCAACATCGCAAACACAACAACAAAACACACACACCCAGCAACAACGACAAGAAAATAGCAGAACCACACCCCACCCCCAGAAAAACAAATGCACGGCAATAAACACACACAACAAGAAACTAATGACTTACATAATTGAACACACAGACATTTCACAACAGGACTACATAATACCAGCACCAATCAAAACGCCAACTAACATAAGACTGCTAAAAATAGCACAGAAACAATACACAAACATTAAAACGAAATTCCCCAACGCAGTTGGTGATTTCAGGGACCTAGGAGGAACCATTAATCGAAGAGTATATTCAGACATTCTCTTAGAAGAGCCGACGACCAGCCGAAGGGACGATTCAACGGTCCCTTCACCAGACGATCAAGTGAAAAGGGATGTAAAAACCATCCCTCCTCTACCAAAAGTACGGTAAGTGGTCTTTCCCATCTTTTCCACTCTATTTTAAACATGACCTCACTCAGAATAGGCAGCATAAATGCGCGTGGCTTGGGGTCGTCATGGAAGCAGGGTCACCTGCTCAACGACCTCAGGTCACTAAACATAGATGTAGTGGCCATCAGCGAGACCAGAATCTCCGAAGCACGGGCCTTCGCACCGATCTTCGGCGGCTACGATGTGTACGCATCTCCCAGCCGTCCTGGATCGGGTGGAGGAGTTGCTGTGCTTTTTCGGAGAGGTTTGGATCTCGCCATACGGGCCATCTTCCTGGACCCAGAGGGTAAGCTGGTGGTGCTGGACGTGACCAGCGGAGACGGGCAAGCTTTCAGGCTAGTGGCCGTCTATGCCCCGACAGGAGCAGGGCGGCCTGATTTCTTCCGGCGTCTGGAGACCTTTCTTGGAACGTCCCGCTCTTTAGTGTTAGTGGGCGACTGGAACGGGATCTTAGATGCACGCTGGGACTGTGTGGGATTAGCGGATAGGGGTGGAGGGTGCAAGAGCCTCACCAACCTGCTCAGGCGTTTTGAACTGTCTGACAGGTACCGATTGGATTTCCCGAATGTGCCAATGTGGACTTGGACAAACCGCATAGGGTCATCCAGATCATATCTAGATAGAGTATTTTGTAGGGAAATAGATAGGTCTAGCATAGGCTGTCCACAATTCAAGATAGTCAGCTACACGGACCACAAATTCGTGACCTGTGTGCTTGACTTAGATAGGCTTCATAGACGAGGACCCGGCTACTGGAAGCTAAACGCGTCCTTACCAGCGCGCAAGGCCTACAGAGACCGGATTAGCGAACTAGTTAAGCGGGCGTTGACGGGGGCCATCGTCAACAACAAGTGGTGGTTTGCTCTGAAAAGAGCGATTAGAATAGAATCGATTAGGTTTAGTAAGGCTTTAGCAATAGAGAAAAATAGAGCAGAGGGAGAACTAGTTAGAAAATTAGACGAGGCGCTTAGCAAAGGCATTGCGACCGACGTGCTTGCGGCGAAATTGGCCCTTGACCAATTCTTCAATGCAAAGCACGAAGGCTGCGTTGTCAGAGCTAGGGTGCGTGCTCTCAGACACGAGGGGACGAAAGCCGTTCAATGGGCCCGAGTGGCGGAGGCGCGTCGTGGCAACAAAGCCACGATCCGGTCTTTGGTGGACCACGACGGGCGCATGCTACTCGATCCCGGGCAAATGTGTGAAGCTTTTCAGCGACACTTCGCTCAGCTGTTCGGGGGCAGCGGGGGGCCGGGTAGAGGGATGGACTTTAGTGTCTACCTCGACGGGCTGCCGCGGCTCTCGGCCACTGAGGCGAGGTGTTGCGAAAAGCCGATAACAGCCGCTGAAGTACGGGAGGCAATGACTGGCTGCACAAGGGGTAAATCGCCTGGTTTGGATGGTCTGCCCTATGAACTTTACGTACAGATGCCAGACTTGTTCGGAGGCCTCTTGGCGGACGTCTACTGCAACTGGCAACAGAACGGGAGAATTCCCAGTTCTGTGAGCCGAGGAGCGGTGGCACTGCTGAGAAAGGATCCGAACAAGGGGGATAACATAGACAATTTCCGGCCCATAACTCTGCTAAACACAGAGTTTAAGATTTTGGCCAAGGTGCTAGCAAAGAGGTTGGCGCTTGTCGTTGGTGGTCTGGTGGGAGAGGCGCAGACATGCGCCATTCCCGACAGATCCATCCACGACAACCTCCACCTCATGCGATACATCGTAGAGAGGGTAGCTAGGGAACCTGGCACGGGTGGGTCCTTGATCAATTTAGATCAGTCGAAAGCTTTCGATAGGGTCGACCATCGTTACCTAGCGGCAGTCCTGAGGGCGGCTGGCTTTGGGCCCGTCTTCAGAGGCTGGATCGCTGCCATGCACAGCGACATCTGCTCTGTGGTGAGAGTGAACGGTCACCTGTCGGAACCGTTCAACATCATGCGCTCGGTCCGCCAAGGATGTCCCCTCTCGTCCCTCTTGTACGTATTGACTCTCGAGCCATTACTGCACAAACTGGAGACGTTGAGGGGAGTCCCGCGCGAACTAGGATGCGGAAGATCCGTGTCAGCATATGCGGACGATGTCACCGTAGTGGTGTCGAACGCCAAACACATCGAGGCGATCGGCACTACACTAAGAGAATACGAAGCGGTGACAGGAGCAATGATCAACCAGGAAAAGTCAGTGGGCCTGCAGCTCGGCACCTGGAGAGGCAGGTCCATGCCGTCCAACAGCGTCGTCGGGCGCTGGACGGACGGACCGGTTAAATTGCTAGGGGTCTGGTTCGGTCCGGACCTCCAGACGGACAAAAACTGGGACGAGGTGACGAGCAGGGTGGCTTCTCTCACCCAGAAATGGGCGGAGAGGAAGCTATCCCTGAAAGGTCGAGCGGAGGTGGCTAACGCGTACATCGCGTCTGTCATCTGCTACCGCCTAACCGTCGTACCTTGTCCTAAGCCTCGCCTGACTGCGCTGGAGCGTTTGCTCTTTCGCTTTTTGTGGAAGGGACGTGCTCCGATGGTCAGGCGGTCCATCTGTTGTCAACACCCGCTACGTGGAGGGCTGGGCATGCCGTGGCTGATGATGCGCAGGCACGCGCTCAGGCTACGACATCTCCACCTCTTCCTCGACGGTGATCAGGTGTGGTCGCCGTTTGCTAGACGCGTTTTTCCCCAGCTCGTTTCCTTGACGGAGCTGCAGTCCTGGGTCAAGCGAAGACCGAGAGGGAGCGCCTGGAGACTGGAATGTCTTCAGGCGCTCACAGCCCTCGACCAATCGGGCAATGTGATCGGTGGAAACTCCACCTCGGCGTTCTATAGAGGATTAGTGGAGGGGAAGAGCGACGACGTACTTGGGGAAACTCTAGGCGTCGACGAAAATCAACTAGCCAATCTCTTCGGAAGAACTTTCGGGCCAGGGCCTATGGACAACTTCCAGAAATCTCTGGCCTGGCAGTGCTACCGAGGAGCCTTGCCAGTTCGGGATAAACTCTACAGGCATGGAGGTGCCGTCAACCGGGCATGTCCGAGATGCGCGCAGGGCGACGAAACCGTCCTGCACGCACTCGTCCAGTGTCCGAAAATTGCTGACTTGTGGGTTTATGTCGAACACCTGCTGTCGCGTTTAGGACGGATCCAGCTATCATCTGAGTCTATCGTGAGGATTGCCCCGCCCTCCTCCTTTAGCCGGGAAGGGCAGGCAGTTTTTATCTGTCTGGTGGCCATGGCGAAAGAGATAGTATGGTGGACACGTTTGAAAGGGCTGAAGACGAGCACTTACCTCTTCGGTGATGCTCTGATTGACTTTTTCAAATTTCATTTGAAAAGGAAAATCAGAGTAGAGAAGGAAGTGCTCTCTTCCCAGCATTTTGTTGAAAGATGGGTGAGAGAAGCAAGAATGGCCCGAGTGAATGGGCCGACTCTGAGTATATATCTGTAAACTAAAGGTGGAAAACTGGGAGAGGGCACTTGCCTTGGTGGTCAGGGTCATTATGGCTTTTTACTGGGCTTTCTCCACAAATGTCCCTCCGAAGTCTCCCCCCTATTGGGGAATTTTTCATTGTTATTTTCATTGTTATTTTTGTTACATCCTCTGTTTTTCTTTTTTTACACGCAGAAATGCCCATTTGTACCGTCCTGCATTGTCCTGCACTGTCCTTAATGTCTACTTTATGTAAACCCTTGTGGTTAATAAAGAAATCATTATTATTATTATTATTATTATTATTATTATTATTATTATTATTATTATTATTCTCATCCTTATCTATATTACTAAAACAGAGAATGCCTGTCTGTCAGCATGTCGGTTCAATCACTAAAACTGGACAACCACCCAACCGCGTTTTTCAAACTTTACACATGAAATACTTATGGTCCCGTGACTGTTTTGAGAAGAGGAAATCTCAAATTGTTCATGCCCGAGGGACTGCATTAGGCGATTTAGCGATTTCTCTCTATAATGCTTAGTCTTTCTCTTTTTAGATGGATACATAGATATAACATCGTGCCTTTATAGTATATGTATATATGCCTGACTGTCTGAATTACCTCATTATGACGCGATCAGTGTGTGTGTGTGTATATGTATATATAGTGTGTGTATATATATATTCGTATGCCAGTGAACGTCTTCAAGAACCAAAGTATCGTCTTTTACATCTGCGTTCACAGATTAATTTGTTTAGTTTCAGATGATCCCGTTAAGGGTGAAAGCAGCATTTCTTTGCTTAAACTTTAATATGTTATTGTAATATAGATATTCGTGTACATGTATTTTTACACACACAAACACAAACTATAAACAAAAAAAGCCGGGGATTACATAATCGCATGCATCACTGACAGATATTTTTGCATACACAAAAGCATTTTGAAATATTTACTTCTGCGTTCACTGATTGATTTGTTTAGTTTCAGAAGATCCCGTTAAGGGTAAAAGCAGCGATCCTTTGCTTAAACTTTAATCTGTTATTTTAATAAATAAATATATATATATATATATATATATATATATATATATATATATATATATATATAATTATATATTCGTGTACAGATATGTTTACATACACAATAACAAAATATAGACAAACGTACATTCACGAGACCCGATAAGGATAAATATATATCAAATATATAAGAATCCTGGAGCAGATCCCGAGCAGCGTCGGGCCATTCTGCTATTCATTACTATTCGTTACGGACTTGTGAAGACGTGTTATTGTGAGACTCGACATTTAAAATCTATTTGTAGAAAATGATTGTGGTTAATTGCAAAAATGACACTAATTATTTTTTTCTGAAAATAAGATAACAGATTTTCGCTTCGGCCTAAATGTCGAAACATTCTTTAAAAAAAAAAAATCTTAAAATACAAACTTGACGGTCGCAAAAGATTTCGCCCGCAAAAGAGAGCGATTCTTTCGATCAACAGAACACCAACTTTTCTTCCAACAGCAGTAGCAGTAGCAGCTGTACTAATATCAGTATTACCAACAAACACGCTTATATCGTGAATTTGGTTTTCGAAATTAACGCAGTCGCCACTACAAAATAACTCATCAAAGAAACAAAAAAAGAATACCACAGCCATTACAACCAACATACTCACCAGAACTACAACCACCGCCGACACTAGCACCTCCATCACCGCCACCACAACAACAACTACAACAATAGCACAACCACCACCGCTACAACAACAATAACAACAGCAACATCAGCAGCAGAGACAGAGATGTGTCAGAGACTGCATCAGCAGTAATATTGGAGCCGGTAGCAACACCAGCAGCACCAGCAGCCGCAGTATAGATAGCAGAATCACCAGCATCAGAGGCAATAACAGCGGTAGCTGCAACATCAGCGCTAGACCAAACGTAACGTTTGCGAGGGCCTCAAACAAAAGTAAACGGTCACGGTGACCCTCGGGAAAAGGGATAAAGGCAGACAAATGGTAAAACATTATGAACACTGGGTCAGCCTAACTCCTCCATCAGACATATATGTACGGTATTGTAGCGTACATTAGCATAATAATTGTTTCTACTTTTGGCACAAGGCCAGCAATTATCCAGTGTATTACTGGTACTTTATTTTATCAACTCCGTAAGGATGAACTGCAAAGTTAACCTAGGCGGGATTTGAACTCAGAAGGGCAAGAGCCGTAACTCTATGCGTCAAAGCATGGCGTCCCACTCTCTACCGATACTGCCAATCCACCTCCCTTTTATTAGCGTAATAATACGCTTTTTTAGAGCTGGTCTCGTACTCTCAGGTACAAAATGTTTTGGGAGCCGTATGGACTAAAGATACAGACAACACACGAGAGAATATAGGGAACTGCGGATGTGTTTATTGCAATCCAAAAATGAGCCACAGAACACTCCATGATGGAAATAAAAAGCGATGAGCTCTGTCTTGTCCCAAGCCACTACGGCAAAATACTCGAGTGCGAGTCACCCAGGTTCCCAACGCATTTGCCACTCAAAATCTGTTTTCGACCACATCGAAGATGACACCAGCTTCCTATAAAAAAAGAAGAATCATAGATGGCAACTGGTCCCCGTCAGGAATGGAGCAGCTGATCGAACTGGACCAGAAAAAAATTAAGCAAATCACAGATATCATAGACCTCCCATACAACAGCCCCCTCACGCTGACAGGCAAGCGTTGAAGGCAACAATGCCTAACAATTCCTGAAACAACCGACTTAAATGGCTTCTGTTTTCAGTAATAAGCACAAACTCAGCAACGGTAGCAAGAGCACCACTACCATCCACCAAGCGAGAAGCAAAACAAACACCACAACCACCATCCACATGACAGAAACCACAACATCTCTGGAGGACACATCCGTTTTTGAACGGATTGTGACGAGGATGAGGGATTGAAAACAATCAAAATAAACAAAAAACAAAGAATGAATTATTTTGCTTCACCCAAAAAAGAAGGGGTTGAAACAAACAAAGAAATGCAAGAGATAAAAGCCCCGTAGACCACCACTGATAACATCATCAACTGACCCATCGTGTAAAACACCAATGTCATCACCATTATTAACTCCAACATCACCACCAAGACCACCGCAAAAATAAAATCACGAATAACAAACCAAACCGAAACAAACACACATGCGCAACCACATTAGGCGTAAAAACGATTAAAATCGATAAAACTGCAACGCACTACAGGGCTTTAAACACGAACAGCAAACAATGTAGAGCACTAATGCTAGCACATCACATGTACCACAGAGATAAACAAAACAATAACTCAAAAATTCACACTTCCCACATACATAGAATTAAGACGTATCTCCAAAAATACATATACACATTTTAAAGGAAAAATACCTAATGTCAGTTTAGATTTCCTCGAAATAGTCCCCTGACGGATGTACAAAGTTATATTTGCGGAGAGGGCTTCAAATAGCTAGAAGGACGGAGGAATTGTCCTTTCTCCACAATAATGATATAAGTTGTATTTCCCAGCTTTTCCTACTATTTTCAAATATGGGCTTCTTCAGAATAGATAGCGTAACTGCACATGGCATGGGGTATCATGGAAGCAGGGTCACGGGTCAACGATTTCAGGTCAATGATCATAGTTGTGGAGGACATCAGTGCGATCAAAAGTCCCAAAGCACAATTCTTTGCAACCAATTACGAGGCGTATGCTTAAAAGGTCTCCCTAAACATGGAGGAGGAGTCGCTATGTTGTTTAGGAAAGGACTCGATCTCGTGATACAGATCATTATGCTGGACCCAAATGGTAAGTCAGTGGTGCTGGACGTGACAGGCAACGAAAGCTATGCTTCAGCCTATTGGCTCTTATCTCCATCACCATGCAGGTCATTGTGTAATCTAACGTTTTCATTTGTTTTCCTCAATGAAGTTAATGGTTTAATGTTCCACCACCTCCGGTGATATTCTTTTAGGGGGGAGGGGCACAAATAAGCTCTGCTGCCAACGCCAGATTCGACACATAGTACCCCACAACCAGCATTAGCACCGGCAATTGAAATCGCAGACAACACACTTAAAACAAACATAGACACATCTAAATCAATACCATGACCACCACCAACACCACCTCCACCACCAACATAATCACCCGAATGTAAACAAGCGCAACCAGTCAACATCAAAACACACAAGTCCTTGGTATATTAACAAGAGCCTACATGAAATTGATTGCCCAGTACCAGGAAGACAATAAATAGAAAACAACATGGATAATTTTGATACCAGTATATTTCGTGTACCAGAAGACCTGATGTTTGTATTATGTTGCTAGGTGCATACAAGAACATTAAGGAGATCTTTCAATGTGACGTTGGAACCTAATTCCTGAAGGGTTTCCCATTAAGATCCCCCATTTGCTATTTCCATGGTTAACGTAGATATAGCTTATAGGCGAGAACCTGGTTACTGGAAACTCAACACTTCATCCCTAGCGCGGCGCGGCGTAAAGCGTGTAGAAAATGGGTCACAAATTTAGTTAAATTTAGGTTGACAGCGGGGTGATGGATAACAGGTTGTGTGTTGCTACAAAGAGCTAGATTAAAGTAGCGTCGAAGGGTTAGAAAAGAAATACAAAGGAGGGAGAGCTACTCGCTAAATGAGATGGTTAGAAGTGGCATTGCAATTGACGTGCGGTCGCAAAAATGGCTTTAGACAATTTTTTTCACTTCGAACCAGAAGGGTTACAATATCAGAGCAAAGGCGCGGTAAATAAGAAACGAGAGAACGAAAGCTGTGGGATTGGTCTGTGTGGTGGAGTCGCAGCTTGGTAACAAATCCATGATTCGGTCGTCGATGGACACAGATGATCGAATGCTGAACGATTCGAGGCTGATTTGTGGGGCATTTCACAAGACATTTGCTTACTGTTCAGAGGGAGTGGGACGTCGGAGTCCTTGTCGGATTTTAGTCCCAAACACGATGGCCTAACGAGACTCTCCCCAGACATAACTGAGCGCAGCAAAAGGCCGATAATTGGGACGAATGCACGAGAAGGGTGGCCATAATCCTCCACAAATGGCCTGAGAGTATAATATCCCTGAAAAATCGGTTTGAGGTGGCGAACACAAGCCTAGCTTGGCATTGGATTTATGTCAAGCAGCTGTTGCAACGTGGTGACGGATGAAGCTGTTGACCGCTCCATAATGAAGATCACTCTGATGTCGTCTTGTGGTCGGGAAGGGCAGGCAATCTAACTAAGCCTGGTGGTCGTAGTGAAATAAGTTGTGACGTGGAGGGGTTGAATGGGTGGAGGAGTGCCACTTTGTCTTTGGCCAATATTTCATCAACTATATCAAGTTTCAGTTAGAAAAGTAAGTGAGTGTGCTGCTCCCATTACATTTGCTAAAATGAATGTGGATGAATGTTGTGATAACGGCCCATTGAATTGGCCTACACTAAGCAGTAGACTGTAGGATGATTGATTTGATGAGGTTGCCCTCCTTATGTGCGATTGGAGCGTCGGGGGTTTGAAAATTAGTGGGGTTCCTGAATCGTCTCCGCATGGTTCTCTATACTATTGGGGAATTTACATTGTTGAATGTTCTGGCAATTTGATTTTATATAATTTTTCTCAATTACTTTTGTTAAACCCCACTTTTTCCTGTTTGTTATATATCGGCCCTTGTTGCAAAAAAAGATTTTTTAGAATTTATCATTAATATTATCATTATTATCATTATTATTATCATCATCATTATCATCATCATTATCAGTATCCTCATCATATTAAAATGAACTTTCTGGAAAGAATACATGATGACATTTATGAGTGCTGAATGCCGACACGGATAATTGTTGAAAGAATATCTGTGACAAAATTTTGAATTTCAGTATATTTTACACGAAATTTAAATTATAAAACGTTAATGAATCCACTGACGTAATTAATGAAGCAAGTTATTGTTGATGAATTTACCACGTTCAAAACTACTCATGAGAACGAATCGAGGTTTTTGTGTCTTTATCGCTGCACAAACAGAATAAAAACCGTGTCCACGCGTACACACATACATGCATACATATGCACACATACACACACATACACACACATACACACACACACACAAGTGTATACGTATATATATATATATATATATATATATGTGTGTGTGCGTATATGTGTATATATATATATATATATATATATATATATATATAGAGAGAGAGAGAGAGAGATAGATATAGATATATATATATATATGTTTATATATTTGAACTAAACAAAACAGTATACACGAAGCAAAATTACGGTTATATTAGTTTCACTCTTATGCATATATGTATGTGTTTGTGTTTGTTTCTATACGTGTGTGACTATGTGTGTGTGGTAACCATAAAAAATGCCAACATTCAATCACAACAAAATGAAAACTGACTAAATATGAATTAATGAAATATAGCTATTGGAATCAAATCATCAATATATGCATCATATTTATGGGCACCAATAAAATCGGCAATTACTGCAGATCATGATATTCCTAAATTTTGGGGAATGATAAATCATTGATGTCATAACACGCAACAACTCACACTCATAACAAGGGTTCCTTATCATTTAAATATAAATCCAGCAAACTAAAGGGAAATTAACCAGAGTATGTTTGAAAACATTAACAAGAAGCGTTAGATTTATACGACTCTGAAATATGTGACAGGCGTCATGGTCGTTTGTCCTGTTAGAATGAACAACCAACCGTAAGTGAAAAAGAACATTTCATTTATACATACGCATTGGGTGATCATCTGTGAAACACTTTATCGCATTGCTTCTCACTTGGAATTGCCATGAGGCTAGAAAAGCTGTAACAAAATGAAATGCAGAACTCCTAGAAAAGACAAATACAGTTTCATCACAGATCGTAGAAATAAAACAACACATTTTGCAAATATTTCTTTTTAACGTAGGAAGAAGCCTGGCCGCAATAATTGTAAAATAAATTGAAGCAATTTTCTAAGATAATATAAACAATCTGCGGTAATAACTATCCAAGGCACAATTATTTATATTCTATTACTTGAAGAAATTCATTTCTACACCACAAATTCATATAATATAAAACAAGCATTTGTTGCACCTCAAGACAGTACACTATGTTACGATAAGAGCCACATGTATCTTTAGGATTCATACTAGGCCCATGATTCTGAGTAGTTGTGAAAATTCACTATCTTTATCAAGACAATTGCATGCATACATCATACCAGTGCAATCCAATTTACAAAGTAGGAAATGAAAGCGTAAAACATAAAAATAACAACTGAGAGGAAGATAAAATGTTTAGAATTTCACTAGAAAGAAAATCCGGTAGAGTTAACTTGTATCACTTACCAAATATGTGTTTAACTATGTCGGTTGTTCTTTTTGAAATCGTATCTTGAAATGAACTCCCCATCCATATATACCTCATTTATTCGAAGAATAATTATATAAAATTGTCGATAATATTATTCAATCAACATAAATGTCAATTTAATGAAATATCACACAGCTAACATTCTCACCCTACATTGCACACACACAGCCAGAACTAACTACACAAGTAAAGGTTTGAAATGCATCCTCCATGCTTTCATAACGTATATTTCAAAATATGCTCCTGCCTAATATTCTATCCCCTGCATATGATATAAGACATTCCCTGTAGTATAACCGAATGTATTCTCTAGCAAAATATCGTAGGTATCTTCGGTAATCATGGCTTTCAGTCAATAGAATTTTATGTTCAAGCAATAACAATATTCATTAAAAACAAAATACTAAGTCATTGGATCCCTCAAGTTGCAATACCATATTGGATTAATAATCGCATATTTTGAATATATATCTTGGTTCAAGCAAACAAATTATAGTTCGTAGCCTATAACAAATAGACATGTACCATGTCTGTTCATTATCTAGTTTATATATATGCTATGGCACGTTTTCTATTATACAAACACATAAAACTCATCGTTCCTCTACAAAAGTTATATGGATATCAAACTCACATAACAAACTCATCTCCAAAAGCAACGTCAATTTTCCGTCCCCATATTCAACATTAAAGACCATCCGAATAATGAAATGGACTTCTTGGGGAATGCCCCTTTGTTTTGAGTGTTATATATCGATAATCATTATGTCAAAATATGTAGCACACGTATGTCAATATAACCAGTAGTAAACGAATGTATCTAATTTATTCCATTTTGCCGTATTTGTCCTAAACAGGTCTTGAAGGTGGTGAAGGCAAGTGACCAGACAAAATTAGGCCCTTCTCTTCCAAGGATGTAAATCCCTTATCTGGGACGTGACATGCTGTGACACTTTCACTGCTTCCAAACGTAGTTGGCTCGGCCACAAACCCAGGTACGGCGGCTAGTAATGCAGTGGACAGGAAATCAAGCAAAAATCAGAGCTACTCCGGTAGCTTCCTCCTTGCATCTGTCACCGTCGGGACGCCAGGGTGTCATCGGAACCCGGACATCTTACCTCATCCGTAAAATCGGAACGATTGCAGCCTCTCAGAGGAAGAAACCCCGGAGGTGGATTGGCTGTTGCAGAATGTATCCCTGGCCAATATCCACGGAAATGCCTTTGACATTTTGGTCGTGGGGACAGCCGAACCACCGCTCTGACCTAGGTGTATGGTCTGTCAATATTTCACTCTCACACTTTTGTTCCTTAATCTAGTAGTCCCTTCTCTTCCCCATCATTTCCTTTCATTTATCGTATTTATAGCCCTTTTCAATGATGTTCGATTTTCCTGTATGTTCATGTGGAATGCTATTTATACAACTTTTCATGTGTAATGCTATTTATAGAACTAGAAAAAATAATCAATTTAAACATAACAATAGTAAAATCATATCCCAAAAGTGGGATAACACTATTTTATTAATCCATGAACTCTCCTGGAAAATGATATTGTACGCCACACATGTTAGTATTAAACCTTTCAAATATCGTTATACATGTAATACGTGACATATTAGAGAGACTGAAATTACAAATAAACGTTTAATATTTATTATCTATTTAGAACGATTGTAATTATTTGACTGGATGGCATCCATTTTTATCTGTTAATTGCCAACATTATTAATGTAACGTCTCTAGTAATATATTGTCTCTCGTTATGTAACTTCAATCATCAGCTTGATAAGGAAATGCAACGTGATTGGTCTATTTATTTAAACACGGTTTTTGTCAAATAAATATACCTCAAGAGACATTCCACTTGCAGAAAATGCCACGCAGCGAGTTCGGTCTGCGAGGCTATGTTTAGTACAAACTCATTGATAATTCATATGCTTTAATAATGGTGCAAAATAAATTGCGTGTTTTTGTTTAAAATGTGTATCATATTTAAATAAATATTTACAAATGAATACCTCATTATAAGATAAACTTTAAATAAAGTGTAGTTTAATAAAACATTTATTTTCAAGAAAGTAAGCTTGAAAATAATATTTTGTATAAGCTATACATATGTATGGTGCATACGGATCGATTTTCGAGGTGTTTTATTACCCAAGCAATTGCAATTCAGCTAATGTTGTTGTTACTGTTGTTGGTTAGGATGGCATTGTTTTGTTGTTGTACTTCTTCTTCTTCTTCTTCTTCTTCTTCTTCTTCTTCTTCTTCTTCTTCTTCTTCTTCTTCTTCTTCTTCTTCTTCTTCTTCTTCTTCTTCTTCTTCTCCTCTTTCTTTATTTTAGGCATATTTTTTCGTTCTGTGTAAACAATTTTCATACTGCTTCGCGTTACAATATTGAAGTGAGTGGCTTTTGCATTGGCGGAAGCCATGTAACCCTTGTCAGTTGAGCCGATGCAATGTATCACGTATTTATATTGAACGTCACATTTTATAACGTATAACACAACGTATTTGATTTTTATTTAATTTTATTTTATGCTATTGTGTATGATTTTGATTTTGATTATATTATGAATTATACTTCAAATATAAGTAATATATATCTCACCCTATTGGTTACCGGGCATTTTATGTATATTTGATAGAAATTCCTAAAATCATGTCCCAATAGGTTGGACATACCAGGAGGTTAACCAAGGCACTACTTATTATCAATTTTACTTCTTTACTCTCTATTAATTAAACATTTATTTATCATCCTCAACAATTTACTTACATCTTAATATTTGATAGAGTTCTTTTGTACTACTAGGTTCTATACCTTAATTTTCTATATTCTAATATTTCCCATGTTCATCATATTTTACATTATAATCTATAAACTTATGATATTTCATATATAATCTAATTTAAGCAACCCATTTGATTTAATACTAGCTACAGATTTGTATCATTTTTATTTTCAACTTTACCTAGAACAATCTAGTTGTAATTGTATTGCTATTATCATTAAAATGTATTATTATGAGCATTATCTAGTTCACGCTACAGCATGTAATAAACTTATGATTGCTTTCTGAGTTTGTCATATTACGGCAAATTTTCTTTCCTTCCCTTGGAATTAAGTAATTCATTAATTTCCCCTTCTTCAATATTTGAATATACTCAGTAGTGGGATCTTGTAGTAATGAAGAAGATTATTCCGTCAGTCTCAAATTTCATTTCCTAATATAATACACACACTCACATGCGTGAACTGAATTACCATTTAAACAAATAACTTTAACGAACCACTTATATTAACATTATAATTTATTTTAAATGTTTATGTTGTTATCTATATTTAAATTATTTCTCCTTGGTGTATCTGTAGCAATTCACTTTTCTTAATAGCTTTAAACGCGATATTCCACACTACTTTTATGATTTTTATAATTTAATAGCACTAATAATACAGAGTTAAGTATCCCTAACTTTGTAGCACTATTTCTTTTTTGTTTAATAGCTTGGATGTATCTATGAACAGCAGAATTTCTCTCACCATCGAAAACACCCTGACTACTCGCAGTTGCGCCGACCTGACCGAAAATGCTTAGCATTGACGCGGGTGTTAATCAGTGATGGTTCATCGCATCAATAACACGGAATTCCGTAGCCATCTCAAGGTCACATATATTCTCTGTTTGTGTTACTGTAATTCATTGTATTAAATTATTAATTATGTAATCCGCATTTGCCGTTGTCACCAATGTGTTGCTTCGTGGCCAAATGATGTAATTTGGACAATAAAATATGTATAGTGTTTTTGTTTTTTTTGCTAGTTAAAAATGTAAAACGACATACAGGGTCCGGTGGCCGTTGCTTTAAATGAATAGTTGTCTCCGTCCCTGTATCAGCCGCGAGAATCAATGTCTATGAAGGATGAGCTACATAACGTCGAGTGATTTTCTCTTATGCATCACGTTTACTAATAGGAATGACCAAATCTACCCATTGGTAAACCACAGACAGACACGCACATATATAGATATACATATATATACGTCCGATTTATATATATATTGTATATAAGTATATATATATATATTTAAATATCGGAGTTTAAAACTCACGTTTATCATCTATAAATGTAATGAATTCAAGTGTTTAACTCTGTCTTTTAATATATCAGCGCCTAATTTATTTCTGTATGTAAGTAGAGCCTCTTAAGTTGAATTGTTGTAATCAGGTTTTTTGGCGGTTTTATGGTCTTTTCACACCACCATGGGCTATATAACGCCCGTGATTTATCTGTACATAATGTGCGTATTTAAATTTTTGAAATAATTTAGAAGTGCTTAGCATATTGTACACCAATATCTTTTATGTGGCAAAACATACTCTGATTAGACCATATAAGGCGTAATGGTGATTATTGGATGGTTAGTACATTTTGATTTATTGTTTGAATTCATCTGTATTCTTCTTTCCTTTTGTAGACGAAATGTTATTCAGTCTGCTGGTTTTCTATCCCCTATAATATATAGGCTTTGTCTTAGTAACTTTGTGGTTCAATGCATGGGGATGCAGAACAATAATATGAGAGACGTAAAATAAGAAAATTATAAAATTAACTTACTTAATAAAATGTCACTCCAACTAATTAGTTTTTGAAAGGGAATAAACATACTTTCCGAAGAAACGTACGGAGAAGCCTTTCGTCATCAGGGAAGTCTATTCTCAGGTAAGTTTCCAGGCAATACGTGGACACAGGGAACTTATTAAAAATAATTCAGTGGATGGAAAAAAGCAAAGCCTGGACCAAATTCCAAGCCATTGAGAAAATCACTGACTACCGCGTCGGTGGCAAATTCAAAAGAATCAATCACGTGACATCGAGGGCAATCGGTGAAGAGAGGTTTGTTAAGAAGACAGCGGCCGGATCGTTACTAAAGTAGTAGTTTTGGCAAATTTTTGCTCGACAAATAATTTGGAGATAATTATTAATAATTCGTATATCTAATAACATATATATACACAGATGCATACTTATGCTAGCAAATATATAGGTTTTGTCTTAGTAACTTTGTGGTTCAATGCATGGGGATGCAGAACAATAATATGAGAGACGTAAAATAAGAAAATTATAAAATTAACTTACTTACTTAAATTTCACTCCAACTAATTAGTTTCTGAAAGGGAATAAACATACTTTCCGAAGAAACGTACGGAGAAGCATTTCGTCATCAGGGAAGTCTATTCTCAGCTAAGTTTCCAGGCAATACGTGGACACAGGGAACTTATCAAAAATAATTCAGTGAATGGAAAAAAGCAAAGCCTGGACTAAATTCCAAGCCATTGAGAAAATCACTGACTACTGCGTCGGTGGCAAATTCAAAAGAATCAATCACGTGACGTCGCGGTCAATCGGTGAAGAGTGGTTTGTTAAGAAGACAGCGGCCGGACTGTTACTAAAGTAGCAGTTATGGCAAATTTTCGCTCGACAAATAATTTGGAGATATTTATAAAGAATTCGTATATCTAATAACATATATATACATAGATGCATACTTATGCTAGCAAATATATAGGTTTTGTCTTAGTAACTTTGTGGTTCAATGCATGGGGATGTAGAACAATAACATGAGAGACGTAAAATAAGAAAATTATAAAATTAACTTACTTACTTAAATTTCACTCCAACTAATTAGTTTCTGAAAGGGAATAAACATACTTCCGAAGAAACGTACGGAGAAGCCTTTCGTCATCAAGGAAATCTATTCTCAGCAAAGTTTCCAGGCAATACGTGGACACAAGGAACTTATTAAAAATAATTCAGTGGATGGAAAAAAGCAAAGCGTGGACTAAATTACAAGCCATTGAGAAAATCACTGCCTACTGCGTCGGTGGCAAATTCAAAAGAATCAATCACGTGGCATCGAGGTCGTTCGGCGAAGAGAGGTTTGTTAAGAAGACAGCGGCCGGATTGTTACTAAAGTAGCAGTTTTGGCCAAGTTTTTGCTCGACAAATAATTTGGAAATATTTATAAAAATTCGTATATCTAATAACATATATATACATAGATGCATACTTATGCTAGCAAATATATACGTTTTGTCTTAGTAACTTTGTGGTTCAATGCATGGGGATGCAGAACAATAACATGAGAGACGTAAAATTATAAAATTATAAAATTAACTTACATACTAAAATTTCACTCCAACTAATTAGTTTCTGAAAGGGAATACACATACTTCCGAAGAAACGTACGGAGAAGCCTTTCGTCATCAGGGAAATCTATTATCAGCTAAGTTTCCAGGCAATACGTGGACACAAGGAACTTATTAAAAATAATTCAGTGGATGGAAAAAAGCAAAGCGTGGACTAAATTACAAGCCATTGAGAAGATCACTGCCTACCGCGTCGGTGGCAAATTCAAAAGAATCAATCACGTGACATCGATGTCAATCGGTGAAGAGTGATTTGTTAAGGAGACAGCAGCCGGACTGTTACTAGAGTAGCAGTGTTGGCCAATTTTTGCTCGACAAATAATTTGGAGATAATTATAAATAATTCGTATATCTAATAACATATATATACACAGATGCATATTTATGCTAGCAAATATATAGGTTTTGTCTTAACAACTTTGTGGTTCAATGCATGGGTATGCAGAACAATAATATGAGAGACGTAAAATTTGAAAATTATAAACTTAACTTACATACTAAAATTTCACTCCAACTAATTAGTTTCTGAAAGGGAATAAACATACTTCCGAAGAAACGTACGGAGAAGCCTTTCGTCATCAAGGAAATCTATTCTCAGCTAAGTTTCCAGGCAATACGTGGACACAAGGAACTTATTAAAAATAATTCAGTGGATGGAAAAAAGCAAAGCGTGGACTAAATTACAAGCCATTGAGAAAATCACTGCCTACTGCGTCGGTGGCAAATTCAAAAGAATCAATCACGTGACGTCGCGGTCAATCGGTGAAGAGTGGTTTGTTAAGGAGACAGCGGCCGGACTGTTACTAAAGGAGCAGTTTTGGCCAATTTTTGCTCGACAAATAATTTGGAGATAATTATAAATAATTAGTATATCTAATAAAATATATATACACAGATGCATACATATACTGGCAAATATATAGGTTTTGTCTTAGTAACTTTGTGGTTCAATGCATGGGGATGCAGAACAATAATATGAGAGACGTAAAATAAGAAAATTATAAAATTAACTTACTTACTTAAATTTAACTCCAACTAATTAGTTTCTGAAAGGGAATGAACATACTTTCCGAAGAAACGTACGGAGAAGCATTTCGTCATCAGGGAAGTCTATACTCAGCTAAGTTTCCAGGCAATACGTGGACACAGGGAACTTATTAAACATAATTCAGTGGATGGAAAAAAGCAAGGCGTGGACTACATTCCAAGCCATTGAGAAAATCACTGTCTACCGCGTCGGTGGCAAATTCAAAAGAATCAATCACGTGACATCGAGGTCAATCGGTGAAGAGTGGTTTGTTAAGAAGTCAGCGGCCGGACAGTTACTAAAGGAGAATTTTTGGCAAATTTTTGCTCGACAAATAATTTGGAGATAATTATAAAGAATTCGTATATCTAATAACATATATATACACAGATGCATACTTATGCTAGCAAATATATACGTTTTGTCTTAGTAACTTTGTGGTTCAATGCATGGGGATGTAGAACAATAATATGAGAGATGTAAAATTATAAAATTATAAAATTAACTTAATTACTAAAATTTCACTCCAACTAATTTGTTTCTGAAAGGGAATAAACATACTTCCCGAAGAAATGTACGGAGAAGCCTTTCGTCATCAGGGAATTCTATTCTCAGCTAAGTTTCCAGGCAATACGTGGACACAGGGAACTTATTAAAAATAATTAAGTGGATAGAAAAAGCAAGGCGTGGACTAAATTCCAAGCCATTGAGAAAATCACTGCCTACCCCGTCGGTGGCAAATTCAAAAGAATCAATCACGTGACATCGAGGGCAATCGGTGAAGAGTGGTTTGTTAAGAAGACAGCGGCCAGACTGTTACTAAAGTAGAATTTTTGGCAAATTTTTGCTCGACAAATAATTTGGAGATAATTATAAAGAATTCGTATATCTAATAACATATATATACACAGATGCATACTTATGCTAGCAAATATATAGGTTTTGTCTTAGTAACTTTGTGGTTCAATGCACAGGGATGCAGAACAATAATATGAGAGACGTAAAATTAGAAAATTGTAAAATTAACTTAATTACTAAAATTTCACTCCAACTAATTAGTTTCTGAAAGGGAATAAACATACTTCCCGAAGAAACGTACGGAGAAGCCTTTCGTCATCAGGGAATTCTATTGTCAGCTAAGTTTCCAGGCAATACGTGGACACAGGGAACTTATTAAAAATAATTCAGTGGATGGAAAAAGCAAGGCGTGGACTAAATTCCAAGCCATTGAGAAAATCAATGCCTACCGCGTCGGTGGCAAATTCAAAAGAATCAATCACGTGACATCGATGTCAATCGGTGAAGAGTGGTTTGTTAAGGAGACAGCAGCCGGACTGTTACTAAAGTAGCAGTTTTGGCCAATTTTTGCTCGACAAATAATTTGGAGATAATTATAAATAATTAGTATATCTAATAACATATATATACACATATGCATACTTATGCAAGCAAATATATAGGTTTCGTCTTAATAACTTTGTGGTTCAATGCATGGGGATGCAGAACAATAATATGAGAGACGTAAAATAAGAAAATTATTAAATTAACTTACTTACTAAAATTTCACTCCAACTAATTAGTTTCTGAAAGGGAATAAACATACTTCCGAAGAAACGTACGGAGAAGCCTTTCGTCATCAGGGAAGGCTATTCTCAGCTAAGTTTCCAGGCAATACGTGGACACAGGGAACTTATTAAACATAATTCAGTGGATGGAAAAAAGCAAGGCGTGGACTACATTCCAAGCCATTGAGAAAATCACTGTCTACCGCGTCGGTGGCAAATTCAAAAGAATCAATCACGTGACATCGAGGTCAATCGGTGAAGAGTGGTTTGTTAAGAAGCCAGCGGCCGGACAGTTACTAAAGGAGAATTTTTGGCAAATTTTTGCTCGACAAATAATTTGGAGATAATTATAAAGAATTCGTATATCTAATAACATATATATACACAGATGCATACTTATGCTAGCAAATATATACGTTTTGTCTTAGTAACTTTGTGGTTCAATGCATGGGGATGTAGAACAATAATATGAGAGATGTAAAATTATAAAATTATAAAATTAACTTAATTACTAAAATTTCACTCCAACTAATTTGTTTCTGAAAGGGAATAAACATACTTCCCGAAGAAATGTACGGAGAAGCCTTTCGTCATCAGGGAATTCTATTCTCAGCTAAGTTTCCAGGCAATACGTGGACACAGGGAACTTATTAAAAATAATTAAGTGGATAGAAAAAGCAAGGCGTGGACTAAATTCCAAGCCATTGAGAAAATCACTGCCTACCCCGTCGGTGGCAAATTCAAAAGAATCAATCACGTGACATCGAGGGCAATCGGTGAAGAGTGGTTTGTTAAGAAGACAGCGGCCGGACTGTTACTAAAGTAGAATTTTTGGCAAATTTTTGCTCGACAAATAATTTGGAGATAATTATAAAGAATTCGTATATCTAATAACATATATATACACAGATGCATACTTATGCTAGCAAATATATAGGTTTTGTCTTAGTAACTTTGTGGTTCAATGCACAGGGATGCAGAACAATAATATGAGAGACGTAAAATTAGAAAATTGTAAAATTAACTTAATTACTAAAATTTCACTCCAACTAATTAGTTTCTGAAAGGGAATAAACATACTTCCCGAAGAAACGTACGGAGAAGCCTTTCGTCATCAGGGAATTCTATTCTCAGCTAAGTTTCCAGGCAATACGTGGACACAGGGAACTTATTAAAAATAATTAAGTGGATGGAAAAAGCAAGGCGTGGACTAAATTCCAAGCCATTGAGAAAATCACTGCCTACTGCGTCGGTGGCAAATTCAAAAGAATCAATCACATGACATCGAGGTCGTTCGGTGAAGAGAGGTTTGTTAAGAAGACAGCGGCCGGATTGTTACTAAAGTAGCAGTTTTGGCCTAGTTTTTGCTCGACAAATAATTTGGAGTTAATTATAAAGAATTAGTATATCTAATAACATATATATACACAGATGCATACTTATGCTAGCAAATATATAGGTTTTGTCTTAGTAACTTTGTGGTTCAATGCATGGGGAAGCAGAACAATAATATGAGAGACGTAAAATTATAAAATTATAAAATTAACTTAATTACTAAAATTTCACTCCAACTAATTAGTTTCTGAAAGGGAATAAACATACTTCCCGAAGAAACGTACGGAGAAGCCTTTCGTCATCAGGGAAGACTATTCTCAGATAAGTTTCCAGGCAATACGTGGACACAGGGAACTTAGTAAAAATAATTCAGTGGATGGAAAAAAGCAAGGCGTGGACTACATTCCAAGCCATTGAGAAAATCACTGTATACCGCGTCGGTGGCAAATTCAAAAGAATCAATCACGTGACATCGAGGTCAATCGGTGAAGAGTGGTTTGTTAAGGAGACAGCGGCCGGACTGTTACTAAAGTAGCAGTTTTCGCAAATTTTTGTTCGACAAATAATTTGGAGATAATTATAAATAATTAGTATATCTAATAAAATATATATACACAGATGCATACATATACTAGCAAATATATAGGTTTTGTCTTAATAACGTTGTGGTTCAATGCATGGGGATGCAGAACAATAATATGAGAGACGTAAAATAAGAAAATTATAAAATTAACTTACTTACTTAAATTTCACTCCAACTAATTAGTTTCTGAAAGGGAATAAACATACTTTCCGAAGAAACGTACGGAGAAGCATTTCGTCATCAGGGAAGTCTATACTCAGCTAAGTTTCCAGGCAATACGTGGACACAGGGAACTTATTAAAAATAATTCAGTGGATGGAAAAAAGCAAGGCGTGGGCTACATTCCAAGCCATTGAGAAAATCACTGTCTACCGCGTCGGTGGCAAATTGAAAAGAATCAATCACGTGACATCGAGGGCAATCGGTGAAGAGTGGTTTGTTAAGAAGACAGCGGCCGGACTGTTACTAAAGTAGAATTTTTGCAAATTTTTGCTCGACGAATAATTTGGAGATAATTATAAAGAATTCGTATATCTAATAACATATATATACACAGATGCATACTTATGCTAGCAAATATATAGGTTTTGTCTTAGTAACTTTGTGGTTCAATGCACAGGGATGCAGAACAATAATATGAGAGACGTAAAATTATAAAATTATAAAATTAACTTAATTACTAAAATTTCACTCCAACTAATTAGTTTCTGAAAGGGAATAAACATACTTCCCGAAGAAACGTACGGAGAAGCCTTTCGTCATCAGGGAAGTCTATTCTCAGCTAAGTTTCCAGGCAATACGTGGACACAGGGAACTTAATAAAAATAATTCAGTGAATGGAAAAAGCAAGGCGTGGACTAAATTCCAAGCCATTGAGAAAATCACTGCCTACCGCGTCGGTGGCAAATTCAAAAGAATCAATCACGTGACATCGATGTCAATCGGTGAAGAGTGGTTTGTTAAGGAGACAGCAGCCGGACTGTTACTAAAGTAGCAGTTTTGGCCAATTTTTGCTCGACAAATAATTTGGAGATAATTATAAATAATTAGTATATCTAATAACATATATATACACATATGCATACTTATGCTAGCAAATATATAGGTTTCGTCTTAATAACTTTGTGGTTCAATGCATGGGGATGCAGAACAATAATATGAGAGACGTAAAATAAGAAAATTATTAAATTAACTTACTTACTAAAATTTCACTCCAACTAATTAGTTTCTGAAAGGGAATAAACATACTTCCCGAAGAAACGTACGGAGAAGCCTTTTGTCATCAGGGAATTCTATTCTCAGCTAAGTTTCCAGGCAATACGTGGACACAGGGAACTTATTAAAAATAATTCAGTGGATGGAAAAAAGCAAAGCTTGGACTAAATTCCAAGCCATTGAGAAAATCACTGCCTACTGCTTTAGTGGCAAATTCAAAAGAATCAATCACGTGACATCGCGGTCAATCTGTGAAGAGAGGTTTGTTAAGATGAAGCGGCCGGAGTGTTACTAACGTAGCAGTTTTGGCCAAGTTTGCTCGACAAATAATTTGGAGATAATTATAAAGAATTAGTATATCTAGTAACATATATATCCACAGATGCATACTTATGCTAGCAAATATATAGGTTATGTCTTAGTAACTTTGTGGTTCAATGCATGGGGATGCAGAACAATAATATGAGAGACGTAAAATAAGAAAATGATAAAATTAACTTACTTACTAAAATTTCACTCCAACTAATTAGTTTCCGAAAGGGAATAAACATACTTTCCGAAGAAACTTACGGAGAAGCCTTTCGTCACCAGGGAAGTCTATTCTCAGCTAAGTTTCCAGGCAATACGTGGACACAGGGAAGTTATTAAAAATAATTCAGTAGATGGAAAAAAGCAAAGCGTGGACTATATTCCAAGCTATTGAGAAAATCACTGCCTACTGCGTCGGTCGCAAATTCAAAAGAATCAATCACGTGACATCGAGGTCGTTCGGTGAAGAGTCCATCCACTGAATTATTTTTAATAAGTGCCCTGGGTCCACGTTTTGCCTGGAAACTTAGCTGAGAATTGTCTTCCCTGATGACGAAAGGCTTCTCAGTACGTTTCTTCGGAAAGTATGTTTATTCCCTTTCAGAAACTTATTAGTTGGAGTGAAATTTTAGTAAGTAAGTTAATTTTACAATTTTCTTATATTACGTCTCTCATATATATATATATATATATATATATATATATATATATATATATATATATATATATATATATATATATATATATATATATGTATATATATATATATATATATATATATATATATATATTTATATATACATATATATATATATATACACACATATATATGTATATATATATGTATATACATATATATATGTATATGTTCATAAATGAACACTGGCGAGAGTTTCAAGACAGTAAATAATCATTTGTACTCCACCAACACGCTAAAATAGAACATAAGTGTAAATTAGAGAACATAGAAATAAAAATAGATTCTACTCACAGAATAGACGCAATCTTTAGACAAATCACAGAGGCAATAAACATAGATGAACTCGAACCACCATTAAATAGAAAACATGAATGGAATAGCCACATCACAACTTACAATTAAGGACAAAATGAAAACACACACACACATAGAACAAACAACCAACCAGTAACATGTAAATAAATAAATAAATAAATAAACAAATATAATCACACACAGATACCCGGATGTAACACATGCCCAAACTAAGCACACAGTACACACAAAAACAAGATGGCGTAGAACAGAGCAAAGGAGAGGCACAAAAACAAAGAAAAGAATCCCGAGTCACTGAATCGGTCACATAATGTGTGACGAAAGAACTTTGACAATATATGAACAATCGTCTGGTTGTGGAACCAACAACCAACCGGACATTTATAATTTCCTAACTTTATTAACTTAATGTACAATAAATTGAAGTCTGTGAAAGCAACTGGCTCGGGTGTTTCTTATTGGCAACATTACCCTCCCAAAGCATAACAAATATCGGTTTCAACACACGTTTTCAGATAAATAATCTTGCTAAACAAATTCACAAGCGATATATATATATATATATATATATATATATATATATATATATATATATATATATATACACATCATTTCTATTGTTATTAGCAGTAATATGAGTGCTTCTCCACTTAATTCAATTTTCTTTACATTTCTACTGAGATTATTCCCTACTCTAGGAGATAGCAAACCACTGCTTACAAAAGATGATTGCACCAGAATGTTCACATCATGCACTTGACAAATTTACACGTATAGCATTTGCTCTCTAGATGTTCACATTATCTGCTTAGAAACATACAGAGAGCAGAATCAAATTCAATCATATAAGAATGATAGATTATGTAAATATAATTATAGAACACAATCAATTAAAATTATTACATATATGATTATCATTTTACGTGTGATATGTGCCTTCTCAATAAGCACAAATAAGTTATGTTTCAAAGGTCTGGCGGAGGTCGCGAACGCGTCCCTCGCTTCCGCTATCTACTACAACCTGGTCGTCGTACACATTCCTTGGACAGGTCTAACTGCATTTGAACGTCTATTATTTTGCTTTTTTGTAGAGGGGTGAGGTTCCTTTGGTCATGCTGTCCATCCACTGTCAACACCCACTTACTAGTTGATTGGGTATGCCGTGGCTGATGATGCGCAAACATTAGCTGAGGTTACCACATCTCCAACGTTTGCTTGATGATGAACAGCTGAGGCCGTCGTTCGCTAAACATTTTTCTCCTCCACGATTAGTTAATTGAGCTGCAGTCTTGGATTAAGTGAGGATTGAGAGACTGGAATACTTTCAAGAGCTCACAGCCCACAGTCGTACCATCGGAAAAACCTGGAAATTAGCGTTATATCAAGGGTTAGTGGAGGGTAATAGCGATGACGTACATAGGGTGTGTCAGCGCCTTGAAACAAAAACAACTAACCACTCTTTTCGAGAGGACCTTTTGTCCCGAGCCCATATACAATTTTCAGAAACCCTTGGTCTGGCAGTGCTAACGAGAAGCTATCCCAATTCGAGAATAATTATACGGTCATGGAGGTGCCGTCAGTTAAGCCTGCTCCAAATGCATGCAGTAAAATGAAACCGTCCTGCATAAACGTATGGTGTGTACGCGTATTGCATACCTGTGGTTTATGTCGAGCAGCAGCTGCCATGTTACAGATTAAACCTGAAGAGGAAATTGCTGCAATTCAAATATTTTGTTGAAAGGTGGACGAGAGTGGCGTGAAGGATCCGTGTGAATCGGCCGGCGTTGAGTATAGGCCAGCAGATTGGAGGTGATCGCATGGGAGAGTGCACTTTTCCCGGACAGTGTGATCATGGCTTTTGTGGTATATCTCAAAGAGTGAACATTTGATTCTACTCACATTTGTGGAATGTGATAGTTTTGATTCTTTAAATGTTTATTTTCTTAGTTTCTGTTATATGTTTTAAATTACGCAAAAAGAAAACAGTTTCGTTCTGTACCGTCTTTTCCACAACCCCTCAGATACACGTACATCACATATCTATATAGAATAGAATATTTTGAGGCAGAAATCTAAGTTTCAATATATCGGCAATTGAGATTCGATCTGTCTCCGACACAAACAAATTTTCCTGTGAAATTGCGATCACACCACCACTTGCACCAATAATGAAAATCTATGTGCATTCTACAATTAAATAGCATGTTCTACTTATATATACTACATCTAAACTATAATAAATTAAAGAGTGCGGGACTTCGTACGGTTTATTTATTTTAATCCAGTTAGTAAAATAAGTTGGATTACTTTGAATAAATTATGAATGAATATTATATAATTTATCTACTAAATTTCGTAGATGTTGATTAAATGTACTTTATTCTTTATTTGAAGATTCAATTCTTTAAAATGTTCAATTGTCAACACTTCCGGTTAGTGATCGCTTAAAATCACACTCATATATTTCCATCACAAATTATCTCCCAATGCAGTTTATATATAATATCGTTGTTTTAATGTATCATGGATTACGTTACTGATTACATAAGCGAGTGTAACGTTTGTTTTCGTTCAATTTCTGTGTATGTTTTTAATTGCGATGTTATTTGATGTATCATATCTACATGCATATATATTTATATTCTCTTAAACAAAGTTACAAACGGGAATGAAAATATGAAAACATATGATATATACAAAACCTATGATATTTACAGTAGATTAACATAACGATTATGTTTTAAATAACTTACAAATGCTTAGATAACATTATAAATTGCTCGCGATTCTGTCAGAAGGATATATTCCTTTAATGTCCAATATTATAGAAAATGTTAAGGAAGAGTTGAACAACCGAGCCAACACCAGAGCAAAAATGCAGCAGTGGAGAATATTGGGCAAATCTAGTGATCTTTGAGGCAAGCCAGCACACTCGTAGTGTTACCTCGGGTGATGGCGAGACTAATATCAATATGCACACTACACATGCTAGCAGAAAACCACCCGATGGGTGGTTTTTCTGCTAGTTATACTAATATATACTAATTCTCATGCATCAAAGAAGTTCTATGCGTTTGATCGCTGTAATAATCATATAACAGCATATAAAACATTAACATTTTTGTTAATAACATTCTAATTACATCAGCATTATTTAATCCTACATGTCATCATAACACTACTAATTCTTATACACATTTGGTCATATGTTTTCTTGGCGAGTAAAAGTGCATTTCTTTTGAGAATTTGCTTTTTAATTTGAAAATCCTCTTCAGGATGAATCTATGGAAATTAAAGATAAGCGCATTGCCGGCGGAGGGTGGAATTCTCATTTAGTAATTACCAAATAAAGCAGTATTTAGGTAAATATGAGGAACATTTGCCTAGTATTCCTCACCTTTCTATTTAAGGAAGAATCATCGCTCTTTTCTATTTGCTTTAATTGCATTTTATTCAAAATTCCAAAGCAGCATTTCATTAATCACTCAACGATGCGCCAGAGATGTAAAATGTAGGAATTCCCACAATTGTCATGATAATTTATAAGGTATAGTTCATGTGGAAATCTTCATATATGACTGTACAAAGTAAACTGTGGATAGAAATAAAGTTGAGTATGGGTTCGCCGTCTTAGATTGTGGGATAACTTATACATATTCATCACTTTTTAAGATATTGTAACGTTCTTCATTGCGATATCCCGTCCCATCATGCAAATACAGGTGTTGCTATCGATGTTCTTCCAAGTGGCTAATTTACAGATGAATAAATGTTGAAATACGAACACGATCTAATTGAAAATAGGTCTAGACGAATATCCCCTTTCTTTTGCCATTTTTTATTGTAACATATTTCCATACGTAAGTATTTAATAACTATTTAATGCGTTAGATAATACTGTCATCAATGGGCACCCCATCTCGAATAATTTATCTTATTGGGGATACAAAACTTGCAATAGGGGATTATATATTCGGTTATTGTTCAGAAAACATCGATTAGCAACTCGCGATAACTGTTCGAATGTCTACTAATATTACTTTTAATCAGTAAAACAGTTTTTATCTCAGAAGTATTTTTCTGAAGAGATAATCGTAACCATACGTTCATTGTAAAACAGTGTACGTAGTGAAATGTGGATTCACGTTAAGGTTAACATAATTGCATGCCATACAGAGCGGTGGATTCTGAAATCACCGCTACACCAAGATGCATATTTCAATTTTAAAATCAGCAATATTTGGATTATGATTTAAACAAACATAAATCTAAAATATCAAAGCAAAATTACCCTCGGAAGCACAATGTTATTTTAGCGAAACAATTTTATGGGACAATAGTAGAGACAGAAAAAAAAACATCTGGTACCAATTTATCTTGCAAATTTTGATTCGAAATATAGACTTTATCTTTGCTCCGTGTTGTTTATGTCACTTTCATTTCATGTTTCCAATCTTTCCAAGCTTCATTTTCGAGTAAAAATGCATATGTACAGAGAGAACAACCCTTCTTTTCGCATGTTTTATAGTGCATACTAATTGTTTCTACCTTTGGCACAAGGCCAGCAATTACCCACTGGTACTTTATTTTTATCGACCCCGTAAGGATAAAAGGCAAAGGTAACCACGGCGGGATTTCAACTCAGAACGGAAAGGTACGTAACTCTTTGCGCCAAAGCATGGCGTCCGACCCTCTACCGATACTGCCAACACACCACATGCTTTATAGTGCATAATAATGATTAAATAACATATAATAATGAATATTTGTTTAAGATAAAAGTAGCACAGTTTCTATATTTTCGCATTTCTCTCTAAATATAAGAGACATGATTACAAAGGAGAAATAGGAGATTATGAGAGAGAAAGGAGATATTGTAATTGAATACATGAATATATGTGCATATACCTCTCTTTCTCTGTCCCTCGATTCCTCTCGCTCTGTCTGTCTCTCACTCTCCCTCTTTCTTTAGCTCTCTCTCTATTTCGCTCTCTCTCTCTCTCTCTCTCTCTCTCTCTCTCTCTCTCTCTCTCTCTCTCTCTATATATATATATATATATATATATATATATATATATATATATATATATACATATAAGCGGAAGGTTAGTAATATCGAAATTATGGTTTATATATAAAACTAAATACAAAACAGAGTATAAATATTTAATATAGAAATGGCTTCTAAAAGACTAGAACTGTTTCATTCCGGAGAAATCATGAGGGCATCCAGGTGATTTCTCCCGAATAAGAGATATTTATACTCTGCTTTGTATTGAGTATCTTACTTACTGTGATTATCCCCGATTGAATGCGGGATAAACTTATATATATATATATATATATATATATATATATATATATATATATATATATATATATATATATATAAATACAATATATATATATATATATATATATTTACAAGTGAAAGGTGAGTAATATTGAAGTTATGGCATATGTGTATATATATATATATATATATATATATATATATATATATTATACAAACCATATTAAACAAGTAGCAAAGTTAATCATTGTTATTAGTTGGACACATTGCAAATATAAACTTCCTTAATAAATTCCGCACACAAAGCGTGACAAGCACAAACAAATTTCATGTTTGTAATATAAAATATCGCTGTACGTTTTCCGTCCCTCCTCTCCAATATCTTCTTCATCCTCATGACCTTAATTATGATATCCTCCGATATTTAATGTTAATTCTTCTCAACACATGCAGTAACAATAGAAAGGTCAATATTAATTCTTGCTTTTAATAGGAAGTGTTGAAATTGATATCATACACACATTCCAAATAGTCATTATCCTTCCGATTTCCCTTTACTGGTTTCAAACATAATATTAGATTTTCTTTGTGTATGATTTCTAAATAAAACTGAATGAATGTGATGAATTATAACAGGAATCGGGGGATTCAGTTTGTCATTGAAAACCATTCATTGAATCAAATTGAATTCGAAATAAATTTCTATCAACTGCAATATTAGAATTCTATAATGAAAAGGTGGTAGTATGATATTAGTATGGAAATAATGATACGATATTTTTGTAGCTATATTTGTATGACATTCATCATTTTGACAGTTTATTTTCTTTTAATATAAGTGAACCGAGAAACACTTAATTATCATCGTTAAAATTGCAATCAATGTATTCTCCAACAACACCTTGTTCAGGTGTCAAACTGTCTGTTTTAGGCACAAGACAAACACAGATTTGGAGGAGGGGAAACATCAATTATATCGATCAGAGGCCATTAATTTTACTTTACACTATCGGCCACGTAAAGATGAAAGGCAAAGCTAGCCTCGGTGGACTGAACTCAGAACGTAAATGAACCTAACTCTATGCCGCAAAGCCTATTCTAAGACCGATACTGACAATCCACCAGTTATAATTGTTTCTACATTGGGCACAAGGCCAGGAATTGTCCCAATGCATTAGCGGTACGTTATATTATCGACCCCATATGTATGAAAGGCACAGTTAACATCGGCGGGATTTGAACTCAGGAGGCAAAGGGCCATAATTATATGCTGCAAGGCATGGTGTCTGACGATAATATTAATAATAATTATTATTTCTGGAGGGTCGGACTCCATGCTTTGAGGCATAGAGTTACGCACAAGGCTAGTCATTTCGGGGGTGGGGAAAGTCGATTGCATCCCCCGAAATGACTAGCCCTGTGCGTAACTCTATCATTACTGGAACTTTATTTTATCGACCCGTAAGGAAAAAGGCATATTTAACCTCAGCGGGATTTGAACTCGTAGCGTAAGAGCCATAACTATGCTGCAAGTGATGGTGTCTGACGATAATATTAATGACAATTATTATTTGTGGAGGGTCGGACGCCATGCTTTGACGCATAGTGTTACTGCCCTTGCCATTCTGAGTTCAAATCCCGCTGATGTTAACTTTGCCTTTCATCCTTATAGGGTCGATAAAATAAAGTACCATAAATACACTGGTCAATTTGCTGGCCTTGTGCCAAAAGTAGAAACAATTATTTCTGCTTTTCGTATAAGGCCAGCAATTATCTTTGTGCATTACTGGTGCTTTATTTTATCAATCCCGTAATGATGAAAGACAAAGTTAACTTCGGCGAGTTTTGAACTTAGAACGTAACTTGACGTCCCTATACCTCAAATTATTTTGTCCGGCAGTCTAACGATACTGACAAAGCACTGCATTAATAATAATAATAATAATAATATCAGCGTTAGATATGTTCCCTATTCACTGAATTTTCTATCTCTTGTAATTTCCAAAACATCCCCAATCCTTATCAATTTCTTAAAAGAAAAGTTTGGCTTTTGAAAAATAGTATTTTCTTAAAACACATTAAAGGGACAACAAACTCACATAAAATCTCTATGCGAAGTATAATATTCCATGTGACTAATCGATCCCTCACATCTCTTTCTCCTGAACAAAAAGAATACTACCTACTATGACAAAATTATCGAATAAATTTCACTCATCCCATCTATATGGATTATCTTCGCAAATGATTACAACATATTTGAGTTTCTGCTCCAGAGATTAATGCGCTCTAGCAATGATATAATCATAGATCTTATTCTTCATAAATGTTGCAAATTGACATTGAAAGTAACACATTAATTGTACGTTCTAACATAGTTTTGGAAATTATAATAAATATAACAGAAAGTGCACAAGAAGATACTTACACATATGTTGGCGTCACTTAATGTGTGGAAATGGCATACTCAAATGAAAGAGAGTTTCAGTGAAAAATACATTAGGCTTGGTTATAAAATTCTAAACACTGAGCTCAGTTGAAATAATATAGTATTTACGATAAATAGCATAGCATTAGCTGTTGCTCATTATAGTTAGAACATGGACAGTAACATATATCTAAAGAACGGACACGGAAACACGTAATCATCTCCCATGTTACGGTATACATAACTCTAGCTGATGCTGATAACTGTCCCTGACAGGATTTGTGGGAGACAACAAATAAAAACAGTTGGAACTGACTTATAAGGAAACCACACCTGGCCTGCACCAATACTTGAAACAATCAATATATTTAGGTTTCAGACTGTAAAACAACACGAAACTAGCATACACGTTTAATTTGTGATAAAGAAAATTACTAAATATTAACGGGGAAATAACTATGAATAAAACTATGTCAAACGAAACTCTTCCAACCATAGCAGTAGCAGCAAGGACCACAGACATAACATCAAAAGAAGGTTTTTTTTTTAAAAATAGTTAAAATAAGATTGCAAAAAAAGTCTATACGTTTCCTGTAGATGACTCAAATGATACCAACTGATGTAAACAAAGCTCAGAAATATTAATTGCGGTTCTCTACAAGACTGAAAACTGAAGGTTTCATACTGGCTGCATGTATCATCAAACAGAAAGAAAAATGCACTTCAGCATATCACGGCTGTAACTGGTCATATCATTATTGTGGGATAAACAGTAAACAAGTGTCAAGTTAGTCTGATGGGTGTGGGCAGCTGACACTTTCTATCACCTCCAGCAAGTTAAGGCAAAGTTTGTTCATGTAATAATAATACAGAAGAGGATGATGGTGATGATGATGATGATGATGATGATGAAGGATATGGTGGTCGTTATGATGGTGTCGTTAGAGGTAAGGAGATGCTGGTTTTGATGGTGATGATGATGATGATGATGATGATGATCATTATGATGAATTGAAACAATTTTGTTTCATCAGTTGGCAACAAAAGACGATTATACTATTGTTCCTCCGAGCTCACTCAATGGGACAGGGAATAATTGCTGTACTCATTGAATGACTGGAAAACACAACTGGATGATTGTCGATATGAAAACCCACCCGCAATTCGCTGATCTCCTCAACATAATCAGTCCGACTAACAAATTCAACTTTGTCAGCAAATGTATTGTTATAATATTTCATAAACTTAAGTTTTTTCTTGTGAAATGTCATCATCGGAATAGTACAAGGTGGACATGACATATTGTTAAATATGTCGGTTTGATTAATTGCGTAAATTAATTCATCTCAATTGCATCTTAAAATTTTAGATGATATTCTGATGCGATCAGTAACATAAACATAAAATGTTTCAATCAGATTCTGCTTTATTTAATAAGTGTATATTTAGAAACTTAGAGAACATTTGTTGCGGAGGTGATGACATTTCTTGCGTATAATACGAATATCTAAAATTATTGTTCTGGAATACAGTATATACATTATAAAGTGACTTTGCAATACACATTACAGAAACTAACTAAACATCTGAAATCATTTAGTTTAACTCTTTAATATGTATACAGAAACTTCGGCAAGATTCAAATCATATACATTCTCTTTGAAGTTCGTCAAAGGACGACATTATGCAACGATAATTGATTAAATTGACAAACCTCTAAAAATAGAATATCTATAGTTATTGTCATTTACATATTTATTGTTTAAACTGCTAAGAATACACGCAATGGTTACATATTTTCAAGTCATCTAATGCTTCCTCACAAAGAGACCGGACTCCGTTGGAACGAAGATGATATGATATTGTTGTGAATACATTTTTTTAAGCATTTAAACAGACATTCGGACTTAACACTTTTCACTTTCGGGAATATAAATTAATTCAAAGGAACAAAAATGTGAAAATAATATAAATGGCAATCTATTCAAATTTCATAAGCCGGGTATCATATATATTTCATTATCTTTTACGGAAAGGAATACATGACACACAGTTATGTTTTTTGGGGAACATAGAGCATCTAGAGATTTAATGACTTCACATATTATGCAAAACGTATGTTTGCCTTAAATCTTCCGTTGTATTCAATGCGGATGAAGTATCTGGGGTGAAGTCAATTAACTACATCCCCATCACGTTAAAATCGAAATCAAATGAAAACGAAAACTTACTTAGAAAGAATTGATCAGTGGCATGTATAAACGATTATTGAAAAAAAAAAAATGTTTTATTTGGGATTTAAAAAATAATAACCACAAAAGATTGTTACAAAATGGACCTACCCTTTCTGCATGTAAGTACTGGTTTGTTGACAGGCCCAAATTCATTGAAACAAATGCAGGAATCGTAAACTCATGCAGACAAAAGAGTGCATTTATTCATTCGTTAAGGGAAAATCAAGCACACAGATACTATTGTATATGCGAATGAAAGTGCCAAACAGATGTTAACAAATCATAAATATAGCAGCAATATATACCATACCCGTTTAATTGTTTAATTTATTTGATAATGATTTAATGTGTGCACTGTAGCTATAGAAAAAAATAATATGTTCACTTATGGTACCTTTCCGAACGTTTGACACTATAAACAAAAACGACATGTGTCTAAACAATCGAAAATATTTAATACTTTATTTCAAAATAAAAGTAAATCTAATAAGAGAAATGGACTAGAAAATCGTATAGCAGCCAAAATGTACTACTTGTATGCATAGTCCTTTTAACAGAACTATTTCGACGTGAATGTAAGAATTCAATATTTCATATGTAATTACAGGTATTGTAATGCTATATATATATATATATATATATATATATATATATATATATATATATATATATATATATATATATATATATATATATATATGTGTGTGATATATATATATATCCTAGACATAAATAGCATGAATAAATCAAGAATGAAATGAAAAGTATAGCTGGTATATTGAATTATATTGGACCATTTGCCGATATTTAAAACGATGAAAACTTCAATATTTCTATGCAACTTTATATTAGTTTGGCTAATATGTTTTGCAGACGCGTGTTATTATGTTACTGCACTTAATACAATGAAATTATTGATTATTTTAATCTGAAAAATTGTCTGAAAATTTGGTCTAATACATCATAAGAAAATATTTTAGAAAACATAAAAGAGGAAAATTGGTAATGAATAATGACAACAAAAGATTTATTACAAAATGAAATAATCTCGGGAGACGGAAAACAAATATACACTTTCAGATTTGGAATTATTAAGTGATTCTCTTCAAATGAGTGTTACAACAATGTGTGTGCGATTTATATATACATATGTATATATATATATATATATAGAAATATATAAAATATATATATATATATATATATATATATATATATATATATATATATATATATATATATATATACGTTATTCCGGGTTGAATCGGAGGTAACCACAGTAAGTAAGGTACTCAATACATAACAGAGTATACAAGTTTTAATATATATGATATTCTACAGGACTAGAACTGTTTCATTCTTTAGAAATCATCAGGAATCTCGGTGTGGTATTTATAGGAATAAGTGTGGTATTTATAGGTATCTTCAAGTGGTAGGAGAGTTTAGGGAGTGGGATGGGTGTAGGTCATTGGTTGATAGAAAAGGGAATTCATTAAAAGCTAATTCCTCAAAGCTATAGTTTATTTTTAGAGTAACATTGGCAGAAAGAATGCTATAAACAAATGCAGGATGGGGTGCCACTCCTTATTTTTAAGTTTATCTTAAGCTAACAGGTGTCTATAAGAACAGTGGGGTCAGTCATGGTTGATGGATTTAAAGGAAAGGGAGATAATTAAAAGCTAAATTATTTCAGGTTCTACTAAATGGCAATGGCCTAGAGAATTCTGTATACAGATTCAAAATATTGAGTGCATATCATATGATTATCTTCAAATTTCTCTTAAACTATTCAACTATATGCCAAGAATCAACAGACACATTCACAAACACACTCACTCACACATTCGCGCGGACCCACAAACACCCACACATGCATATATGCATATATATATATATATATATATATATATATATATACACACACACATATACATATATATATACATATATATTTATTCAGGTTTGAGGTTCACCACTGTATAGAGCTGGTCTATTCCGTATGGTCAATCGTAATGCAATAATAAAGAGAGTACTCAACGTAAAGCTTGACTGTGGTCTGACATTAATATCGACCTTTCTTCCTCTTTCTTTCTATCTTCCTTCTTGTAGCCATCAACCCTTACTTTTCTACTTCTCTCTTCTCTTCCTTCTCTTCTCCCCTCTTCCTGTCTTCCTCCGCAGACTTATTTTCCATCCCCCACTTGCTTGCCTATATCTGACCGGTAGTAGTTGCCTTTCTTCTTTTAGCTGACATTAACCCTGGCTTCTCTTCTTCTTTCTTCCCCCTTATTCTCTCTCCTTCCTTTCTTTCTTTCTTTTACCTTGTGTCATGAGATCGACGTTAACTTATGCTCCCATCCCTTTCTGTTTTCGTTTATCTGACCGGTAGTAGCATAATATAAACTTTAGCCACGTCACTCCAGGGCGACCGGCTGAGGTTGAAGGAACAGAATAGCGGTCGCCCTCGGGTCCCCGATTGTCAGCCCCATGGATTTTATCTATTACATTCACGTATTATATTTCGAATACCTGATGATATCACCGGATTCATACGGAACCCGGTCATTGAAATGATCATAGTAAAATAAACCTTTCAAGGATTTACACAAATCCAGCCTCCTGTCATTTCATTATAATATTTAACTCCGTAATAGCACCACCAACTACAAACAAAAAGAAGGTTGAACTGCTTTACGTTGAGTACTCTCTATGTTATTGCATTACGATTGACCAAACGGAATAGACCAGCTCTATACAGTGGTGAACCTCAAACCTGAATAAATAATGCTCCTGAAATGTTGAGCACTTCAAAATGTAATAATCAACAGCGGCATGGGACTGAATATATCTAACCACAATTCGAACTTTGGCTACCCGGTGTTTACGCCTGGCCCATTGCTACTCCCCTCACGGAATATCCTAACTTCGACGAAACTCCACGGACTAGACCATAACATGTATTGTACTGCACTGTATTAACTAAATGGCTACCCTATACTTCTGGGCATGTATAACTCACAATGAACTCCCAGACTCGAACACACACTGTTTCCACATCTATATGCATTATCTGACTGCAACTTGAACTATATTGTATTTCTCCTGTGTCTTGAACTCTCCCTTTAATAGACAACGACTCTTGTTTGTTTATTTATATCTTTACATCTTTATTTGCTGTATTAATGCTCCTCCACGTATTCTACCTCTATACATCCATGTACTTTCTACTTCCCTTATTCGGACTTTTACTCGCGTGTACCCTTAGCACACGTCACTGGAATATCTCCCCCTGGGAACATAAATACGGCAACCTGAACTATATTGTATTTCTCCTGTGTCTTGAACTCTACATTTACTAGACAACGACTTTTGTTTGTTTATCTATATCTTCACATCTTTGTTTGCTGTATTAATGCCTTTCCACGTACTCTACCTCTATACATCCATGTACTTTTTACTCCCCATATTCGGACTTTTACTCGCGTGCACCCTTAGCACACGACACAGGATTGCCTCCCCCCACCCAGGAACATAAACACTGCAACCTGAACTATATTGTAATTCTCCTATGTCTTGATTTTTCCATATTACTCCAACTCCACTCTTGTTGGTTTATTTACATGTTTATACCTATATATTGATATGTTTATATATTTATACCTCTGCTGTACCAATGTGCTCTTCCACGTATTCCACTTCCATGTAACCATGTATTTCTACTCCTCACATTGGGACCTGTACCCATTAGCACACGACACTAGAATGTCTCCTCCTGAGAACAAAAAAAAACATTACACGACTATATCCCGTACTCTACATCCCACTAGGATAAATTACAGGTCTACATAATACAATTAACGTTTCTTCATAAAAAAAAACTCTATTTAATTAAACACCGCAACCCAAAACCTCATAGAAGTTATTTGAATGTTTAATCTTCAATTTTCTGTTTGTTCAATTCTCAATCTTCTTACTCCTTAGTTTTATAATGTTATTCTGAATTCTTTCAACTTCATCCGATAGAGTTAAGCAAAATGCTAAAGTTCCAACTTTCTGTCGGACTGTTGGGTGTGTTTTGGCGGCAGCGCGACCGGCTCCCTGGCGAACGAGCTCACCTGGCGTGCTTGGAAAAATAAATTCCCCTTCTTTCGGTAAATGAAAATACTCGGCGTGGCTTAGTTCGCCATGGGGCCCGGGGCGCGGCCGGGGTTTTAACCGCCAAATAGTACCTTTAAATTACAGAATAAATCAGAACTATTAGATATATCAACCTGAAACTGTTGAACTTTAAATTTTCTAACCTCATTAATATGGAATATTGAATACTAATCTTTTAACTTCATCCTATAAGTCTAAACATTGTAACACACTGACCCCCAATATATTCACCTCTGCTAATATGCGGGTCCCTGTGAAAATTTTGTCGCGCCACTCCTGGCCCGACTGTGGTGTGACATTAATATCGACCTTCCTTCCTCTCTCTTTCTATCTTCCTTCTTGTAGCTATAAACAATTACTCTTTTACTTCTCTAAGCAACATTTTAAAGTTCCAACTTTCTGTCGGACTGTTGGGTCGGTTTTAATGGCGGCGCGACCAGCTCCCTGGCGAACGAGCCCACCTGGAGTGTTTGGAAAAATAAATTTCCCCTTCTTTCAGTAAATGAAAATACTCGGCGTGGCTTAATTCGCCATGGGGCCCGAGCCGCGGCCGGTGTTTTAACCGCCACATAGTACCCTTAAATTACGGAACAAATCGGAACTATTATATAATAAAAAGTTAAACTGTTGAACTTCAAATTTTCTAACCTCTTTAATATTGAATATTGATTATTGAAATTCTTTTAACTTCATCCTAGAAGTCTAAACACTGTAACACACTGACTCCCAATATATTCACCTCTGCTAAGATGCGGGTCCCTGTGAACATTTTCTCGCGCCACTCCTGGCTTGACTGTGGTCTGACATTAATATCGACCTTTCTTCCTCTGTCTTTCTATCTTCCTTCTTGTAGCCATCAACCCTTACTTTTCTACTTCTCTCTTCTCTTCTCTTCCTTCTCTTCTCCCCTCTTCCTGTCTTCCTCCCGCAGACTTATCTTATCTTCCCCCTCTTGCTTGCCTATATCTGACCGGTAGTAGTTGCCTTTCTTCTTTTAGCTGACATTAACCCTGGCTTCTCTACTTCTTTCTTCCCCCTTATTCTCTCTCCTTCCTTTCTTTCTTTCTTTTACCTTGTGTCATGAGATCGACGTTAATTTATGCTCCCATCCCTTTCTGTTTTCGTTTATCTGACCGGTAGTAGCATAATATAAACTTTAGCCACGTCACTCCAGGGCGATCGTCTGAGGTTGAAGGAACAGAATAGCGGTCGCTCTCGGGTCCCCGATTTTCAGCCCCATGGATTTTATCTATTACATGCACGTATTATATTTCGAATACCTGATGATATCACCGGATTCATACGGAACCCGGTCATTGAAATGAACATAGTATAATAAACCTTTCAAGGATTTACACAAATCCAGCCTCCTGTCATTTCATTATAATTATATACATATATATATATATATATATATATATACATATATACACATATACATATATACATATACACATATATATATATACACACGTACACACATAAATACATATATACACACATACACACACACATATATATATACACACATACACACATGTACATATATATATATATATATATATATATATATATATATATATATATATACATATACACACACGGACACACATATATATATATATATATATTGTTATACTTTGGGAGGGTCATGTTGCCAATAAGAAACACATGCACCGGTTGCTTTCACTTCAATTTATTATATATTTATGAATTTATAAATTTCTGGTTGGTTGGTTGGTTCCACAACCAGATAGTTATTTATATATAGTCATAGTTCTTTCGTCACACACTCTGTGAACTCTTCAGTGACTGGGGATTCCTTTCTTTGTTTCTGTGCCTCTCCTTTGTTCTGTCCTACGCCAGTTTGTTTCTCTGTGTGTGTTGTGGGCTCAGTCTGCGTATGCGCCACATCCGGGTGTCTGTGTGTGTTTATGTTCATTTATTTATTTGTTTATTTACATGTTAATGGTTGGTTGTTTGTTCTATGTGTGTGTGTGTTTTCATTTTGTCCTTAATTGTAAGTTGTGATGTTGCTCTTCCACTCATATTTTCTATTTAATTTTGGTTGTAATTCTTTTATGTTTATTGCCTCTGTAATTTGTCTAAACATTGCGTCTTTTCTGTGTGTAGATTCTATTTTTATTTCTATGTTCTCTAATTTACCCTTGTGTTCTATCTTAGCATGTTGGTAGAGTACATATGATTATTTATTATCTTGAAGGTCTCGCCAGTGTTCATTTATCCGTTCCCCTACACTACGAGCTCTCTGACTTATGTACACTATATTTTTGTCTCTACATTGTCCTTCAGTACATCTTATGCTATACACTACATTTCTAGTTTTACAGTTAATATGGGGGTTTATTTTACAGGTTATACATGACTTATCTATACATGAGGGTCTTTGAAAAGGGTATGTCTTGCTAATAAGTGTTTTTACGGAGGTACCTGGTCTTTCTACTATCTTAATATTAAGTTTATGTTTATTTTGGGCCCTTCTAAATTTGTAAGCTAATTCACCTCTAGGGGTGGTATTGATGAACATTACACTCAGGTATTTATTGCTATCATACCATGAGTTTATTCTATTAGCCTTGTTCCTAGTTCTTTCTATTATATTCCAAAATTTGCTCCTATGCAAGGGGCAGGTCCCATTTATGTCATTATTTACCATTTTTCCCGATTTGGTTCTGGCTCCTCTATACACTCTGATTTTATCTCTCTGATTGTAGCCAGAGAACTGGATACGGTGGATGAAGTGTTGTATGTGTCTCTCTAGTTCTTCAAAGTTGCACATGCGGGACACATTTCTCATCACCCGTACCAAATCCGCAATCAGTTTGTTGATTTTGGTATGGTCCGAAATGGCCGAGTTCCGGTGGATCAGATATTTGGAAGTCATGGGTTTGGCATAATGGGAATGGAGGATTTGTTTTTTGTTGTTAATGGTATCTAACCAGAGCTCTGTGTCTAGTACAGGTAATCGATGGTTGGGGTGTTTACTTGGGTAGTCTATAGTAACTCTAATGCTCTGGTGGATGGAGTTTGCTATTTGCTGGATGATTTCCATTGTGTTTTTCTCTAGCTCCTGACTGTTCTCTAGTGGGGGTGTCTTAACTACGATGTTTATATCATCTACGTAGCTGGAGTACATTATCAGGATTAAGGGGTCTTCTAATTGTTCTTATAGCTACCACCCGGACTTCTGCACTGCATTATAACCAGCAGACTAACACACAGGTTAATTGTAACTGTAGAGCTAATAGAACCTGCCCTTTAGATAAAAAATGCCTAACCAAGGATATCATATATTCATGCACCGTAACAACTAGCAACTCGTCAGAAACCTATGTAGGCTCCACTTCTAACTGCTTCAAAATCAGATATAATTCGTACATCCACTCGTTCAAAAAGCACAGTCTAGCCAACTCCACCTCACTATCTAGCTACATACACTATCTAAAAACTAAAAATAAACCTTACACACTCAAATGGGAAGTGATAGGTAGCGCGACTTCGTACAAACCACCTAATAAATGTTGTAACCTCTGCATACTAGAGACCCACAATATTATCTTCTCTGACCGTAACCTACTTAACAAAAAATCTGAACTGTTTGCAAGTTGCCAGCACCGCTTCAGACATTCCTTCCAAAACTCTAAGACCAATATATAGCAATGTCGGACTTGAACCAAACACCACATCTAGCAACAAACACTAGGGCACACCTTATACCACATACCCAACACTCATTGATCTAATATAACACAATTCGCGACATCCCTCTAGAACCCTTCATAGGGGGAATACCCCTTTGTACATCTACTTTAGGTGTGACAACATCCACTTGCTTGAACTACACTAAACCACTTTATAGTTAATTTAAGCATTGAATTGATTGTCTTGTTGGTGCTGTGCGGAGGAAGTGCCATCTTTGGACAAATGAAAAACGAATTAATCTAGTAACGCTGATTACCTGTATGACCGGTACGCTGAGTGCTGTGAATGAATGTATTGCAAGTGGCGTATGGGTTGTACATATATGTATGATTTGATGGTCAGATTGGAGTCATGGGGACTGTGGTTTGACCTCTGGTCGGCCCTGGTGATGATTATCTTTCGACATCCAATGTAGCAAGCACTGACCCAGAACTTACCAGAGATCATTGTGTGTTGAAGTGATTCTGCAATCATCTTGCCTGGTTCTTTGAGTAGACTGCAATCACAGAGATCATTAATTCAGAATTCTCGCTCGTCGTGTATAATCATCATTTGTGGCACTCTGCGATGGGGGTTAATCACCATAATAAGAACACCTTCAGCACAACTTAATAGACTACTCTATAGTTAAAACACTTTAAATTTTTAGAATTTTTTTGGAAACTGCGCATAACCATATAAGTTAGGGTCTATTTTAAGACACAATTTAATAGTTAGTAATAGAAACCACTGAGTTACCTCCCTTCATCCATTAACTCCCCTTAGCCACACACACACTTCCGGGTAGTATTTCGATGTCGATTCTCGCAACGTAGCATCCTCCTGTATTGAGCTAAAGAACATCAGACTACGATTCTCTAACTGGATTGTCAAACGCCCAATATCGAATCGTCCTGGATTATGTGAGGGGCATATAATCTGAAAAATACGCTCCTCAGACTACGAAAATCTCGGAGTGCATGAAATCCATATCATCGCTTCGCTACGCATTTCCAATATTTTTAATGCTTACACTATTTTTAATACTTATATTATTTCTCCACACACAGACTATAACAATCATATAAAGAATTCATCAACAGATCAACCACCTTAACACTCTCGATTACCTGCTTAAGTGCTTCTATTACATGTAACTCTCTGCCACACTATATAAACAAGACGCACGTGCTTGCCACACATATAACCTTTACAATATATAACCGCTTAATTTCATGTTGTATTTTAACCTGTATTTTTGATTGTATCTTTTAATTTGAATGTAATCTCGAAGTGTGTACTGCCACTCTAAATGCTATAATGAATGTTGACCCACAATATTTGCATATGTATTTGTATGTCGCTTGGGTGAAAAGGAGGTCATATAAGTGTTCATTCAATAATAAATTGCTCCAAAGAATCCAAACCTCGGTTTGGAGGAAACAGTTGTAAGCATAAACATGTTTTGAACAGTTTTTTGATTCTTATAATTCATATATATATATATATATATATATACACATACACACATACGTATATATATATATATATATACATACACATATATATATATATATATATATATATATATATATATATATATATATATATATATATATATATATATATATATATATATATATATATATATATATATATATATATATATGGGTATATATATATATATATATAGTTTTAATATAGATGAGATTCTACAGGACTAGAACTGTTTCATTCATTACAAATCATCAGGAATTTGGGTATCAAAAAATAAATATGGTATTTATAGGTCTCTACAAGTGGTAGGAGAGGGTGGGGAGTGGGATGGGTGCAGGTCATTTCTATCAACCAATGACCTGCACCCATCCCACTTCCCACCCTCTCCTACCACTTGTAGAGACCTATAAATACCATATTTATTTGTTGATACCCAGATTCCTGATGATTTCTAATGAATGAAACAGTTCTAGTCCTGTAGAATCTCATCTATATTAAAACTGTTATACTCTGCTATGTATTGAGTACCTTACTTACTGTGGTTACCTCCGATTCAACCCGGAATAACGTATATATATATATATATATATACACATACACACACACACACACATACACACATACACACATATATAAATAATTAAATACACACACAGAGAGAACCACACAAACACCTACGCACAAATATAATAACACACACACACCTACACACATATCTATACACACATATATACACACATACACAACACACACACATATATATATATATATATATACATATATATAGTTTTGCGAGGTTTTTTATATGAAATCGTGTGTCGAAACAGATATTGTTATACTTGGGGAGGGTCATATTTGCGTAATATTGCCAGAATTAATAACAGAACACACTCACTGTTTGGTTGGTTTTCGCTTCTCGCTGTCTTTTATTATATCTGCGGTGATTATTATAAAGGCGGTGGATTGGCAGTATCGGTGGAGGGTCGGACACCATGCTTTCCAGCGTAGTTACGTCCCTTTACGATCTGAGTTCAAATCCCGCCGAGGTTGACTTTGCCTTTCATCCTTACGGGGTCGATAAAATAAAGTACCAGTAATGCACTGGGTAATTGCTCGCCTTGTGCCTAAAGTAGAAACAATTATATCTGCGATCTAACTTACTCGGTCCTCAATGTTGCCATTGACTGACCGGCGGTCAAAAATAATACAGATACAATATAGACACAAACACATATATATATATATAGTTTACATAATTTACATAAATCTTTCGTTGCACATCTGCAACATCGTCAGTGGTGTTATATTCATTGTTCCTCGTGTTGTGTTGTATGCCTACGCCATTTTTTATTCAGTCTGTCTATATATTTATTTATTTATTTGCTTGTTTGTTTATCTTATTTTATTTTGTCTTCTTTGCGCATGCGTTTGCGTGTGTGTATAGTGTTATGTATGATGTGTGACTAGTGTGTATAGTGTTGTGTCTGCTGGGTGACTAGTGTGTGTTTATGTGCTTGTTGTTATTGTGCTTGTGTATGTATTTATTTATCTTATTTTATTTAATTTTATTTACTTATTTATACTTCTCTTAGGTCAGTGTTGTTTGTTTGGGTGTTGTTGTTGTTCCACTCATTCTTTCTGTTTAGCTTTGGTCTTCTAATTTCTATTTCACTGGCCTCTCTGATTTGCCTATCTGCTGGGTCATTCCTATGTTTAGATATTATTCTAATTTCTATGTTGTCTATGTTACCGTCATGTTGTTGTCTAGCATGTTCGTATAGTACTGACCCGTTTTTTCGTCCTTTTAGTTCCCCCCAGTGTTGGTCTATCCTTTCACCTATGCTACGAGCTGTCTCACCTATGTATGTTGTTGTCATGTTTCTGCAAGTACCCTCTGTACATCTTATGCTATAGACTACGTTTCTAGTTTTACAGTTTATCCGGGGGTTCACCTTACATATGATACACTTCCTATTGGTATAGTGGGTTTTCTTAAAGGGGTAGGTTTTGCTGATCAGGGATTTTATGGTGGTTCCTGGCTTTTCTACCACCTTTATTTTTAAGTGGGTCTTTCTCAGGGCCTTTCTACACTGGTTAGCTAATTTCCCTCCAGGGGTGGCGTCCACAAACATGACACTCTGATATTTCTGGTTGTCGTACCATGATGTGGCCTTCCCTATCTTATGTCTAGCCCTATCTAAGCTATTCCATGATTTGCTCCTGTATAGTGGGCAGATTCCTTTCATGTCCAGTTCTATGAGGATCTTATACTTTTCCATGGCTCCTTCGTATACTCTGACTCTGTCTCTTTGGTTGTAGCCAGAGAACTGCATGCGGTTGATGAAGTGTTGGATGTGTCCTTCCATTTCTGTTGGGTCGCACATGCTGGACACATTCTTCATCACTCGTACCAAATCTGCGATCAGAATATTAAACTTAGCACTACTGGACATTGCTGAGTTTTTGAGTATCAGGTATTTGGAGGCCATGGGTTTAGCATAGTGTGAGTGGAGAATTTGGGCTCTCTCGTCTATAGTGTTAATCCAGAGTTCTGTGTCTAATACAGGTAGTCTATTGTTAGGGTGTTTGGAAGGGAAGTCTATAGTTACAGTTATACTCTGGTGTATGGAATTAGCTATCTGCTGGATGCTTTCCATCGTGCTACGTTCTAAATCGAACTTGTTAGTGCTCTCTAGTGGGGGTGTTCTTATAACTATATTGATATCATCTACATAACGAGAGTACATGATGAGGTCTATGGAGCTTTCATTAAGGAGATTTTTAAGTCTCCTTTCAAACCATACCATGAAAAGGTTGGCAACATCACCAGCTATGCTGACGCCGATGGCTGCTCCCTCATTTTGGGTGTAGATTTTCTCATTGAACTTAAATATGTGGCCCTTTAGGGTAGTTTTGATACTAGCCCCTATTGCATGAGCGACCATTTTTCTTACCTGATCAGTGTTTTGGGGGGTCCGTATGGCTTTGGTCCACCCAATCCACCTTCCTATGGGAGTCTTTTTAGCCATTGAGGTTATGGTGGCGGGTCTACCTCTTATAGGTCTACTAGGGCAGAAACATCTAAGGTCATGGCTGTCTAGGTAGTCAGTGTCGTAGGTAAGTCTAAGTAGGAGGCCCAGTTCGTCTGTGTCGACGTCGCAGAACTCCACCTCACTCTCAATGATCATCTCCACACATCTTTTCACAGGAAAATCAATGTTAATGGATGGGTACAGTGACACTACATCCATGCTGCCTAGTATACAGTTGGATAGGCTCCTGTTTTTGTTGCACTCACTGATTCTGCTGAGGAGGTCCTCTGTACTTTCACATACATCTAGGGACATCTTGATTATGGGGCGTATAACCATTGAGAGGAAGTAGGAGATCCTGTAGTTGCTAGCTATATTAGCTCCGCATACGGGTCTTGTTGGTGGTCCTGTTGACGGGTCGTCGACTGCCTTGTGGTCTTTGCGGAGCCCATACAAGGGTGGTATGCCATTGTTAGACGCCTGGAAGTTGTTGGCAGAGCGTCTGCTTGGCTTTAGGATGTCAGTCCACATCATCAAGTGAGCGTTGAGGATTTTTTCTCTCCCATCGTGTGTTATTTGTGCAACTTCGCTCGTGTTGGTGATGTGGGGTTGCATTGCCTCGATGTAGTTCGGCATGCTATCTATTGACATCCTACCAGACTTATCTGTGGGTAGACACACTACCTCACCATCCCTTGTGCGCTGCTTGAGGCTAACCAAGCCTTCTACAGGTTTTCTCCCAAGTTGTTGGGCCTCTGGTCTGCTCTGTCTCATAGTGTACCTGTCTACTACCTGTCTAATCTTATTTCTAGCTATGGTGAACTATGCCTCCGTCTCGTCATCTATTTGCTGTGGTATGCAAACTCTTTTATTAAAGGGTAACCTCGTAGGATAGATATTACCCATCTTATATGTTTTGTCAGCTGGGTTGAAAAATAGTTTCTCTAAGGGGTTGGCGTTATTTCTATCGTCATAGTTGTGTGTGTTGCTATTATTGTTATCATGGTGGTTGTTGTTGTTTCTATCATTAGCATTATTATTATTATTGTTATGATTGCTAGATGTATTGTTGTTTACTTCACCGTTATTCTTGTTGTTGTTACTGCTAATTCTACCATTGCGGTTGTTACTATTATTATGTTTCTTGTTTTTGTTGATGTTGCTACATGTACTATTTTCATTATTACCACTGTGGTTATTGTTGTTGTTGTTCGTATTGTTACCGTTATTACTACTGTGGTCACTGTTGCTGTGTCTGCGGTTAACGTTTCTATTATTATTATTATTGTGGTTGTTGTTGTTCCGTCTATCGCTAGTATTATTGCCATTATCATTATTTCTCACTTTCCTGCCATTGTTATGTTTATGGCTGTTATTTCTATACCCAGAGTTATTGTTTATATTATTATTATTATTATAAAAACTACAATAACAACAGAACAAATCCGCTTCTTAACACACTGTGTTTCCTCCAAAACATACACAACAAACATATCAAAACAAGTAAATTATTTATTATTGAACAAAACACAAGCCGAACGGCTAAAACACACAATAACAGTTAATATGAAAAGAACAACATACACAAAAGTCAACGCACTCTACAGACAAAAACGCATCAACGGTAAGGAAATCCTAAATGTCATCACAGCAAACGAGAGAGACGACTTCATGAGCGTCATTCGACGCGAAAAGAAATATGCTCAAAACGAATGCTGTAGGCATTTCAAGAAGAAATTAGAACGGATGAATAAGAAAAAACTACAAGAAAGGAAAATCGAATATTCTCAAAAATACCCAGATAACATCGACAATATCCGTATGAGTGATGTAAAACTACCGGAAGAATTTACCAATGACCACACAGTAAATATCTATGGGAACACTTTAATCAGCGAACAAGAACAACAAATCCTAAGGTTACCACCAAAATTTGCCATCTACAAAAAGATTAACCCTATGGAATGCAAAACGGAGCTGGAAAAGTGTTTCACAAAAATACGTTGGAATGCAAAGGTAAACAACAACAACAATAATAACGGTAGTAATAATATAAACAATAACTCTGGGTATAGAAATAACAGCCATAATCATAACAATGGCAGGAAAGTGAGACATAGTGATAATGGCAATAATACTAGCGATAGACGGAACAACAACAACCACAATAATAATTGTTTCTACTTTAGGCACAAGGCCAGCAATCACCCAGTGCATTACTGGTACTTTATTTTATCGACCCCGTAAGGATGAAAGGCAAAGTCAACCTCGGCGGGATTTGAACTCAGATCGTAAAGGGACGTAACTATGCTGAAAGCATGGCGTCCGACCCTCTACCGATACTGCCAATCCACCATAATAATAATAGAAACGTTAACCACAGACACAGCAACAGTGACCACAGTAGTAATAACGGTAACAATACGAACAACAACAACAATAACCACAGTGGTAATAATGAAAATAGTACATGTAGCAACATCAACAAAAACAAGAAACATAATAATAGTAACAACCACAATGGTAGAAATAGCAGTAACAACAATAAGAATAACGGTGAAGTAAACAACAATACATCTAGCAATCATAACAATAATAATAATAATGCTAATGATAGAAACAACAACAACCACCATGATAACAATAATAGCAACACACACAACTATGACGATAGAAATAACGCCAAACCCTTAGAGAAACTATTTTTCAACCCAGCTGACAAAACATATAAGATGGGTAATATCTATCCTACGAGGTTACCCTTTAATAAAAGAGTTTGCATACCACAGCAAATAGATGACGAGACGGAGGCATAGTTCACCATAGCTAGAAATAAGATTAGACAGGTAGTAGACAGGTACACTATGAGACAGAGCAGACCAGAGGCCCAACAACTTGGGAGAAAACCTGTAGAAGGCTTGGTTAGCCTCAAGCAGCGCACAAGGGATGGTGAGGTAGTGTGTCTACCCACAGATAAGTCTGGTAGGATGTCAATAGATAGCATGCCGAATTACATCGAGGCAATGCAACCCCACATCACCAACACGAGCGAAGTTGCACAAATAACACACGATGGGAGAGAAAAAATCCTCAACGCTCACATGATGATGTGGACTGACATCCTAAAGCCAAGCAGACGCACTGCCAACAACTTCCAGGCGTCTAACAATGGCATACCACCCTTGTATGGGCTCCGCAAAGACCACAAGACAGTCGACGACCCGACAACAGGACCACCAACAAGACCCGTATGCGGAGCTAATATAGCTAGCAACTACAGGATCTCCTACTTCCTCTCAATGGTTATACGCCCCATAATAAAGATGTCCCCAGATGTATGTGAAAGTACAGAGGACCTCCTCAGCAGAATCAGTGAGTGCAACAAAAACAGGAGCCTATCCAACTGCATACTAGGCAGCATGGATGTAGTGTCACTGTACCCATCCATTAACATTGATTTTGCTGTGAAAAGATGTGTGGAGAGGATCATTGAGAGTGAGGTGGAGTTCTGCGACGTCGACACAGACGAACTGGGCCTCCTACTTAGACTTACCTACGACACTGACTACCTAGACAGCCATGACCTTAGATGTTTCTTCCCTAGTAGACCTATAAGAGGTAGACCCCCCACCATAACCTCAATGGCTAAAAAGACTCCCATAGGAAGGTGGATTGGGTGGACCAAAGCCATACGGACCCCCCAAAACACTGATCAGGTAAGAAAAATGGTCGCACATGCAATAGGGGCTAGTATCAAAACTACCCTAAATGGCCACATATTTAAGTTCAATGAGAAAATCTACACCCAAAATGAGGGAGCAGCCATCGGCGTCAGCATAGCTGGTGATGTTGCCAACCTTTTCATGGTATGGTGGGAAAGGAGACTTAAAGATCTCCTTAATGAAAGCTCCATAGACCTCATCATGTACTCTCGTTATGTAGATGATATCAATATAGTTATAAGAACACCCCCACTAGAGAGCACTAACAAGTTCGATTTAGAACGTAGCACGATGGAAAGCATTAAGCAGATAGCTTATTCCATACACCAGAGTATAACTGTAACTATAGACTTCCCTTCCAAACACCCTAACAATAGACTACCTGTATTAGACACATAACTCTGGAATAACACTATAGACGAGAGAGCCCAAATTCTCCACTCACACTATGCTAAACCCATGGCCTCCAAATACCTGATACTCAAAAACTCAGCAATGTCCAGTAGTGCTAAGTTTAATATTCTGATCGCAGATTTGGTACGAGTGATGAAGAATGTGTCCAGCATGTGCGACCCAACAGAAATGGAAGGACACATCCAACACTTCATCAACCGCATGCAGTTCTCTGGTTACAACCAAAGAGACAGAGTCAGAGTATACGAAGGAGCCATGGAAAAGTATAAGACCCTCATAGAACTGGACATGAAAGGAATCTGTCCACTATACAGGAGCAAATCATGGAATAGCTTAGATAGGGCTAGACATAAGATAGGGAAGGCCACATCATGGTACGACAACCAGAGATATCAGAGTGTCATGTTTGTGGACGCCACCCAAGGAGGGAAATTAGCTAACCAGTGTAGAAAGGCCCTGAGAAAGACCCACTTAAAAATAAAGGTGGTAGAAAAGCCAGGAACCACCATAAAATCCCTGATCAGCAAAACCTACCCCTTTAAGAAAACCCACTGTACCAATAGGAAGTGTAACATATGTAAGGTGAACCCCCGGATAAACTGTAAAACTAGAAACGTAGTCTATAGCATAAGATGTACAGAGGGCACTTGCAGAAACATGACAACAACATACATAGGTGAGACAGCTCGTAGCATAGGTGAAAGGATAGACCAACACTGGGGGGAACTAAAAGGACGAAAAAACTGGTCAGTACTATACGAACATGCTAGACAACAACATGACGGTAACATAGACATAGAAATTAGAATAATATCTAAACATAGGAATGACCCAGCAGATAGGCAAATCAGAGAGGCCAGTGAAATAGAAATTAGAAGGCCAAAGCTAAACAGAAAGAATGAGTGGAACAACAACAACACCCAAACAAACAACACTGACCTAAGAGAAGTATAAATAAGTAAATAAAATGAAATAAAATAAGATGAATAAATACATACACAAGCACAATAACAACAAGCACATAAACACACACTAGTCACCCAGCAGACACAACACTATACACACTAGTCACACATCACACATAACACTATACACACACGCAAACGCATGCGCAAAGAAGACAAAATAAAATAAGATAAACAAACAAGCAAATAAATAAATAAATATATAGACAGACTGAATAAAAAATGGCGTAGGCATACAACACAACAGGAGGAACAATGAATATAACACCACTGACGATGTTGCAGATGTGCAACGAAAGATTTATGTAAATAATGTAAACTATATATATATATATGTGTTTATGTCTATATTGAATCTGTATTATTTTTGACCGCCGGTCAGTCAATGGCAACATTGAGGACCGAGTAAGTTAGATCGCAGATATAATAAAAGACAGCAAGAAGCGAAAACCAACCAAACAGTGAGTGTGTTCTGTTATTAATTCTGGCAATATTACGCAAATATGACCCTCCCCAAGTATATATATATATATATATATATATATATATATATATGTGTGTGTGTGAGTGTATATCTATCTATATATATATATATATAAATATATATATATATATATATATGAGGGTGTTAAAGCTTGCTTGAAGCATTGTGAAACGTGTAAAATACGTATTTAAGAAAGCCACAACAATGCAGAGGGAAATCGCGAGGTAGGAAGTGAAAGATAGATAGGAAAAACAGGTGAAAGTGAAAATTGAGAGAGACAAAGATGAAAACAAAACAAAGGTAGAAGGGTTACCGTAGTAGAGATTTAATCCCAATATTTGGGGCTCACGCCCATCAACGGGGGAAAATTCCAAAAGGGGGGGGAACAGGCCAAGCGGAGAAAGTTGTGATGTCGTTAAGACAGGAATGCCGTTATGGGGAGAAAATTATTTAAAATTTAAACGAGGGAAAGAATGCGCGTGCGCGTGATAGGCTGTGGCAAAAGCTACTGAGCAAATGGGTTAAATCAAGAGGGTGCGCTAGCGTGTGAAAGCCGTAAGATATGTGTGTGTAAATATATATGTGTGTGTAACTGTGTGTGTATAAGTGTAAGTGTGTATATGTGTGAGTGTGTGTGTGTGTGAAAGATAGTGGGCTGTAGAAGCTGGAAATCAAAGGGTGTGAAAGGTGGTAGGTTGTAAAACATGTGTGCGTGTATAAATATAGATGTGTGTGTGTAAGTGTATGGGTATACATGTGTGTGTAACTGTGTGTGTATATGTGTGAGTGCGTTTGTGTGTGAAAGATAGTGGGCTGTAAAAGCTGGAAATCAAAGGGTGTGAAAGGTGGTAGGTTGTAAAAACATGTGTGCGTGTATAAATATAGATATGTGTGTGTATGCTTATGGGTATGCATATACGTGCGTGTGTGTGAAGATAGCTGGCCGTAGGCTGTGAATGGTCACTATGGTTAAGTTAGTCATGTCAGCTCATTTCTCTCAGCCCGGTTGTTAAGTGGGGGTCTGAGGTTCTTAATAACAAGTGCTTCCTTTATCCTTAAGGATCCGATGCTGCGTTCAGTCGCTAGGACTGTCACCAAGGGTCTACCCTGTGGGTTTCCGCATTTAAGGATGTGTTTACGGAAGGAAGATGCGTTGTTGTTGATATGTTCCTTGATACGAACATGTAGGGGTCGGATGGTGCTACCTATGTAAAACTTGTTACATGTATCGCATTGAATCTTATATACGACATAGGTGCGTAGGCAATCTGCCCCCCGTATCGGGCAGTTGCTGAGGGAACACGTCCCATCTGATTCGTCGGGTTTGTTGGAGAGGCATCTTCGCAGCGAAGGTCCTGTGTGGGCCAAATGTATGTCAAGTCCCTCCGTCCGTATGGCCCTGCGGATGGCGTTCGTGGTATATTCACTCAGGTGGGGGATTTTAAAGAAGCACCTGCTATTATTTAATTTTCTAGTGGGTGTCTGTCTATTGGGTCTGGGGTCTCTAATTCCGTTAATCAGTCGCTTGGGACAACCATTAGATCTGAGTAGATTACGGAATTGCGTGGTATGGGTGAGACCACCCATCGGGTCGCTGCATCTGTTAGTGATCCGTGTCAGTTCATTTAGGACATAGCCTCTCTTAGCGTTGTTGGGGAGGGCTGAGTTATAATGCACAAATAAGTCCTTGCACGCTTCTTTGCGGTAGAAGGTGGTGTTTATGTCTCCTTCTTCCGAGATGTTGATACGGAAGTCGAGGAGGGCGAGTGACCCGTCTTCTCCTGGGTGTTCGATAGTGAAATCGACGTGATGGTCAGTATCGTTGAAGATTTGGTGAATTTCATTCGCCATCTCCCGGGAAGAAGTAGGTATCAGGATATCATCAACGTATCTGGAGTAGAAGGCGACGGCGTTGGGTTGGCAGGTATTGAGTGCTTTGCGTTCCAGGTGGTCCATGTACGAGATCGCAAGTATGCCGGACAGACTAGAGCCCATAGGTAGCCCAGAGATTTGTTTGTACGTGTGGCCGAGGAAATTGAAGAGTGCATTATCCACAACGAAGGAGAGGAGTTGGTGGATGTCTGTGTGTGTGAGTCCGAAGCAGCGTAAGTTAGATGCTCGGACTCGTTCGGTCAACAGGTCGACAGCTGGGGATGCTGGTACGGAGGTATAAAGGGCGACCACATGAAGACTGAAGGCATAACCGTTGTCCTTTCTGGTGTTGGGCGCCAGATGGTGTAGTCGCTCCAAGACCTCCTTTGAGCTGCAGACGTGGGCTGGTAGTGTGTGTAGAATGGGTTTCAGTAGTGTTGAGAGCAGCCACGATATTTTATAGAGTGGGCCCTCCACGCTAGAGACAATGGGCCTGATTTTCAAATCGGGTCCTTGTTTATGTGTTTTAACCAGGTGGTAGAAGGTGGGTAGAAGGTGGGTAGTTTGCTGTTTCGAGTCACGTCGATTTCACCATCGAACACCCAGGAGAAGACGGGTCACTCTCCCTCCTCGACTTCCGTATCAACATCTCGGAAGAAGAAGACATAAACACCACCTTCTACCGCAAAGCAGCGTGCAAGGACTTATTTGTGCATTACAACTCAGCCCTCCCCAACAACGCTAAGAGAGGCTATGTCCTAAATGAACTGACACGGATCACTAACAGATGCAGCGACCCGATGGGTGGTCTCACCCATACCACGCAATTCCGTAATCTACTCAGATCTAATGGTTATCGCAAGCGACTGATTAACGGTATTAGAGACCCCAGACCCAATAGACAGACACCCACTAGAAACTTAAATAAAAGCATGTGCTACTTTAAAATCCCCCACCTGAGTGAATATACCACGAACGCCATCCGCAGGGCCATACGGACGGAGGGACTTGACATACATTTGGCCCACACAGGACCTTCGCTGCGAAGATGCCTCTCCAACTAACCCGACGAGTCAGATAGGACGTGTTCCCTCAGCAACTGCCCGATACGGGGGGCAGATTGCCTACGTACCTATGTCGTATATAAGATTCAATGCGATAAATGTAACAAGTTTTACATAGGTAGCACCATCCGACCCCTACATGTTCGTATCAAGGAACATATCAACACCAACGCATCTTCCTTCTGTAAACACATCCTTAAATGCGGAAACCCACAGGGTAGACCCTAGGTCACAGTCCTAGCGACTTATGTATACCCATACGCTTACACACACACATCTATATTTATACACGCACACATGTTTTACAACCTACCACCTTTCACACCCTTTGATTTCCAGCTTCTACAGCCCACTATCTTTCACACACACACACACTCACACATATACACACTTACACTTATACACACACAGTTACACACACATATATATTTACACACACATATCTTACGGCTTTCACACGCTAGGGCACCCTCTTGATTTAACCCATTTGCTCAGTAGCTTTTGCCACAGCCTATCACGCGCACGCGCATTTTTTCCCTCGTTTAAATTTTAAATAATTTTCTCCCAATAACGGCATTCCTGTCTTAACGACATCACAACTTTCTCCGCTTGGACTGTTCCCCCCCTTTTGGAACTGTCCCCCGTTGATGGGCGTGAGCCCCAAATATTGGGATTAAATCTCTACTACGGTAATCCTTCTACCTTTGTTTTGTTTTCATCTTTGTCTCTCTCAATTTTCACTTTCACCTGTTTTTCCTATCTATCTTTCACTTCCTACCTCGAGATTTCCCTCTGCATTGTTGTGGCTTTCTTAAATACGTATTTTACACATTTCACAATGCTTCAAGCAAACTTTAACACCCTCTTATCATTACACCTGAGCCAGGACTTGTTTGCACCCATAAGGGATCTATTCAGACTATCGGAGAATCGTGCCAAACTCGGTTGCCAAATTACCTTCTTAAAACGCTGCCTAAAGAACAACATCATTCCAACCACCATCAGGAATATACATCTACCCGAATGTTTACGATCACCATCCTTCGAAAACACCATCCGCCACATTCAACGCACGTTTATCAAGAAAATTCTACGACACAACCACCACCAACTGCGACTCCATATACAAACGCTTTCCGAGCACATAGATCGTATAGCTCCAACCGTCACCCCTGACCACCAAGTCCAGGAAATACGCAAAGCTATAGATCAGTGTTACCACACCAGAGTCAAATATGATAAACAGCGCCTCATACGGAAATACGAATGGACTGTAAACAAATACTACAATGACAACATCCGCTCCCTCAGACGGACCGACTACAACCACACCAGGGGCAACAGCTATATAACACCCTCCGCTACACCCCCCAACATCGATCTACCTACCAACGATGCTTCACACCTTGTTACCGACTTAACCGGTACCCTCACCAACGACGAACTCGAACTTCTGCGCCTCGGACCCAAGTTCATCATTACACAGCATCTCGATGATAGACTGAAACTCGACATCAAAACCAACTTCTGTCGGACAGCATATCAACTGAAATGGCAAACCGCTAGCCAAAACAACACCGAGATAGATTACAACACCACAACCCACCCCACACTCCCCACAGATCACCTCGACAACCCACTCCACCCCCCACCCACCAACCACGAACTTGGCACTAAACTACTCAGGTTGAAACATTCTATCTCTAACATCCTTTCCCAACACACACACACAATAAACGCAACCTCACCAATGCACAATTTAATACTCTCACCAACCTAAGATCCAGGAACCTTGTGTACCTTCCCTCTGACAAGGGGAAAGAATTCTGTGTCATCTCGAGAGAGACCTACAACAACTTAGCTCTCCAACATCTTAATGACCACAGCCTCTACTCGAAAGTCACAGGGACCTCCTCGACTCTAATCGAGGAAGGCATTAACACCATATGGACTAACATCTGTGTCCAACCAAAACTGCCAAAGAAGGTAAAAAACAACATAATGACTCGAAACAGCAAATTACCCACCTTCTACCACCTGGTCAAAACACATAAACAAGGACCCGATTTGAAAATCAGGCCCATTGTCTCTCGCGTGGATGGCCCACTCTACAAAATATCGTGGCTGCTCTCCACACTACTGAAACCTATTCTACACACACTACCAGCCCACGTCTGCAGCTCAAAGGAAGTCTTGGAGCGACTACACCATCTGGCGCCCAACACCAGAAAGGACAACGGTTATGCCTTCAGTCTTGATATGGTCGCCCTTTATACCTCCGTACCAGCATCCCCAGCTGTCGACCTGTTGACCGAACGAGTCCGAGTATCTAACTTACACTGCTTCGGACTCACACACACGGACATCCACCAACTCCTCTCCTTCGTTGTGGATAATGCGCTCTTCAATTTCCTCGGCCACACGTACAAACAAATCTCTGGGCTACTTATGGGCTCTAGTCTGTCCGGCATACTTGCGATCTCGTACATGGACCACCTGGAACGCAAGGCACTCAATACCTGCCAACCCAACGCCGTCGCCTTCTACTCCAGATACGTTGATGATATCCTGATACTTACTTCTTCCCGGGAGATGGCGAATAAAATTCACCAAATCTTCAACGATACTGACCATCACGTCGATTTCACAATCGAACACCCAGGAGAAGACGGGTCACTCGCCCTCCTCGACTTCCGTATCAACATCTCGGAAGAAGGAGACATAAACACCACCTTCTACCGCAAAGCAGCGTGCAAGGACTTATTTGTGCATTATAACTCATCCCTCCCCAACAACGCTAAGAGAGGCTATGTCCTAAATGAACTGACACGGATCACTAACAGATGCAGCGACCCGATGGGTGGTCTCACCCATACCACGCAATTCCGTAATCTACTCAGATCTAATGGTTATCCCAAGCGACTGATTAACGGAATTAGAGACCCCAGACCCAATAGACAGACACCCACTAGAAAATTAAATAATAGCAGGTGCTTCTTTAAAATCCCCCACCTGAGTGAATATACCACGAACGCCATCCGCAGGGCCATACGGACGGAGGGACTTGACATACATTTGGCCCACACAGGACCTTCGCTGCGAAGATGCCTCTCCAACAAACCCGACGATTCAGATGGGACGTGTTCCCACAGCAACTGCCCGATACGGGGGGCAGATTGCCTACGCACCTATGTCGTATATAAGATTCAATGCGATAAATGTAACAAGTTTTACATAGGTAGCACCATCCGACCCCTACATGTTCGTATCAAGGAACATATCAACAACAACGCATCTTCCTTCCGTAAACACATCCTTAAATGCGGAAACCCACAGGGTAGACCCTTGGTCACAGTCCTAGCGACTGAACGCAGCATCGGATCCCTAAGGATAAAGGAAGCACTTGTTATTAAGAACCTCAGAACCCCACTTAACAACCGGGCTGAGAGAAATGAGCTGACATGGCTAACTTAACCATAGTGACCATTCACAGCCTACGGCCTGCTATATTCACACACACGCACGTATATGCATACCCATACGCATACACACACACATCTATATTTATACACGCACACATGTTTTTACAACCTACCACCTTTCACACCCTTTGATTTCCAGCTTTTACAGCCCACTATCTTTCACACACAAACGCACTCACACATATACACACACAGTTACACACACATGTATACCCATACGCTTACACACACACATCTATATTTATACACGCACACATGTTTTACAACCTACCACCTTTCACACCCTTTGATTTCCAGCTTCTACAGCCCACTATCTTTCACACACACACACACTCACACATATACACACTTACACTTATACACACACAGTTACACACACATATATATTTACACACACATATCTTACGGCTTTCACACGCTAGCGCACCCTCTTGATTTAACCCATTTGGTCAGTAGCTTTTGCCACAGCCTATCACGCGCACGCGCATTTTTTCCCTCGTTTAAATTTTAAATAATTTTCTCCCCATAACGGCATTCCTGTCTTAACGACATCACAACTTTCTCCGCTTGGACTGTTCCCCCCCTTTTGGAACTGTCCCCCGTTGATGGGCGTGAGCCCCAAATATTGGGATTAAATCTCTACTACGGTAATCCTTCTACCTTTGTTTTGTTTTCATCTTTGTCTCTCTCAATTTTCACTTTCACCTGTTTTTCCTATCTATCTTTCACTTCCTACCTCGAGATTTCCCTCTGCATTGTTGTGGCTTTCTTAAATACGTATTTTACACATTTCACAATGCTTCAAGCAAACTTTAACACCCTCTTATCATTACACCTGAGCCAGGACTTGTTTGCACCCATAAGGGATCTATTCAGACTATCGGAGAATCGTGCCAAACTCGGTTGCCAAATTACCTTCTTAAAACGCTGCCTAAAGAACAACATCATTCCAAACACCATCAGGAATATACATCTACCCGAATGTTTACGATCACCATCCTTCGAAAACACCATCCGCCACATTCAACGCACGTTTATCAAGAAAATTCTACGACACAACCACCACCAACTGCGACTCCATATACAAACGCTTTCCGAGCACATAGATCGTATAGCTCCAACCGTCACCCCTGACCACCAAGTCCAGGAAATACGCAAAGCTATAGATCAGTGTTACCACACCAGAGTCAAATATGATAAACAGCGCCTCATACGGAAATACGAATGGACTGTAAACAAATACTACAATGACAACATCCGCTCCCACAAACGGACCGACTACAACCACACCAGGGGCAACAGCTATATAACACCCTCCGCTACACCCCCCAACATCGATCTACCTACCAACGATGCTTCACACCTTGTTACCGACTTAACCGGTACCCTCACCAACGACGAACTCGAACTTCTGCGCCTCGGACCCAAGTTCATCATTACACAGCGTCTCGATGATAGACTGAAACTCGACATCGAAACCAACTTCTGTCGGACAGCATATCAACTGAAATGGCAAACCGCCATCCAAAACAACACCGAGATCGATTACAACCCCACAACCCACCCCAGACTCCCCACGTATCACCTCGACAACCCACTCCACCCCCCCACCCACCAACCACGAACTTGACACTAAACTACTTAGGTTGAAACATTCTATCTCTAACATCCTTTCCCAACACACACACACACACAATAAACGCAACCTCACCAATGCACAATTTAATACTCTCACCAACCTAAGATCCAGGAACCTTGTGTACCTTCCCTCTGACAAGGGGAAAGAATTCTGTGTCATCTCGAGAGAGACCTACAATAACTTAGCTCTCCAACATCTTAATGACCACAGCCTCTACTCGAAAGTCACAGGGACCTCCTCGACTCTAATCGAGGAAGGCATTAACACCATATGGACTAACATCTGTGTCCAACGAAAACTGCCAAAGAAGGTAAAAAACAACATAATGACTCGAAACAGCAAATTACCCACCTTCTACCACCTGGTCAAAACACATAAACAAGGACCCGATTTGAAAATCAGGCCCATTGTCTCTCGCGTGGATGGCCCACTCTACAAAATATCGTGGCTGCTCTCCACACTACTGAAACCTATTCTACACACACTACCAGCCCACGTCTGCAGCTCAAAGGAAGTCTTGGAGCGACTACACCATCTGGCGCCCAACACCAGAAAGGACAACGGTTATGCCTTCAGTCTTGATGTGGTCGCCCTTTATACCTCCGTACCAGCATCCCCAGCTGTCGACCTGTTGACCGAACGAGTCCGAGCATCTAACTTACACTGCTTCGGACTCACACACACGGACATCCACCAACTCCTCTCCTTCGTTGTGGATAATGCACTCTTCAATTTCCTCGGCCACACGTACAAACAAATCTCTGGGCTACCTATGGGCTCTAGTCTGTCCGGAATACTTGCGATCTCGTACATGGACCACCTGGAACGCAAAGCACTCAATACCTGCCAACCCAACGCCGTCGCCTTCTACTCCAGATACGTTGATGATATCCTGATACTTACTTCTTCCCGGGAGGTGGCGAATGAAATTCACCAAATCTTCAACGATACTGACCATCACGTCGATTTCACCATCGAACACCCAGGAGAAGACGGGTCACTCGCCCTCCTCGACTTCCGTATCAACATCTCGGAAGAAGGAGACATAAACACCACCTTCTACCGCAAAGCAGCGTGCAAGGACTTATTTGTGCATTATAACTCAGCCCTCCCCAACAACGCTAAGAGAGGCTATGTCCTAAATGAACTGACACGTATCACTAACAGATGCAGCGACCCGATGGGTGGTCTCACCCATACCACGCAATTCCGTAATCTACTCAGATCTAATGGTTATCCCAAGCGACTGATTAACGGAATTAGAGACCCCAGACCCAATAGACAGACACCCACTAGAAAATTAAATAATAGCAGGTGCTTCTTTAAAATCCCCCACCTGAGTGAATATACCACGAACGCCATCCGCAGGGCCATACGGACGGAGGGACTTGACATACATTTGGCCCACACAGGACCTTCGCTGCGAAGATGCCTCTCCAACAAACCCGACGATTCAGATGGGACGTGTTCCCTCACCAACTGCCCGATACGGGGGGCAGATTGCCTACGCACCTATGTCGTATATAAGATTCAATGCGATAAATGTAACAAGTTTTACATAGGTAGCACCATCCGACCCCTACATGTTCGTATCAAGGAACATATCAACAACAACGCATCTTCCTTCCGTAAACACATCCTTAAATGCGGAAACCCACAGGGTAGACCCTTGGTCACAGTCCTAGCGACTGAACGCAGCATCGGATCCCTAAGGATAAAGGAAGCACTTGTTATTAAGAACCTCAGACCCCCACTTAACAACCGGGCTGAGAGAAATGAGCTGACATGGCTAACTTAACCATAGTGACCATTCACAGCCTACGGCCTGCTATATTCACACACACGCACGTATATGCATACCCATACGCATACACGCACACATGTTTTTACAACCTACCACCTTTCACACCCTCTGATTTCCCTCTGCATTGTTGTGGCTTTCTTAAGTACGTATTTTATATATATATATATATATATATATATATACATACATATACATATACATATATATATATACACATACATACACACACATATATATATATATATATATATATATATATATATATATATATATATATATATATATACATACATATACATATACATATATATATATACACATACATACACACACATATATATATATATATATATACATGCATATACATATACATATATATATATATACACATACATACACATATATATTATTAAGTAAGTGCCGTACTAAGAGTGAGAAATGAAATTTCGTTTTCATTTTTTTTCAACTCATCGTTTTCGGTATGCCTGACCGACTTAGCTCACTCGATATGCAAATTAGGCTGCTCAGCCGTTAATTTTCATAAGGAAAGTATATACTTTCGAACGTTCAATTATCTGGCAGATGGGTATACGGTGCTGATGATAGCTAGCAAGCTTGAAACTAGTACATCGTTCCTGTGTCAGTGTTGAACAAAAAGGTGAAGTGGTTGCCTTAACACCGTACGGCATAAAAATCAGGCTGTTCAGTTTGTTTACAAACGAAAAAAGCGGCGTTATAATAAGCGTCTGCTAAACTGATACGTGCATATATGTATGTGTACCTGTATGTATATGTATATATATATATATATATATATATATATATATATGCATGTTACTGTACGTCTGTACACATATATGTATGTACGTATACACACATACTTATATTTAAGTAAGTGCCGTACTTAGAGTGAGAAATGAAATTTCGTTTTCATTTGTTTTCAACCTATATATATATATATATATATATATATACATGGGAAAGTAAAAAATCGGAGAATGGACCGTTAAAACATGTTTATTTAAAATATCACCTACGTACATATACATACACATACACATATATATACATATATATACACAGATACACACAAATATATTCATATACAAATACATAAGTACTCAATAAATATACGCATATACACAGTCACATAAAAACAGCTCTGCATGCAGAAAATGCAGATAGGTAAGAGGTACTCACATAACCATAGTGGCCGTATTTCAGGTTGAGGAGGGGAGGGGTTAGGGCGGGAAGGATGTATAGGGGCTAATAGGAGGGGGGTCGTTTTTAGACATCGGGCTGTCTTAAAATATTTGAAAGTTGCAAAGTTCTTGTGCATGCATTTCGGGCAGTGTTCAGAGAGTTTGTTCAGTAGCGGTCCCTTGGCGAATAAAATTACGTAGCTCTCTGAGATACAAAGGTCGCAGCACTTGTGTCCTCCGTTGTAAGAGCGCGCTTTCTGGACTATTTTCCATTTAAGCGTGTAGGGGGTGGAGTTCCTTTTGAGGTCCCAAACATAGGAGGCAAGTATTGTCTGGTTTGATCTGTCCGGCCTTCTTAAGTAGTGGGTATGGGCATACCAACGTGTCTTAAAATGATTAGATGTGATGCCGATGTAACTTTTTTTGTTATTGCAATCATCGGTGGCTGAGTAGACATCGCATTTGTATACGGTATCATTTGTGAGGCATTTGTTTTCAAGTGGGCATGCTTCATTATTTAGGAAATTTAACGAAGTTCCAGTCCGGGGATTGGGTTCGGAGGTGGTTGGCTTATTTAATTGTTACTCTAAAGATAAACTATAGATTTCAGGAATTAGCTTTTAATGAATTCCCTTTTCTATCAACCACTGACCTACACCCATCCCACTCCCTACTCTCTCCTACCATTTGAAGAGACCTATAGATACCATACTTATTTTTTGATACCCAGATTCCTGATGATTTTTAAAGAATGAAACAGTTCTAGTCCTGTAGAATATCATCTATATATATATATATATATATATATATATATATATATATATATATTTATATATGTGTATGGCCATCCAAAATCACCGGGAGTGATGACCCTTAGCCTTTGTCAAGGCATAATTTTAGGAGAAGGAAAACACTGATATAACACTTGCAACCCTGATGGTATACAATGATGTTCACTTGTTCTTCTTTTTGGTAAATATCATCTTGGTTAAGAGAGTGGGACTGGCTTTGTGCACTGCCTTTGCTCACTATAAACGCTTCACGGCACAGGCATTGCTTTATATCTGGAGATCTCTCTGCACTTGTCATCACATGCTTGATGGGCCCGGCACTATGTGTCAATAATTGTCACGAGTGTAGTGTTTGTACCATAGTTTTCGAGCCGCTGGCTGGACTAAAAATTCACACTCGTTCAGCGCATCGCTAGGCGTTCTCGTACATGGAGATAAAGTAGGGGCCGTAGTCGAAAACTAGTTGGCAGCCATCATATATATATATATATATATATATATATATATATATATATATATATATATATATATATATATAGAGAGAGAGAGAGAGAGAGAGAGAGAGAGAGAGAGAGAGAGAGAGAGAGAGAGAGAGAGAGAGTGAGAGTAAGATCGACACAGAACGAGAGAAGTTGAGTGAGAGAGAAAGAGACAGAAGTATGTAGATTAAATGGGTGATATGCGTAAATACAACGGGGAAAATAACAGAGCTGAATAATACAATACAATTAATATATATTACTTTCACCTTATATATATCCATATATATATATATATATATTTATATATATATATTTATATATATATATATATATATTTATATATATAAGTATTGAAATTTCCGTTGAAAACAGAAAAGGTCATAGAAGTGCTCTATGTAAGTACCAGAGCAAAATGTAATGTATACAAATCAATACAATATAATTACCTCATTACCAGAGGTTTTCCGAATGAGGCGAATACGAAAGAAACGTCTTCATTCGTTCGTCAGACGAGGCAATATGAAACATGGGTAAATACTTGGAAAGTTTCATCAAGAAAAGCAAAAAAATACATATAGACAAATGAATTACAATATGAATTATATAAAAATATTTCAAGAAATATAGTTAGTTGTGTGTATATGTATATACGCTCACAGATGTGCATATATGTGTATGCACAAATATATACGTATAGTGAAAAAGTGTGCGTAAATATATATTTTAAGGCAAATGTATCTGTGTGTCTGTAAACTACAGACAGAATAGATACATCATAAGAATATGAAGGCACGCGCATAAACACACCTACACACACGTACACCTATATGCGGAAGTAAAAGAGGTAAGGGAGTGTAATAATTAAAGGAAAGTATCAATCTCGATATATTTATAAAAAATGGAACAATAATTTAGAAAGAAAAAATTAAAGAAAAGGAGACAAACAAGGTACACGCATACACACACACATATCTCACAAAAGAAACACAAAAATATACATGCTTATATACACACGCACACTTACACATCCATACATTCGATACGTGCACACACACACACACACACACACACATACACACACATACTTACACTCACGCATACGCATAAAAATTAAGAAGTAAAAAAGGGGAGGAAGAAAAAAGAAACCAAAACCAAAAACCTAGATGTTAAAACACGGATATAAAGACACATAAACATACACATATATATATATATATATATATACACGCTCGCGCGCGCACATACGTAAGTTCTCGTGTACATATATAGAAAGTATACACACATTAAGGCGTTCAGACACATAGATACAGAGTGCAAACAACTTGTGGATAAGTATTTACATATATAAAATTATAAGATTGGCTGCGCAAAAATAAAAAAATAAAAATAAAAATAAAAATAAAAATAAAAAAATATCTGAGTGGAATACATATATGTGTATATATATATACACATATATGTACTTATACATACATATATATATGTATATACATATATATATATATATAACACATAAGTGCGGTCACCTAGATGGAACCACCCGTAGCAAAAGTACAAGGACACGTAATCGCCACCATAACGTCCTATGCCCCCCCCCCTACTCTCGGAGTGTGGCCTCCAACATACCCCGGATGTTCTTCGAAGCCTTAGAGAAGAACTTCCCGCCCAACCATAGGTATAGAAACATTCTTAATAGGAACAATATAAAACTATCCTTCTCAACTACCTCTAAACTAGCAGACATCATAGGAACAACGAACCACAGTCAGATCACCAAGACACAGCACATCGACACAGACGCACCTACACCTGACAATAACTATATCGAGCTTAACAACTCCCTGGCAGCATCTAATAGTGTTGGCAACGGCATCCGCAGGTGCAACCAGCATAACCGCGAAATGACTGGGGAACATGCAGGACATGACGTGCGGAATAACAATCGCACCACCCCACGTGATGTGGGTTGTAATGGTGCTATCGACATGCGGTAGCGTAGGTAACAACGTAGGCAACAACAATGATAGCCTTACCGTGGGAAATAGACGGAACCGCGACAGAAATTGCAACTGCCGCGACAGAGGACGCTGCCCCCTTAGAGGATACTGCTTGACTGATAAGGTTATATATAGATGCACTATTACTAGCCACAATAGCGTTAAACATTATATAGGGGCTACCTCCGGCCCGTTCAAAATTAGGTTTCGAACACATCTCCACTCTTTCACGAATAGAAAACTAAGGCACTCCACTTCGCTCGCGGACTACATCTGGTCACTAAAGGACTTTAACATCAGCTTCTCCACGCACTGTGAGATTGTCGGCAGGGCTACACCGTACAACTTCAAGAGGAAATGCGATATTTACCTCATGGAGCTCTACCGCATCATAACTGCACCCCACGAGCTCATCAACAGCAGAGCTGAAACAGCGATAAGTTGGACACGTCGCTTAAAAATATCCATCTTCAGATGGGTTAAGGATGAGGTGTGAAACGGTACACCGGATCTCCCTGCAACACGTCTTAACACCCCTGCGGGCAGGCGCTGCAAAATAACACCCAGGAAACAATCCTTGCAAACCAGACCCAGCCTCAGACAAACAGGTGCGGCAAGAAAAAAAAAATAGTCCGGGATTGACTGCCATAACACCAGCCAGAGTTACCTCCCTTGACCTGCTGCAAAATCAAAATAAGATATTTTTGCGAGCAATGTACCTTAATGTGGATTTAATCCCCAAAACTCTTTCCGAGCAATATAAGGAACACTTGTGATTATTTATGCCCTTGAGAAGCCCAACTGGGCGGAACGTACGTAGGTGCTGTTTTAAATGAACATGTTTTAACGGTCTATTCTCCGATGCTTTACTTTTACACGTACATATATATATATATATATATATATATATATATATATATATATATATATATATATATATATATATATATATATATATATATATTTAATACAATAACAGAGAAAGCTTTAAGCTAAACTCTGAATGGCTACCATCTCACTCAACAAACATTAGAATATACGTTAGTATAATCCCAATTTTGTGTTTGGGGTGCTAACTATATGTATTTGTGGAAGGCCAGTTGTATTATTTTATATGAGATATAATTAAAATTAAAATATATCTCTCTTTCCAAACAATTGTTTCATTATAAGTTTTCTACAAGTTGGGAGAATGTTTCCGGTTTATGTAGAAGCGTACATATTTTTCTGTAAGAATACATGCAGGTGGGCACTTATAAATCATCAGTGGATGCCCATCTAACTTTGATATCAGAAAACATTTCTTACCGCAGTTATTTTTCGTGTCAGCTAAGTCGTCCCTTCACGCATCATAGTGACCGCCAAAATTGAAATTCCAGCAGTCTTTAGACTGAGGAATTTCACAGCGTCACCAAGCGGAAAACGGAGGCAATCGCGAAACACAAGAAAGTAAAATAATATACACGTGGGTTAATTAGTTTTTTTTTAAACAATTTTATTCCTGCGGGTTAAGAACTCAATTAATTTTTAAAAAATAAATGTATGCCTGTATTAATTACACACGCACATAGATATTTTCTTAGGCTAAAAACAGAGAAGTGATACCTAAATAACAAACAATATCTCATAACAGTAATAAATACGGAAAGTTACGTTTAAAAGGTATCTGGAAATATAATTATCTGGCCAAATCAAGAGTAAAATATTTAATACAATAACAGAGAAAGCTTTAAGCTAAACTCTGACTGGCTATCATCTCACTCAACAAACATTAGAATATACGTTAGTGTAATCCCAATTTTGTGTTTGGGGTGCTAACTATATGTATTTTATGGAAAGCCAGTTGTATTATTTTGTAGGAGATATAATTAAAATTAAAATATATATATATTGAAGAACCTAGAGTCACCAATATGGCAGGCACGTCTGACGCCATAATGGTGAGAAAACTAATGTATTAATTTCTCGAGTCCTTCTGGTAACGAGATAGAAGGTATGGTGGTTGCGTCGGTAAAGTTACAAGGCGTTCCCTGGTGTTGGTTAATAGTTAGCCATGTGTTGCTGCTGATGGCTGGTACTTGGTGGTAGCCGTTTTGAAATTTCCTCGTGGCGTAAAGTTTTTGAAATACTGCTAATTTTGTTTCTAAGAAAATTTGAGTAATAGAAAAAAATATTTTCCATGAAAGTTATTCGGCAAGAAAATCCCAAGATGGCCGATCGAAAAATGTCTCCGTGATGAAGAAGCCGTCATGTGGCACGATGCAGCCAATCAGATGGATGGGATTGAAGAATACAAGGTGTACGCGGGAAAACAACATTTTTGAGTCTCCATTTGTAATTTTACCAGAAGGTTGAAAGCAAAATTCTATATCAAAAGAAATGCTTTTTTTTTTTTTTTTAACAAACTATGCTTGCAAGGCAAGTTGTTCTTAGTCGGTGGTCACCGTACTTATTTTATCAACTAATTGAAATATACCAAACCACCTCAACCGGATAGAAGACATCGCATAATTTTCAATCCAAAAGAGAAATTTTTTTGTTAGTCGTCGAAAACACTCTTTCTTTTGTGTTGTATTTTTGTGTTCGTCTGTATGCGTGAGTTACTAGTGTTACCAAGAAAGGTATGACAGAAATATTGTGCAGGCCGAGTGCTTCAACAGATGGAATATTATGAATGTTATGGACTTACGCTAAGTGTGTCTAGCTACCCGATTCGAACATTCCACATTTTAAGTCACTCCACATTGCCATTAAAACGAATGGCGAATTCAAATAGGCTGCGTTTTCATACTTAATCGTCGAGGGTCACCAATTTAGCAGTGAATTATGTTTAGAACTGTTGTAATGTTGTCACGAGGAACCAGGTTTTGTCTAACGATATGATAGGAATATCGACAACGAATTTAGCTTGTTTTTACATTATTTATTAACAAAGGTTAAGAAGTGAATTAAGCTGGCATGCCAAGAATAATGAAATAAGTCAATTAAGATTACAAGAGAAAATACGATCGACTGGCTGAGGCGTTTGGCCAGGTCCGTAGTAAAATTGTTTTGTTGTTACATATTGTTTGTGCTTACGGAGCAAAAGAACTAGTGGTGTTTACTTTTGCATGGTCAATCTGTCAGAGTTAGATTTCCCAAATCTTCGCGAGCTATATCCCCCTCAGAACGCGTAGGGATACATTCTCTTCTCCTGGCGCTGATTGGCTGAGCTGAGCCAAATCACGCACAGAGAATGTATGTGAGCCCGCGGAATGTAGGTCGCTACATATGTATACATATATATATATATATATATATATATATATATATATATATATATATATATATATATATATATATATATATATATATATATATATATATATATATATATATATATGTATATATATATGTATACATACATACATTCATATATATATGTATGTGTATATATATATAAGATTGTATACGTATATACATATATGTATACAAACATGCAGTAGTATGTATATATATACATAAATGCACATATATATATAGATGTACGTCGGGATTAACGAACATTTATTAAACAAACATCCCGAATTAAGCCGTACAGTGTTTAGCAACCATCATTGCCCTTTTATTCAACACTGACATGGGAACGATGTGCTAGTTCAAGCTTATCAGATAATGTCAGCATCGTATAACTTCCTGCCAGATGATTGAACGTCTGAAATTATAATACTTTCCGTATACATAACGTATACATTTCCATTTCGAGTGAGGTAGTCGGCCGGGCGCACCAGAAACGATAAATGAAAAAAAAATGAAACGAAACTTCTATTTTCACTCTTAGTACGGATGTTACTTAAATATAATTATACATACGTACATAAATATATGTATACAGACATACAGTAGTATGTATATATATATACACATTCACACATATATATATATGTACGTTGGGTGGGTTTACAGAACATTTACCGAACGGAGCACCCGGCCGACTAACTCACTCGATATGCAAATTAGGCTGCCCAGCCGTTACTATGCAATAGGGAAAGTATATACTTTCAGACGTTCAATCGTCTGGTAGGAAGGTATACGATGCTGACGATTGCTAATAAGCTTGAAACTAGTACGTCATTCCTTTGTCATTGTTGAACAAAACGGCAACAATGGTTGCTAAACACTATACTGTTTAATTCGGGCTGTTCGTTTACAAACAAACCGAGCATTATAATAAGTGTTCGGTAAACCCAACGTACATATACATATGTGTGCATGTATGTATATATATATATATATATATACATACTACTGTATGTCTGTATACATATATGTATGTACGTATACATACTTATATTTAAGTAGCAGCCGTACTAAGATTGAGAAATGAAATTTCGTTACATTTTTCCATTTATGTATATATATATATATATATATATATATATATATATATATATATATATATATATATATATATATATATATATATATATATATATATATATATGTATATACATACATATAATACAGTAGTATGTATATATATAAGCACACATGCACACATATAGGTATATGTACCTATGGATTCACCGAAACTTTATTATAATGCTCGGTGTGTTTGTAAACAAACATCCCGAATTAAACCTTACAGTGTCTTGCAACCATCGTTGCTCATTTGTTCAACACTGGCAAAGGAACGCTGTACTAGTTTCAAGCTTATTAGCTATCGTCAGCAACGTATACCTTCCTGCCAGATGACTGAACGTCTGAAAGTATATATTTCCTTATGCATATTAACGGCTGAGCAGCCTAATTTGCATATCGATTTAGTATATACTTTCAGTCGTTTAATCATCTGGCAGGATGGCATACGTTGCTGACGATAGCTAATAAGGTTGAAACTAGTACAGCGTTCCTTTGTCAGTATTCAACAAATGTGCAACGATGGTTACTAGACACTGTACTTCTTAATTCGGGATGTTTGTTTACAAACACACCGAGCATTATAATAAATGTTATGTGAATCCATACGTGCATATATATATATATATATGTGTGCATGTATATATATATATATATATATATATATATATATATATATATATATATATATATATATATATATATATAGAGAGAGAGAGAGAGAGAGAGAGAGAGAGAGAGAGAGAGAGAGAGAGAGAGAGAGAGATTTAGAGTTTATGTTGGTTGTATACCAACACCTCAGTATGCAGGCTGGTGCACTCGACGAAGTGCGCAGGTTGGTTTGGTTACTCCGGAGTAGTGTAAAATAAAGTTAAATAAAAGTCAAATGATTAAAATTTAGCTTCGTTTATTACTGCTATATATATTTCAGTGACAGCCATCTTTGGATGTGACCTCTTCAGGCAGTTTGAATTAGTATGGTATAGACAAGTACATATGTTGTTTAGGTGTATGATATTGTCAATAATCTGATATGCCCAGTTCCTTGTCGGGTTGTTAATTCACTGGGGAACTGGAGTCATATGACTCCAGTTCCCCAGTGAATTAACAACCCAACAAGGAACTGGGCATATCAGATTATTGACAATATCATACACCTAAACAACATATGTACTTGTCTATACCATACTAATTCAAACTGCCTGAAGAGGTCACATCCAAAGATGGCTGTCACTGAAATATATATAGCAGTAATAAACGAAGCTAAATTTTAATCATTTGACTTTTATTTAACTTTATTTTATATATATATATACATATATATATATATATATATACATACTACTGTACGTTTGTATACATATATGTATGTATACATACTTATATATATATATATATATATATATATATATACTACTGTACGTTTGTATACATATATGTATGTATACATACTTATATATATATATATATATATATATATATATATATATATATATATATATATATATATATATATATATATATATATATATATATATATACATATAAGAAAGTAATCCCATAGTCTAGTTTGATAAAACCTTTACAGTATTTCTTCTCCCAGTTAGCATAATTAACCACATAAAAAATCAATTAAACAAGGCTATAAGTTTAAAATGCACCTATGAACAAACAATAGATACATAAATGATACCTATTTTATCCGCGATCAACATCCACAGAAGATTTACCTAGTATTTCTAATAGCCCGTACAAATCGATTATATATATAGCCAACCATACACAATTACGTACAAAATCAAAGTTAGTAGAAAACATTTATATAAACATACCAAAATTATGTCTCTCGTATGGTTGAGAAACAATGTTGGCAGTTTTCGACTGCGCTTACTTGCAACCAGCCCACTCGCCGCCAGGCCCCAAACACAAACTTTCTGACTTGACCACTAGCCACGTGACAGTTCTTAGCCATTTTGAATTCGTTTCTGGCGGGTACCATTTAAGAAAAATATTTGTCCAATTGAGATAGTTTTTGTTTCCTGATGATTTCAAAACTCGCGAATTTATCCATGTTCGGATATTTCCAAAATGCGAATGACACCTCATGGCGTAGAGACATAATTCTGTTATGTGTATATACATTTTTTCTTTTAACTTTTATTTGGTACCTAATTCTGTATGTTTGACTATAATTCTGTATGTTTGACTATAATTCTGTATGTTTGACTGTATGTTTGGCTATTAGAAATACTAGGTAAAACTTCTCTTGCTGTTTCTCGCCGGCCGATGAAATAGCTATCATTTATCTATACATTGTTTCTTCATAGGTGTTTTTTAATCTTAAAGCCTTGTTTAATTGATTTTTTTGTGTGGTTAATTATGCTGATTGGGAGAGGAAATACTGTATATATTTTATCAAATGCTTCTATGGACTTACTTTTTTATATATTGCTCTGATTGTTGATGATTTAATTAATTAAATCGTCATTGAGAAACACCGTGAATGGTTTCCAAAAACACATATATATATCAATGGCTCCGTCTAGTTTATATATATGTACCCATATATATTTTATATATATATATTTGTTATATATATATATATATATATATATATATATATATATATATATAATTGGAAGTATGTATGTATGTATAAGTACATACATACATGTATACAGACGTACAGTTGCATGTATATATATACATACATGCACACATATATATATATGCACATATCGGTTTACCGAACATTTATTATAATGCTCGGTTTGTTTGTTTATGAACAATCAAACAGCCCGAATTACGCCGTAGAGTGTTTAGGCAACCACGTAACCTTTTGTTCAACACTGACACAGGAACGATGTACTAGTTTTAAGCTTATTAGCTATCGTCAGCATCCTATACCTTCCTGCCAGATTGCTGAACGTTTGAAAGTATATACTTTCCTTATGCATATTAACGGCTGAACACCCTAATTTGCATATCGAGTGAGATCAGTCGGCCTGGCACACCTAAAAGATACATAGAATAGAATGAAACGAAATTTCATTGTTCACTCTTAGTAAGGCACTTACGTATACATACATACATACTTACATTTAAGTAAGTGCCGTACTAAGAGTGAGAAATGAAAATTCGTATTATTCTATTCCATTTATATATATATATATATATACATATATATACATATATATATATATATATATATATATATATATATATATATATATATATATATATATATATATATATATATATATATATATATATATATATATATATATATATATATATATATATACATATATATATATACATATATATATAAACTTAGATGCATTCATAATGTACACATATATACATATATATATATATATATATATATATATATATATATATATATATATATATATATATATATATATATATAATATAAAGGGTCGATCGACTTTCGTCAAATCGGACCGAGGAAACAATGTTTCCATGGGTCTTTCCAGTTGCTAGTACTATCTATCGGTCGCAACTCCAGGTAGAAGGAGCAACGTGAAATAAAGTGTCTTGCTCAAGGACATAACGCATCGCCTGGTCCAGGAATTGAACTCACAACTTTACGATGGCGAATCCAATTCTCTAACCATATGTATTTGAATTAAGATATTTCATTCTAGCTATTTTATTGTCAATTACAACAAAAACACGTAAGTGTTTATCACATATTAATTTATACTGCTCAGAAATGATTCTTAGAGCTAAAATAATTGTAAATGACCCCATTGAGTGTAAACTCTAAGTTATATTATATTACTGCTCCCTCAGTTGAGCTGAATTTGTAATCCCATATAAACGGCTGTTATTTCTAGCACTATGAGTATTTAAGGCTAGAGGACTGGAATAATTCGTGTGCAAAACCTCGTGTATTTTCGCTACGTTAACGAGACCAAAGATATTTTTCCGAGGTGAAGTTATTTAATTTATCTGGCTACCTATTGATAAACACAGAAAATTAATTATATCACTACTAATTAATTAATTAATTCAATATTATACCATCCTTTGTGAAACATGTTTAAATTTTGAAGTTCGGACTGATCTGCGGAAACAGTTTGTATTTTGAAATTTAAACGTGTCTAGGTATCAAGGCCTTTTGCCGATATGTGTTTGTAAGTATTGATTTATTATTTTTTAGATCGACACAGGCAGACT
>OZ024740.1:94730533-94733033 GCA_964016885.1 Eledone cirrhosa
TTAAATTAATGAAAATATATATGCTACTGTTGATGCAGATTTAACAAAAAAAAACATAGTGATCATCATAGTGTTTACGTTCCTGCTTATGGCGGTTGTAGTGGTGATGGTGTTTATAGTTTAACCGATGACACAGATAAATATGATGAAGATGATAATGATGATGTCGGGAATTGAGGTGTGTTTAACGGGTTTATTTTACAGCTGCTGCTACATTTAATAATAATGTCTAATACTTTAATGATGTGAACGATGAGTTGTTGAGAAAATGTTTCATTGGAATATAATGATGTTTGTGATAATAAAGAGCTTATGAGTTGAAAAGTGGACATACACTGACAGAAGGTATTATAAAGAAAATGAGTACGAGAGAAAGAGATTGAGAGAGGAAATGAAGGTGTGTGATAGAGAATGTTTGATAATATCTATTCTGCAATTAAAGATGTATAAGTAAATTGAATAAGTCTTGTTATGAAAATATTTTTGACGCGGTAAACAATTGGCAATTTAATTAAAATCGATATTTCTCAGTTTGTTTACACTTCATTAAGTCAATAAGTGCAATCATGTATTTACTGCACACATTCTCACGAATTTCTTTATTAATCTTCAAACACACGCAAACCCTCTTGCCGGTCACACACACATGCACTTATACATAAGTAGATGCTTATGTAAATATATAAACATGTGTTGAGAAAAGTTATATGTGCATATGTGAATTTTGGATGATCGTATACAATATATGTATATATATATATATATATATATATATATATATATATATATATATATATTAAAAGAATAGAGGTGTAACACACGAGTTATGATATATTGGTAAAAGGAAAAGAAACTGCTAACAAATTGTTCCCAGTGAAAAATAATTTAATTAGGAATAAGCAAAAATTAGTAATAGTATTGGTTATTATTCAGTTTTGGTTTTAAGTTTTACGGGTTGCGCAATTCTAATGCTTTACTAAAATAATTTCGTGATGTTTGCTCTAATCTGATAGAGCAAACATCACGGGCGCTCTATCTCAAAATTATTTTTGAAAAGCATTAGAATTGAGCAACCCGTAAAATTTAAAACCAGAACTGAATAATAACCAATACTATTACACATTTTTACTTATTCATAATTAAACTAGTTTTCACTGGGATCATTTTGTCAGCATTTTCTTTTCCTTTTACCAATATATATATATATATATATATATGACCATCTCCACTGAAAGTTTTCATTAAATAGTCTTTTAAGACAATACAGAGCATTTGATGTTATTCCAAATTGAAGGATAAGTGTTTCAAAATTTGTTTTATCATGAGTTAAAGGTCTATAGATTTTTCCATGGATTTTACTAAATTCTGTGGATGAATTTGTATCCTGATTCTCTTTTGAGATGAGTTTGAGTTATTTTTCCTAAATCTTTCGTTAACTACTTTTCCCATCTTGACGTTATAGTCGCATATATGTTATAGAATGCCGTTAGCTTCTTGCTACAACAATCTCTATACGTCTCATTTATATTTATACTCGGATTCTTTTCCTAGAGTGCTTAAACTATCTGTGACTAATCTCGGTTTATTCATAAAAACTGTGATAATTATTGCTATTTTGCTGAACTCCTTGTAGAGTTTTTTTTTTCAGAATGTATTTGACTGCTATTTCTTGTAAATAAACATTCACTTCCATCCTGACGTCACTAGCCCCGTTTTTTCCTCATGTGCTTTTTCATAAATACACATGAAGGCGAACTAGCCAGTTTTAGAATTCCCTTTTTCGGACTATATTACTGTGAGAGCCCTGATTTTCTGTTGAGCTCTGCTGATGAATGATGTTCCAACCGTGACCATCTCCACTGAAAGTTTTCATGAAATAGTCTTTTAAGACTATACAGAGCATTTGATGTTATTACAAATTGAAGGATAAGTGTTTCAAAATTTGTTTTATCATGAGTTAAAGGTCTATAGATTTTTCCATGGATTTTACTAAATTCTGTGGATAAATTTGTATCCTGATTCTCTTTTGAGATGAGTTTGAGTTATTTTTCCTAAATCTTTCGTTAACTACTTTTCCCATCTTGACGTTATAGTCGCATATATGTTATAGAATGCCGTTAGCTTCTTGCTAAAACAATCTCTATACGTCTCATTTATATTTATACTCGGATTCTTTTCCTAGAGTGCTTAAACTATCTGTGACTAATCTCGGTTTTTTTCATAAAAACTGTGATAATTATTGCTATTTTGCTGAACTCCTTGTAGAGTTTTTTTTTTTTCAGAATGTATTTGACTGCTATTTCTTCTAAATAAACATTCACTTCCATCCTGACGTCACTAGCCCCGTTTTTTCCTCATGTGCTTTTTCATAAATACACATGAAGGCGAACTAGCCAGTTTTAGAATTCCCTTTTTCGGACTATATTACTGTGAGAGCCCTGGTTTTCTGTTGAGCTCTGCTGATGAATGATTTCCAACCGTGACCATCTCCACTGAAAGT
>OZ024740.1:94738033-94840533 GCA_964016885.1 Eledone cirrhosa
TTTTGTTGTAGAAGTATTAGCACGAAAATGTACGATTTATGAAAGTTTTGGCCCCTCATTATTGTTGTAGCGAATATCTAAGCAATGTAAACGAAAAGTTGTTAGACACAGTTTCTCTAGCTAGTGATTTATAACATTGAGATGTTAATTAACTCTTGATTTTGTATTTCTTTAATTTTTGCATTTAGTTTATCAGTCGATAATGACTGGCTGAATTCATAGTTTATTTGTATATGAATAATTAGGAAATGGTTTAAGTTTGGTGACAGGAAATGTAAGGTATGCGTGTCTAGTGATATGTATTTCATGGCAGACGATATATTTTTCCAGTGTGGATTCACATGGCAATTTGCTGATAGAAGGATAGCTGGGAAACGGGCGCGTGGCTTGCATTGGCAGAGTCTAATATTGTTAGTAGGAAAGACTTCCACGTTGTATTCTATATGTCCTTCTACACACCCTTCATTAATCAGTGCTCGATTTTCCCTAAAGCGGTTCCTGTAGAGGGATATTTCTTTACATATTATGTCTATTCATGGGTTAGGTACTACGCGGAATAAATAGGCCTTACTACTGCGTGTTCATTCTTTTCAATTTATTTTATTTTTCCAACTTTGTTTTGTGTCTAAGTGTTATGATCCATGCACGCCAATGTGAGTGTGTGAGTGTGTGTGTGTGTGTGTGTATGTTTGTGTATATGTATATGTATATCTCTATATCTGTATTTGATTGTGCATGTTTGTTTGTTTTTCTTGAGGGAGTGTTCTCTGAAGAACAGCTGAGTTAATAATTTTCAGGTCTTAAAATTATGTTATACAGCCATAATATACATGGAATAATTGAGAATAATATAATTAACTGTAGATCATTGCTACATATTTGATAATCTCTCAATGTTGATGTATAATTAAAAAAAGCTGTATTTGAACACATACAAATATTGTTATTTCTCAATCGAAAGTTTAGAACGTAAGATTCTCTGAATAAATTATTACAGAGGATAACAGAAATAATAGACGCCAAGACAAAATATACTACAACCTAGTCAGTATGATTGTGTGCTTTAAGAAACAGAAGATATGAATGAATGCATCATCTAATTTAATTACATTAGAATATATGTGACTGAGAAGCTAAAAGAGGATGTTTCCATATACTATCTTCACAGGAGGGGATTACCTCATCCAAGTAAACAAAAACAATAATGGCTGATCTTACCTTATCCAAAACATTCAATAACTATTTTTAATCGATAACTGCAATAAATGATAATTACCATTTTTTAAATAAACGATATTAATATATTTCAACGATTTTTAATTTATTTAAGTATACCATAATATTAAATGACCCAGACATTCCAGAAAGAGGGGATCTATGTCGAACATTCCTAAAATATTACGTACTTCTATTCGTTCAATAAATAGGTCATATTTCCCAATGCCAATTGATTTAACAGCTAAACTACCACCGATATCTCATATAAAGAATAGCATCAACCGATATCAACAAATAATATCTTATAGTTTTAAGACAAACAAAACCCACTGAAGTGTGCATACAGAGCGTCTAGCCAAAGTAATTCATTCATTATGAAAAAGAAACTTTTAAGAATAACAAATAAAAACATCAAATAAAATCAAATATATATGATATCACGAGAAAACGAAACAGATATGACGTTCCAGAAATACAAAAAATACTTTGTTTACTTATAAACATGGTTTGAAGATCAGAGATATTTCATGGTAAAGTACATTGTTTATTTAGTTCAGGCTGTTATCTTGCTATCATTAATTTTGGAGTAATGACGGATACGTGGAATTATCAATACAGTAAGAAAGATGTAAAGCGCAGACTGATAAAGCAAGAGAAAGAAAGAAAGAAAGAAAGAAAGAAAGAAAGAAAGAAAGAAAGAAAGAAAGAAAGAAAGAAAGAAAGAAAGAAAGAAATAGTGAGAGAGAAGAGAGAGGGAGAGAGAGAGAATGAGAGAGAGAGAGTGAGGAAGAAAGAGAAGTCGCATATTGGAAACAAATTACAGAAAGATAGAACAATAAATGACAGAATATGAGCGAGCAATGTCGGACACTTAGGTTGACATACATATTGAAACATATGGATGAAAGTGATTATTTAAAAGTGTATGAGACACAATAACATGCAAACACACAAAGGATATAAAAGACAGCAGCTGCATTTTTAGTTTGAAAAGTTCCAATATATTCAGTTTATGGTATTTTCATGCTTATTTTTTTGTATCAAGACAATGTTTGGTTGAGGCAGATGTTTGTTTTTTCTCACTTCCAGCAATTTTATGGTCTGCTAGAAAAGAATCAGAAAATCACTCTACTATTACAAGAAAAGAAGCAGAATTGATTTGAAACTATCTCGAATAAGTTGGCTGATATTGCTATAATAGTGACAACGTTGCACGCATACGCCTAACAAAATGGACATTGATGTTTATGCACCGGTATAGGCATTTGTAAAAATATGAATATATAATATATGTATAAATATATGTATGCATGTATATACACACATACACACACACACACACACACACACACACACACATATATATATATATATATATATATATATATATATATATATATATATATATATATATATATATATATATATATATATATATATATATATATATATATATATATGTATATATATAATCACGAGCACTCTATCTCTAAATTATTTTTGAAAAGCATAAGAAATGTGCAACCGGTAAAAACTTAAAACTAAAACCGAATACTTACTAATACTTAACACTAATTTATACTTATTCCTAATTAAAATATTTTTCACTGGGAAAAGTTTGTCACCATTTTCTTTTCCATTTTACTAATATATCACAACTCGTGTGTCACACATTTAACATTTTTTAAATATATATATATATATATAAATAAAGTATTTCCGTCGCAAAGGTACAGTAAAAGGAGTGCTCTGTGTAGGCACCATAGATAATTAGTTATTTAGTTATAACTATATATATATATATATATATATATATATATATATATATATATATATATATATAACGAGGGAGTTGTGGTTAGGAACCAGATGGACCATAACACACCAAAGTACTCAATAATTATGGTAGTAGAGTGGGTAATAGGAAAATGTATGACCTAGACAGAAGAGCTCAAGCCGTTTCGACGGCTATTTGTGGACTGACGCACAATCAATCCAGAAATAGCCGTCGAAACGGCTTGAGCTATGCCGTCGGTGTCATATATTTTCATATATATATATATATATATATATATATATATATATATATATATATATATATAGATATGTGTGTGTGTATATATATATATATATATATATATATATATACATATATATATATATATTTATATATATACGTGAGTATTGAAGTATGCTTGAAGCATTGTGGCATAATACAATGTTTTATTCGTTCTGGAAGCCTCAACAATGTGGATGGGTAAATCTCCAGGTAACAGAATCCGCTGGTGAAGAGAGAGATGTAAGGGAATGTAGAATGAGATGTATAGTGTGTAGAGGAACGTAGGAAAGAGCGTAAACAATAAAAATAACAACACGTGAGAGAGTTGCCTTGGGAGAGATTTAATTGACCCTATATTTCGGAGTTACACACAAACAGCGGACAACAGAGGCCACGTACCGTTTCACTCCGACAGATAAATCGCCCCCCTCCCCGGAAACCCCCTCCCAGTTGATGGATGCTAATCCGAAATATAGGAACAATTACACCTCTCCCAATGTAACTCTATCTCGTGTTGTTATTTTGATTGTTTACGCTCTTTCCTACGTTCCTCTACATCCTAAACATCTCATTCTACAGTCCCTTACATATCTCTCTTTAACACCGGAGTCCGTTACTCGGAGATATACCCATTTGCATTGTTGAGGCTGCCACAACGAACAACAAATATTCATATATATATATATATATATATATATATATATATATATACAAATATAGATTCAGCGAGAATCGCATTTTGGCTGGTAGAAAAGGCGAAACGAAACGCAAAAGTCAGATATGATACTGGCAAGCGCTCGATAGTTAAAAAAACAGAGCCTAACCATATGTTAAGAGGCCATACAAAACGGAAATAGCGGTTAAGAAGGCGTCAACCACCTAAGCCAAAATGCAAATCAAGCTAAAGCGAGTCAAAACAAAATAAAATAAATGATAACAAAAATACAGACCTCTTGGAATTGATGTTAAAATCCAAATGCAGGGTTTCTATGGCACCTAAATCAAAATAATGTCTGATTATAAATATAAGCTTTAGGTATAATGGTCGAACAAGGAATATCACGTTATCAACAGGTATTTCGCTTTGTACCAAATTTGTGAGTGTCACAGATGCGTGTAAAAGCCCGTGTGGAATTCACACGGGGAAAGAAACCCATATTTTGGCAAATGAATTCAGTATGTGTGTACCATGCAAAAATTGCTTAAATAGCACAAATCGAATAAGCTCTCAACTGAGTGGATTTTAAAATAAACTTATACAATTAACCTGTCAAAAAAAATTATTAACAAATTAATTGTAAGACACGGGAGATTAATACAAATATAGATTTAGCGAAAATCGCATTTCGGCGGGTAGTAAGGGTGACACGAAACGCCAGTGTCAGATATTATACTGGCAAACGCTTGATAGTTAAAAAACAGAGCTAAACAATAAGTTAAGACGCCATACAAAACTGAAATAGTGGTCAGGAAAGCGTCAACCACCTAAGCCAAAAACCAAATCAAGCTACAGCAGGTCAAAACAAAATAAAATAAATGATAAAGAAAACACAGACCTGGACCCCTTGGAATTGAGGTAAAAATCCGAATGCAGGGTTTCTATGACACCTAAATAAAATAGTGTCTGCTTAAAAATATAAGCTTTAGGTATAATGGTCGACAAGGAATATCACGTTATCAACAGTAATGTTGCTCTGTACAAAATTTGTGAGTGACACAGAGGCGCGTAAAACCCCGTGTGGAATTCACAAGGGGAAAGAACCCCAGATTTTGGCAAATGAATTCAGTATGTGTATACCATGCACACATTTGCATAAATAGCACAAATCGAATAAACTCTCAACCGGGTGGTTTTTAAAATAAACTTATACAATTAACCTGTCAATAAAACTTGTAAGACACGAGAGATTGATACTAATATAAATCCAGCGAGACTATCGTGAAGCTCATATTTGCCAGCGAATTGAATGTTTGATTCGCCGGAAAATGTAGGTCTTTACACACATCTCTCTCTATCTCTCAATCTCTCTCTCTATATATAAATATTGCACTCAGTGCTCCTTTGGGAGCCCCTACATGGACACACTGGAAGAGGAAGACCAAGGTTAACATATGTTGATGCCCTAAGGACAGACACTGGTCTGTTGGAGACGCAGGACATGGCAGCGATAATGAGGGACAGAGACCGCTGGAGAGAACTCGTCCATGGATCTCGGGAATTTTACCCGCCTTAGATAGATAGATATATATATATATATATATTGGTAAATGGGAAATAAAATGGTGACAAATTGTTCCCAGTGGAAATTAGTTTAATTAGGAATAAGTAAAAAATAGTTATAGTATTGGATAGTATTCAGTTTTTGTTTTAAGTTTCACCGGTTGCGCATTTCTAATGCTTTTCAAAAATAATTTTGAGATAGAGCGCCCGTTATGTTTGCTCTAATCTGATTAGTTTTGGAAATTATATCTGTTTTATGTGAAAAAAGTGGCTCCAGATGTATTAAAATAAGTTTCGCGCCAATTCGGGTTGCAAAAATGATTGTGGTCAAAACAATTTTGATTGGTCGGTAGAGGTCATGTGAATGTTAAAAATTGATTTTGCGCCAAATGTAGGGTTGTGTTGGCTGATTGAGAAGTCACTGAAAAATAAGTATTTCAAAACAAATATGTGTGTGTGTGTGTGTGTGTGTGTTGTAGTAGTAAAGAGGTTCGTTGTTGTGATAATGATCAGCAGTGATGTGTGTGCGAACCGCAGCCTGTTGACAGTTCAGATGCCTATTAAGACAAGTGTGTATGTGTGTCTGTGTGTCTGTGTGTGTGTGTGTGTGTAGCAGAGTAATTCGTGGTAGAGGGATGGTCAGTAGGAACGTGTCTGTACGTGCGTGGAGGATATTTTAACATGTTAAAAGATATTTTTCAGCTCTGGTCTTATACAGAGAAGTGTGTGTGTGTGTGTATGTATATGTCTCTTTGTATGTTAATGTACATGTGTGTATGTTCGTGTGTATATATATGTGTGTGTGTATATATATGTGTGTGTGTCTATATATGTGTGTGATATTGTGAGTGTATGTGTGTGGTTGGACCAGTATTTTTGTGATACTGGTAAAAATGGTGTACACTATTTGATATTTTCAGTAAAAACTATTCTCTCAATAGAACACCAAAAACCTTAATAATAAAAGGTGTGAAAAGAAATATATTATTGGAATAATACCAAGGTGTGTGTGAGTGTTCAGATTGTACGTACTGCAAGGGGAATCCATTAGGCCTTGCCGTATTGGAATACTTGTGTACAAATATGTATGTGCCCATCAGTGTGCAATGCATGTGTGCGTTTATGTATGTGTCTGTGTCGGCACGTTTATATATATAGACATCAAAAGGTATGCAAATGTGTATATTTGTGTTGCATCATAGAACATATGTGTTTACGTATCTCATTGTGTTTATATGTGGATAGAGATGTATGCTGATGTAGGTATGTATGTTGACGTGTGTATGTTGTGGGTTCGTCTTAGGGAGAAGTGTTTAGACGGGGTCCGTATTTGTGGCATATGCATCAACCTAATAGAGGGTTCGGTATTCTATTTCAAAGAAGGACAACGTTTTATAGCAAAACACAATTTCACATGCGCATCAGAAAATCTAATATATGTATTACCTTGCACAGGTTGTCGAGAACAATACATAGGTCAGACCAAAAACAGCTTCAGCCAACGCATGACTGTCCATAGATCCAAATTAAAATACGGGAATACAGGAAATTACCACTGAGTGAATACATCGATACATGTGCCGCCCAAAATCAACCCAACTTCAGAATCTTTCCCCTCTACAAATGTAAAGATAATGCCACCCTCACCCAGCGCATCAGCAAGGAATCTCACTTTACTAACAAATACGGACCCCGTCTAAACACTTCTGCCTAAGACGAACCCACAACATACACACGTCAACATACATACCTACATCAGCATACATCCTACATACATTATCCACATATAAACACAATGGCATACGTAAACACACATGTTCTATGATGCAACACAAATATACACTAATTTGCATACCTTTTGATGTCTATAGATATAAACGTGCCGACACACACACATACATAAACGCACACATGCATTGCACACTGATGGGGACATACATATTTGTACACAAGTATTCCAATACGGCAAAACCTAATGGATTCCCCTTGCAGTACGTACAATCTGGACACTCACGCACACCTTGGTATTATGCCAATACTATATTTCATTTCACACCTTTTATTATTAAGGTTTTGAGAGATTCGTTTTTACTGAACATATCGAATAATGTACACCATTTTTATCATTATCACAAAAATACTGGTCCGCCCACACACACACACACACACATTCTAACAGACACACACATATATACACACACACACCTATATATACACACACACATCCACACGCGTACATTAACATACAAAGAGACATATACACACACGCACACACACACACACACACACACACGCACACACACACACTTCTCCGTACAATACAAGAGCTGAAAAATATCTTTTAACATGTTAAAATATCCTCCACACACGTATAGACACATTACTACTGACTATCCCTCTACCACCAATCACTCTGCTACACACACACACACACACACACACTTGTCTTAATATACATTTGAACTGTCAACAGGCTGCGGTTGGCACACACATCCCTGCTGATCATTATCACAACAACGAACCTCTTTACTACTACTACACACACACACACATAATTGTTTTGAAAGACTTATTTTTCAGTGACCTTATTTTGGCGCAAAATGAATTTTTCAAATGCACATGACCTCTACCGACCAATTAAAATTGTTTTGATCACAAGCATTTTTGCAACACGAATTGGCGCGAAACTTATTTTAATAAATCTCGAGCCACTTTTTAACATAAAACAGGTAGAATGTCCAAAACTAATCAGATTAGAGCAAACATCACGGGCGCTCTATCTCAAAATTATTTTTGAAAAGCATTAGAAATGCGCAACCGGTAACACTTTAAACCAAAACTGAATACTAATCAATACTATAACTAATTTTTACTTATTCTAATTAAACTATTTTTCACTGGGAACAATTTGTCACCATTTTCTTTTCCGTTTACTAATATATCATAACTCGTGTGTTACACCTCTATTCTTTTAAATATATATATATATATATATATATATATATATATATATATATATATGTAAAGACATCCATTTTCCGGCGAATCATACATTCAATTCGCTGGCAAATATAAGCTCCACGATAGTCAACACGATTCCTTATTTTCAGTTTGTTTAATCGGATCTTAAATTCATTTCAATTGCTCTGTGTATTACAATAACTATAATTATATAGTTCACCGATTTATTATTTATGTGTTTATGTTTTTACATGGTAACAGCATTGTGTATTTTTTATGAATTTATTATCTGCTATATGTATATCTGTATACGTTCCCATGAACGTGCTCTGCTTAATCATTGACATAGCACATGTTGATAAACGATGCTACGTAACAGAAATGCTTTTACAAGCCCATTGTATTGTATGGTTTCATAATTGCCGTCGATTATCTTCAAACAATGCATTTATCACTGCTTTGGTTCACTAGTTTTTGTATACTTCCATTATGTAGCATTATACAAGCAATCGGAAATGCACACAGAGTAAACACACACACACACACACACACACACACATATATATATATATATATATATATATATATATATATATGTGTGTGTGTGTGTGTGTGTGTATTTGTGTGAGAGAGAGTGTGTGCGTGTGTGTGTTGTATGTCTTTGAATATGTGTGTGTATATCTCTATGTGTGCGTAACCAGTGTTATATTGCATATGTGTGTGCGTTTGTGCATGTACCCCTCTAAACTTGAACGATTATATAACCCGAATTATACCACGTGCGTACCTAATTGCGACGCAAATCCCTGTAAATCAACGATATATCCAACCACATAACTAATTGTTGATGTCGGTTTCCATCACACTGAAGACGTCGATTTACGTAATTTCTAAGTAATTATAATCTGCAGTGACAAGAAGCCTGTTAATTATACATATACATATATAAATATATATATATATATATATATATATATATATATATAAATATATATATATATATATATATATATATATATATATATATATATATATATATATATGATAATAATGGAGCTGCGCGTTGCAAATGGGATACATATGAAAAAGTAAGTCCTTCATCAGTGACCCTCCAACCGTCCCAGGCATTTCATCGCTTTAAGGGCCATATACCTCAGGTTGGTGCGAACAACGGCTAAAAAAAGGGGACGTTAGGGTCAACAAACAAAATGGTTTAAGCAACGGTAAGTGAGAAGAAAGAGACAAGTCCCAGATTTCTATGAATATAAACTCGGTGAAATCGTGAACAAGAGACAAAAGACCATCAAACCTGGTTGAAATGTGAGCAAGGAAGGAATTTCGCACAGGTCTAACGGGGGGAAGAAGAAGGGGTCTGGTCTGCGAATTCGGTAAACATAAGTTCTGTGAAGTCGCAGACGAGAGAGAGAGAGAGAAAAAAAATTCATACCGGCTTGACCAGGAACGCGCGAGAAAAGAAATCGGAAAGGTCAAGCGGGAAGAAAGAGGAGGAAAGAGGAGGAGGAGGAGAGGTAGTGACAGAGAATGAGTGAGTGAAATATATATATATATATATAAAGTATCTCCATAGAATCATTTTATAATATATATATACACAATTTCCTCTCCCAATTAGCATAATCAACCACACAAAAAATCAATTAAACCATGCTATGAGATTAAAAGGCACCTATGAAGAAATAGTAGATAAATAAAAGACATCAATTTTTGCGCGATCAACCGCTATAGAATATTTACCCAACATTTCAATAGCAGGTGGAAATCGATTAAATATACCGTCAAACATACACAATTAGATATAAAAGTTAAAAAAACAAATGCATATACACATATTATCAAATGATTCTATGGACATAGTTTATAATATATTGCTTTGATTATTTAATGTATTAATTCCTCATTGAGCCACATTGTGAATGGTTGCCAAAACATATATATCTGTATATCTGTGACTTTGTCTAGTTTGTGTATATGCAAATCTTTATATATATATATATATATATATATACATTATCCATACATACATACATATATATATATATATATATATATATATATATGTGTGTGTGTGTGTGTGTGTGTGTGTGTAGTCACGTGGTTAGTCGGTATGGTCCTTACTTAAAAGGACTGTTATCACACGCAGTCTGATCAGATTTCAGGTTAGCCCTTAAAAGGACTGATGTTACATACGGTAGGGATGAACGGACGAAGGAAGACGTTGAAAGGACGAGCAGGGCGAGAGATGTAGTTTCAGTCAGCTATTTATTTTCATACATGAAGCGACGATAGAGATGTATAAGGCGTGTGTGAGTGACAAGTGTGACAGAGGGGAGGAACAACGATACGCGAGCTGACTCTGCCAAAGGTCTACTGGCGAAATTGTTTGGAACCACTCTATTTATACAAACTTAATCGTTTGATGTTTAGCCGCTGCGTAGGCGTTTTATTCTGCTGGCTTAAGGGTTGTTTGTTTTACGGTGAGGTAGCTAGCTAAGGAGATATATTTCACAGATGTTATTTCCGGTGGCTGTACATTAGTCGCCTGCCAGATCTTTTGTACAGCAAAAGAGCCAGATAGTGTATAGTGAAGAGCCACTGGTGCATGTGTCATGACAATAGCCCACGGAGTGTCCAGCACGTTCTGAAATTTGGTGATCATTGATATAGGACAGATCGATGTAGAGATGATATGGCAATATGTGTGTGTTAGGAAGGAAAAAAAAAACTATAAAATGACTTTGACCAGATTTATGCAGACGTGATGAATGAGCCTGTTGTATGTGGGTTGAGCTGCCTGTGAATTGCGTGACACAAAGTCTAACAAGGCAGTGAAAATAACTGTAATGTGTGACATGACTGGCCGTAACCATGTTGCTTAAAAGTAACAATTTGCCCTAAAGCATATGACTTGAGCGAATGCATGTGGTAAATAATAGCGAGGCATTCTCTAGCTATTGAGTGTATGTGTACGTAAACAAAAGCCAGTGTTTTGAGGATGCAATCTGTGAAATGTGTGATCAAAGGGAAAACATTTTGTAGTGTAAGAGTAAGCGAGACAAAATATCTATTTCTCAGTGTATGAACGAAAGGTGAAACAAATGTGGTTGTGTAGTGTGCAGGAAAAATAGAATATGTACACGCCGTGTATGTATATAAAAAATTATGGCAATTACACAATGAATATTGCAGAACATGGAAAATAAAAAAAAATTGTGCAAAACAAGAGAGAGAAGAAAAAAAAAATGCTATACTCATTGCTATACACAATGTTTGTTCTTAAATAGTGTTGGTAATAGATAACCTTCATAATAAATAATGTTTTTCGAGACATGAGCACATGGTCACTAAAAATTGCAATTATTCAAGCTGAAAGTTCATCGTATTTGAAACTGGAAATAGTAAACGCAAGGAAAATGTAAATGTTTTGCAAGCAACTCATTTAAGGGTAACGGTAATTCACATATTGTGCCAACTTGGCGTGCCAATGGACACGTCGTCCACTCCTTATGACTGGAGATGAAACAGGTGGCTTGCTGGGACAACAATCTGTTGGAGTTTCTGGTGTAGAGACTGTAACCGTATCAATGTTGGCTTTTTTTAATCTGTCCACGCTGACAGATTATGTTTACCATCTTGATTGAGAATAACATATTTCGGATGTTTTTTAGAACACAATAAGGGCCAGAAGATAGAGGTCGAAGATAAGCTGAGATGGTGTCGTTTCTAACGAAAACGTGTGTCCAATCATTAATGTCTGAAGGTACATGGGTTGCCGTGTTCTGTTGACGGGTCCTTGCATGAGCAAGGTGAGACATATATTGCCGTAGACTGTGTACATATGATCCTGGGTCTGGAAATTCCTGAGGAGAGATACGAGCAACCATCTCACCAGGTAGAAACAGGGTGGTGCCGTACACTAATTCTGCAGGTGTGTGTCCGAATTCCTCCTAACGGTGGTATGAATGACCAGAAGGATGAATGGCAGGTATTCAAACCAGTGGGTCTTGTCTGGATATGCTTTTATTGCAACATTCAAATGGCGATAGAATCTTTCCACGATACCATTAGCTTGCGGGACATAAGGTGTCATGCGGATGTGTTTACATCCTAACAGGCAAGTCAGTTCTCTGAAAAGGTGGAAGGGAAATCGGCGTCCTCTGTCCGTTGTTATCTTCACTGGGGCGCCATAACGTGATACCCAGTGTAAAACCAAAGTTTTAGCGACTGTTTCCGCTGAGCTATCACTTATGGGAAAAGCCTCGGAACAACGGGAAAAACGATATATTCTGGTGCGCAAGTGTGTGCAGTTCTGTGATGGTGGTAGAGATCCAACGATGTCGATATGCACATGATGAAAACGTGCATCAGGTTGCGCGAATGTGCCGAGTGGAGTTTTGATGTGTCTGTGGACTTTGGCTTTCTGGCAGCCAATGCATCTCCTCGACCAGTCGCGCACACCCTTGTTAATGTTAGTCCACACAAAACGAGCAGAGATGAGTATCTGTGTAGCCCGGATTCCCGGGTGAGACAAGCAGTGTAAAGCAGAAACAACTTGTCGACGATGCACCTGTGGTACGTACGGTCGTTCATGACCGGTAGAAAGCTCGCACCAAATTTGTCATTGAGAAGAAGGAATGGGAACTTGCTAAAACTTGAGGGATGGCGAATCTCGGAGCTTGATACACACTTCGTCAGTCTCTTGGTCAGCTGCGATCTGTTGAATGTCGATGCCTGAAAGTACATGCATTGCGTTCAGCTGGATTCGAGACAGGGCGCCGGCTGCTCCGTTGTCTGATCCCTTGATATGCCGAATATCAGTTGAGTATTGGGAGACAAAATCCAGCTGGCGTAGTTCTCTCGGTAACTGACAATCATGTTTGGTACGGAACGGATAAACTAGTGGTTTATGATCCGTGTTGATCACGAAATCCAATCCTTGGAGCAGGTTGCAACCGCTTAGAAAAGAATGATAAGGGTTGCCAAACGCCGTCGACATATTGTTGACAAACGCCTCCAAACCCCGTGTCTGATGCGTTCACTAGCAGCGATAGAGGAGCGGCAGATCTGGGGAAAAACGAGCATAGAAGCGTTTGCCAATATTTATTTCAAGCGGTTGAAAGATATTAGTTCTTCCTCGTTCAGAGTGATGTTTTCGTTTAAACGAGTCCTGTTGCGAAGAAGGTCCGTGAGGAGTCTGGCTGCGTCGGCACAATGAATGAAGAGACGCCTATAAAAATTCAACAAACCGAGGAATTCACGCAGTATCCGAACTGATATAGGTGCGAGAAAATTGTGGATAGCTTCTACTTTCTCAGGAATGGGGCGAATGCCGTCTTTGTCAATGATGTGCCCGAGATAGGACAATGAAGGAACGCCGAGAAGACACCGGCTGGGGTTGATGATAATACCGTACTCGGCTAAACGTTGGAAAAGAAGATCTAAGTGCTTCTCGTGTCTTTGCTTGGAAGTACTTACTACTAGCATGTCATCGATATACGCGTATAGAAAGGGTAGATCTCGTAACACGGTGTCAATAAACCGCTGAAAAGTCTGCGCAGAATGAACGGCATTCGCATGAATTCTAATAAACCCAACAGTGTCGTGATTACGGTCTTCAGAACATCAGCAGGCTCCACAGGTAGCTGGTTATATGCACGTACCAAATATATGTTGGAAAAGATGCGTGCGCTTTGCAGAGAGACAGAAAAGTCATACAAGTGAGGGACAGGGTAATTATCGGGTACTGTTGAATTGTGTGAGCGCACGATACTCCCCACATGGTCGCCAATCATTCTCTGTTTCCTTAGGAATAAGGTGTCCGGGTGCAGACCAGTTGTTGCAGGAAGAGCGAATGATTCGAAGGTCTAGCATGTGTTGAAACTCCTGTTTGGCGATTCTCAATCGGTCTGGAGGCAGTCGCCTTTGTCGGGCAGCTATGGGTGGTCCTCTTGTCTCGATATAATGGGGGACACTATGTTTAATAGGTCCATCCTTAAATACAGGGCAAGTGATGCTTGGGTATTTCTGGAGAATACAGTTGTAACGCGAAGGCTATGATTGGCAAATTACAGGGCTCACTGTGAATTGCGTGGTAAATATACCACTCACAGTGATGTTTGTGGTGGTGTCAATGAGCCTACCGGTCTTCATGTCCAAGAGAAGTTTGAAGTGGTTGAAAAATCGGCTTCTAAGATAGGGGTCACTAGGTCTGCCACGACGAACACCCATTGAAAACGACGTCTCAGGTCTACATTGAGGGTCAGTGATTTCTCTCCGAATGTCAGAATTGACGATAGGTTCACTGCTTTCAGAAAGGACGGTGTTGGATATCTTTTGCCCTAGACTAGTGAAACAGGAAGAAAATTAACCTGGGCTCCTGTATCCACGAGGTAACGGATTCCTGTCGCTTGGTCGTTGATAAAAAAACAGACGATTTCACTCCTCTGTACCAGGGGTGAAAGTCGTGGCTAGGCCCTGGTCTGCACGTCTCCCAGGGTGGTATTCTGGAAAGACCACGGGGCCTTGCACTTAGATGCCTGAGCGCCGAATTCTGCGTGATACCAGCAAAGGTTGCCAGACACACGATTTTGCCTTGGACTTCTGGATCTTCGACGGTGAAAGGGCCTGGATCGACTGTTGCTGCCTCGCCGGTATATTCGAGAGGGCTTTAATTTGACCAGCCCGCTCTCTGATCATAACCCGCAGTTCTGAAATTTGTGCCTCTGTCGTTGGTTGTGACATGTTCATATTGGTTTTTTGTTAGGTTGTGTCTGGTCGCGTGTTCGAATCACGTCGGGGTCACCAATTTTAGCGACGGTGTTAGTCGGTTTTGTCACTACTTCTGATCGGATCTGAGAATAGCCCTTAAAAGGACTGTTATCACATACTGTCTGACCAGATCTGAGCTTAAAAGGGCTATTGTCTCATACGTTAAGGATGAACAGACGAAGGTAGAAGTTGAAAGGACAAGCAAGGCGAGAGATGTAGTTTCGGTCAGCTATTTAGTTTCATACATAAAGCGACGCTATAGAGGTACAATGCGTGTTTGAGTGACAAGTGTGACAGAGGAGAAGAACAACGATACGCGAGCTGACTCTGCCAAATGTCGACTGGCGAAAGTGTTTGGAACCACAATATTTATACAAAAATAATCGTTTGATGTTTAGCCGATGCGTAGGCTTAAGGGTAGTTTGTTTCACGGGGAGTTAGCTAGCTAAGCAGGTAGATAGTGTTGTTTATTTCACATATTTTATTTCCGGTGGCTGTACACACACACTCACACACACACATATATATATGAGAGACGTAAAATAAGAAAATTATAAAATGAACTTACTTATTATAATTTCACTCCCAACTAATTAGTTTTTGAAAGGGAATAAATATATTTTCCGAAGAAAATATGGAGAAGCCTTTCGTCGTCAGGGAAGTCTATTATCAGCTAAGTTTCCAGCCAAAGCGTGGATTCTGGGAACTTATGCAAAAATAATTCAGTGGATAGAAAATAGCAAAGCGTGGACTGAATTCCTAGCCATTGAGAAAATCACTGCCTACTGCGTCAGTGGCAAATTCAAAAAGAATCAATCACGTGACATCGAGGTCAATCAGTGGAAAGTGGTTTGTTAAGAAGACAGCAGCCTGCCTGCTACCATAGGAGCAGTCTTGGCCAATATTGCTCGACAAATAATTTGGAGATAATTATAAAGTATTAATATTTATTCCCTTTCAGAAACTAATTAGTTGGGAGTGAAATTTTAGTAAGTTAATTTTATAATTTTCTTATTTTACGTCTCTCATATTATTGTTGTGCAACCCCATGCATTGAACCACAAAGTTACTAAGACTAAACCTATGTATTTGCTAGCATTGGTATGCATATGTGTGTATATATATGTTACTAGATATATTAATTCTTTATAATAATCTCCAAATTATTTGTCGAGCAATATTGGCCAAGACTGCTGCTATGGTAGCAGGCAGGCTGCTGTCTTCTTAACAAACCACTTTCCACTGATTGACCTCGATGTCACGTGATTGATTCTTTTTGAATTTGCCACCGACGCAATAGGCAATGATTTTCTCAATGACTAGGTATTCAGTCCACGCTTTGCTATTTTCTATCCACTGAATTATTTTTGTATAAGTTCCCAGAGTCCACGCTTTACCAGGAAACTTAGCGGAGAATAGACTTCCCTGACGACGAAAGGCTTCTCCATATTTTCTTCGGAAAGTATATTTATTCCCTTTCAGAAACTAATTAGTTGGGAGTGAAATTTTAGTAAGTGAATTTTATAATTTTCTTTTTTACGTCTCTCATATTATTGTTCTGAAACCCCATGCATTGAACCACAAAGTTACTAAGACAAAACCTATGTATTTGCTAGCATTGGTATGCATCTGTTTGTATATATATGTTACTAGATATATTAATTCTTTATAATAATCTCCAAATTATTTGTCGAGCAATATTGGCCAAGACTGCAGCTATGGTAGCAGGCAGGTTGCTGTCTTCTTAACAAACCACTTTCCACTGATTGACCTCGATGTCACTTGATTGATTCTTTTTGAATTTGCCACCGACGCAGTAGGCAGTGATTTTCTCAATGGCAAGGAATTCAGTCCACGCTTTGCTATTTTCTATCCACTGAATTATTTTTGTATAATTTCCCAGAGTCCACGCTTTGCCTGGAAACTTAGCTGAGAATAGACGTCCCTGACGACGAAAGGCTTCGCAATATTTTCTTGGGAAAATATATTTATTCCCTTTCAGAAACTAATTAGTTGGGAGTGAAATTTTAGTAAGTAAGTTAATTTTATAATTTTTTTATTTTACGTCTCTCATATTATTGTTCTGCAACCCCATGCATGTAACCACAAAGTTACTAAGACAATACCTATGTATGTGCTAGCATTGGTATGCATCTGTGTGTATATATATGTGACTAGATATATTAATTCTTTATATATATATATATATATATATATATATATATATATATATATATATAGTATAATCCTGGGTATGACATCAAACTACATCAAGTGGCAAGGCTCCAGTTCGGGAGTTCAGGAGCTGTGGGGAATGTGGAGTTATCCATTAGTTGTCATGACTCCCAGGTCTGCCCTGGCCCGGGATGGTAGTACCTGTTAGGGCTCAATTTATGGGTTAAATAATTACCTTATTCGAGTGGCGCCGGTAAGGTATTGTAAGCCATTGAAAAGAAATATGGAGAGTCGATCTAACAGCACTAGGGTTAGAGCCCCTAATTACATTGTCAAGGAGCAGCCTGGTCGTTATGACTCTGCTGGCTTAGATTCACAGAGAGGGCCAGTGGATGATGGATCACCTGTCTCTGAGACAAATATAAAGAATGCAGTTTTGTCCTGGAGAAGAGCCATCAAAATATGCACTTTGAATGTGAAGACTATTCGGACGCTGGAGAAGAGAGAGGAGTTGGGACATTTGTTCGAGGAGAGTGGTATACAGATACTTGCGATCCAAGAACACAGGATTCTACACGATGAGCCCGTGAGGAGTGTGATGATAGGGAAGAAGAGCCAGCTCATCCCTACATCGGCAGTGAAGAACACAACAAATGCTGCAGTAGGAGGAGTGGGTTTTGTGTTTAGTGCAAAAACCAATCTGTTGGTGAGGGGAAATAATGCCTATCTCCCCGCGAGTGTTGAGGGTGACCTTCAATGGAAACCCAAGACTGACAGTCATCTCAGCCTAAAGTCCAACCGAGGGGGACAGTGATGTGAATGCGGAAGTGTTCCATAAGGAGGTGTGTAGAGCTGTCAACACCACTCAGGCACACAATGTCCTGCCTGCTTTGGGGGACTTCAATGCACATCTGTGTAAGGAGGGCAGTGAAGATCCTTGCTGGTACTTCCATAACAACACCAATCGAAATGGAAGACTAATGAGAGACACCCTGCTGGAGGCGAACTTGATGGCGACCAACCTAAGGTTTAGGAAGAATCTGGGGAAGATGTGGACCTACATCTCAGATATGCACCTGTCCAAGTCCCAGATTGATTTCATTCTGGTGAGGAAAAAGTGGCGAAATAGTGTTCTGAACACGGAACCATACAGCTATTTCAGTACACTGGGTAGTGACCACCGGCTTGTTATGAGTGAGGTCCGCGTGTGTTTAAGAAAGAGCAAGGCTCAGCCCCGGAGAACAATCTATGACTGCGGAGCTTTCAAGGAAGATGTTAAGCTACAGGAGAGGTCCACAGTGGAAGTGAGAAACAGGTTTAGTGCTCTGTGTGGAGAGTCGGAGGAGAGAGAGATTGGATGGACTGGGGAGAGTGTGACGAGGAGGTGCGGGCACTTCACCAATGCAGTGGCGGAAGCAAGTGAAACCCTGGTGCCGAGGAAAAAGAACAAAGGGAAGCACGTCAGCTCTGCAAACCCAGAAGTGTGTGCAGCCAGAGAACACCTGAAAGCTGCCAGAGACCAATTCTATGCTGATCCTACGGAGGAGAGGATGGAGACTGTGGAGTTGATGAGGGAAGAGCTCTGTACCGCGTACACTGAGGTCAGAGAGGAGGCACTGATAGAGAAGATCAGAAGTGTGGAGAGAGCGGTTGACAGATCTGGATGTAAGGAGAGCTGGATGATGATCAACGAGGTCACAGGGAGGAAGAGAAGGTGTTCGAGTCAGATCCAGGGAACGGGGCCCGAGGATAGTAAGAGGAAATGGCTAGACCATTTTAGGACCCTACTAGGAGAGCCACACTCGACAGCCCAGTGCACTGGGGAGATCAGGCGGCTGTTTGAGGAACTGGATGTTGAGACAGAGCCCTTCACCAGAGAGGAGCTTCAGAGAGCCAAGAAGAGGATCAAGGAGGGCAAGGCTCATGGAGAAGATGGAGTGGCATGAGAGGTGATGAAGAGGTGTGATTTTGATGATATCATCCTGGGGTTCTGTAACGGGGCACTGGAGAAAGGAGTTGCCTCGAATCAGTGGAGGATCAGTAACATCGTCCCAGTGCCAAAGAAGGGAGATCTCTCTAACACCAACAACTACCGGGGGATCTCACTGACGTCACTTGTGGCAAAGACCCTCAACAGGATGATTCTTAACAGGATCCAGCCTAAGATGGAGAAGAAGCTCAGGGTCAACCAGAACGGCTTCAGAGAGGGTAGATCAAGCACCAGTCACATCCTGATGCTGAGGAGGTAATTAGAGGGAGTTAGAGCAAAGGGCCTTCCTGCGGTCATGGTTTTCATTGACTTTAGGAAGGCCTTTGATTCTGTGGACCGTTACTGCCTGATGAAGATCTTACAGGCTTATGGAATCCCCAAGAATATAGTGGACCTGATATCACTGCTCTACACCAACACCAAAGCCCAAGTCATTACACCTGATGGGATGACAGAGTTCTTTGAGATACTGGCTGGAGTGCTCCAGGGAGATACATTGGCTCCCTACCTTTTAATCATCGTGGTGGACTATTGTATGCGCCTTGTACTGGAGAAACACCAAGACTCTGGCTTTACTGTAGCACCGGCTCAGAGCAGGAGAGTTAGGGCGAAAAAGGTATCGGATGCTGAATTTGCCGATGACATAATTTTGGTGACAAATACAGTGAAGGAGGCAGAGGATTTGATGCGGGAGGTTGAGACTGTGTCGATGAGTGTAGGGCTGAGAATGAATGAGACTAAAACAAAATATCTGGTAGAGAATGTTGAGAAGCCAGAGGGGATCACTAATGTAGGCGGAAAGCCGCTGGAATTGGTTGAGGACTTCCTGTATTTGGGAGCAAAGTTTGGGAATATGGAGGAGGATGTGGTTGAGAGGAAGAAGAAGGCCTGGGCGGCGTGCCACAGCTTGAGATCGTTGTGGAAGTCGGACCTTCGTAGAGACCTGGAGGTTTGGAGTCTTCCGAGCAATGTTTTCAATGATTGTTTACATACATGACCTCCTTTCCAACACAAGAGACTTCCTGAAACATATGTATATATCGATGTACAGTGGGGTGACATCCATTATAATATTTTTGCATGGCAATTTACATGCAAAATAAAAATCATATTAAAAGATAATTAAAACAAAGTTAAAGTTAAAATACAACATCGGCAGTTTACGAAGATAATGCAAGAAGTTAGTTTGAAGTAGTTAGTGTATGCAATAGTTACACGTGGGGCATGCACGTGTGTCTTATTTATATAAGATTAATGTGCGGCAAGATGTTATATGCAATATAAGCATTTTTAGCGGGTAAAAAAACCTCGGTTTGGACGAAACAATCGTAAGCTAATATATGGTTTGAACAGAACTTTAATTCATGTGATTTCTCTCTCTCTCTCTCTCTCTCTCTCTCTCTCTCTTTCTCTCTCTCTCTCTCTCTCTCTCTCTCTCTCTCTCTCTCTATCTCTCTCTCTCCCTCTCTCTCTCTCTCTCTCTCTCTCACTCTCTCTCTCTCTCTCCCTCTCTTTTTCTCTCTCATATATATATATATATATATATATATATATATAATATATTAACAAATATAAACTATATTTATAGAACCATATTTATTTTATTATACATATTTCAACAGCCGCAAAGGCAAATTATGGGTACGAATACAATGTTCACATCAAAATTCATATCGAGTGTTATAGAGTTAGCTTCTTAGGTCTGTGTACAACGGGAAGTAATTCCGGTGTTAATTTTTTCAGGGTATGTCAATATTTATTTATAAAACTAATCTTTATTGTATTTTATCTAATGAAAGCGCACTATAATTTCCCTTGGTGGCCCTTGAAATATGTATAAGAAAATAAATATGGTTTTATAAATATAGTTTCCTTTTGTTAATATATTGTATATTTACTCCAATAATCTGTTGAGTGTTTTATATGAGTTATACAAATATGTTTAAGCTTGTTGTATCCCAACAAATTGAATATATATATATGTATATAATAAAATGTTATAGTATTGTGAGAGAGAATATAGAGAGAAGAAGGGAAGGAACGTAATAGGAGGACACGATACAGATAATTAATTGACAGCAGCAAGTGCTTTAGTGCTCGATGATTATACAGACGGGGTTAAACGTTAGAAGCATTAATATCTAGTGTGCGAAGATAAGCATAGCAATTATAATCGAAGAAAATGAAAGTATGCATCTGTGTATATATATGTTACTAGATATACTAATTCTTTATAATTATCTCCAAATTATTTTGTCGAGCAAAAATTGGCCAAAACTGCTACTATAGTAAGGGTCCGGCTGGTGTCTTCTTAACAAACCACTCTTCACTGATTGACCTCGATGTCACGTGACTGATTCTTTTGAATTTGCCACCGACGCAGTAGGCAGCGATTATTTCAATGGCTTGGAATTTAGTCCACGCTTTGCTTTTTTCCATCCACTGAATTATTTCTGTATAAGTTCCCTGCGTCCACGTATTGCCTGGAAACTTAGCTGAGAATAGACTTCCCTGATGACGAAAGGCTTCTCCACCGTTTCTTCGGAAACTCTGTTTATTCCCTTTCAGAAACTAATTAGTTGGAGTGAAATTTTAGTAAGTAAGTTAATTTTATAATTTTCTTATTTTACGTCTCTCATATTATTGTTCTGCATCCCCATGTATTGAACCACAAAGTTACTAAGACAAAACCTATGTATTTGCTAGCATAAGTATGCATCTGTGTATATATATGTTACTAGATATACTAATTCTTTATATATATATATATATATATATATATATATATATATATATATATATATATATATATATATATATATGACAATTAGGTATGTTTTGAAACAATGAGCAGGTTTGAAATTAGAAAATAGAATAGCTTTTACCGTATCTTTGACTAAATACATTTGTGTGTGATAATGGGGTTTAGAACCCTCAGATAAATGGAAAAAGATGAGTATCGACGTATGTCAATATTCATCTATTTCCATTTATTCATAATGGTATTAGAATGAAATAGTATGGTAGAATATTAAATGTTAAGTGTTAATTGAACAAGCACTTTCATGCTTACCATCTTCAGGTACATATTCTGTGGTGACAGTCAAGTTTGCAATTTTCAACTGTAATGATTTGGGTAAATTTCGTGCGTTGTATACAGTGACAAGTGGCTACAGAATGCTAAATCTTGCAAACTGTATTTCGACCAATCGGTGTGTAAGATTCATTGTATTACTAAAGATGATTCGTTTAGACGTCACGGTTGGTTGAGCATGTCTAATGACTACTAATTGACCCTATCCAAAGCATCAATTCTTTTGCTATTTTTTGAAATGATGAAAATAGTATTTTCTTGTAATCATCACCATCAACATCACTTTTATTATTATTATTAGTGTTGTTGTTAGTGGTCGTAGTCATAGTCATTCTAATACCATTATAGATTTTAAAGGATTGTAAATAAAACCAGTAAATCAGTCGAAGTTGGAAGTCCTTTTTATTAATATAATCTTCTATTCACAATCATACACACCGGTGTATATTTCTCTCTCTCTCTCTCTCTCTCTCTCTCTCTCTCTCTCTCTCTCTCTCTCTCTCTCTCTCTCTCCCTCTCTCTCTTTATATATATATATATATATATATATATATATATAAATATGAATGTATATATAGTGTACTTTGCAATACACTGTATGCTTAATTAAAAGCAGTTCAAAGACATTACGCTACTGTTTTATAGTAGTGACAGACTCACTTACTTTAAATTTTCAGTAAACAGGGGAGATAAAGCTGACAGAGCTCTGTTCCGTACTTTTTTGGTACTTATCAAAGCTAATTACACCACCTGTTTGCTGAACATCAAGAATGTTTGATTCTTATAGAATTCTAGTAATAATCAGGAACTGATTATACAGAGCGGTTGCCGGTCAAGCAGAATTTGAAAATTAGTATTTTTGCTTAAAATTTAACGTGAGTGAGACTGTCACTACTCTAAAACAATAGCGTAAGGTCTTCTAAATGCTTTTAATTAAGCATACAGTGTATTGCAAAATACACTATATATACATTCATATATATAACGCTATTTCAGAGCACCAATACTAATTTTCAATTTCTTCATGACCGGCAACCGCTCTGTATAATCAGTTCCACGTTATTACTAGAATTCTATAAGAATCAGACATTCATGATTTTCAGCAAACAGGTGGAGTACTTAGCTTTGATATGTACCAAAAAGTACGAAACAGAGCTATGTCAACTTTATCTCCACTGTTTGTGAACATTTAAAGTAAGTGAGACCGTCACTACTCTAAAACAATGGCGTAAGGTCTTCAAAATGTTTTTAATAAAGCATACAATATTGCAAAATACATTATATATACATTCATATATATATCGCTATTTCAGAGCCCAAATTCTTATATATATATATATATATATATATATATATATATATATATATTGTTATACTTTGGGAGGGTGATGTTGCCAATAAGAAACACACGCACCAGTTGCTTTCACTTCAATTTATTATATATTTATAAATTTATAAATTTACAAATCTACAAGCTTATAAATTTCTGGTTGGTTGGTTCCACAACCAGATAGTTGTTAGATTTCGAAATTTATAAATGATATTTGTAAATTTATAAATGATAGTTTGTAGATTTGTAAATTTATAAATTTATAAATATATAATAAATTGAAGTGAATGCTACTGGTGCGTGTGTTTCTTATTAGCAACATGACCCTCCCAAAGTATAACAATATCGGTTTCAACACACGATTTCAGATAAAGAATCTTGCTAAACAAATACAGAAACGAAATTTATATATATATATATATATATATATATATATAGCTATTATATATATATATATATATATATATTAAGATAAGCAGAACAAGTACAATTCAACCATTTTTTTAAAAATAAATTAAAAAATATAATATAAATATTTACCTCTTCTAATGGCCCTTACTGATCAGTTTCGCTTTGCAAAACCCCATAATCCAATGGATATCCCATAGAAAACCAAAGCTCATCAGAGAAGCATTTTCCTTTCCTAGGGCTAAACGAACCAGGAACGATAAAATATATGACCTCCTGCCAGCTAATACAGGTCTGAAAGGTCGTAAAAGTAACCCGTATGTAAACCGGACCGAAGTAAAAGCGGGAAAACCACAGACTTGCTGTCTATAATTACTACTAAAAAAATAGCAGCTAAATAGAACAACAGATGTGTTCTCTACATAACGGAGTATAATGAATGAAGTTAAGTTGTCCAAATATACTAAGTACCCCTAGAAATACATAGGTTGTCTATGATTCAAGGTTGTTCAATGGTATTAATTTGATATATCAGAACTTTAATATTAAGATAAGCAGAACAAGTAAAATTCAACCAATTTTTTTAAAATAAATTAAAAATATAATATAAATATTTACCTCTTCTAATGGCCCTTACTGATCAGTTTCGCTTTGTAAAACCCCAGAATCCAATGGATATCTGATAGAAAACCAAAGCTCATCAGAGAAGCATTTTCCTTTCCTAGGGCTAAACGACCCAGGAACGATAAAAGATATGACCTCCTGCCAGCTAATACAGGTTTGAAAGGTCGTAAAAGTTCTGATATATCAAATTAATACCATTGAACAAACTTGAATCATAGACAACCTATGAATTTCGAGGGTACTTAGTATCTTTGGACATATTAACTTCATTCATAATTCTCCGTTATGTAGAGAACAAATCTGTTGTTCTATTTAGCTGCTATTTTTTTAGTAGTAATTATAGACAGCAAGTCTGTGGTTTTCCCGCTTTTACTTCGGTCCGGTTTACATAGGGGTCACTTTTACGACCTTTCAGACCTGTATTAGTTGGCAGGAGTTCATATACTTTATCGTTCCTGGGTCGTTTAGACCTAGGAAAGGAAAATGCTTCTCTGGTGAGCTTTGGTTTTCTATCAGATATCCATTGGGTTCTGGGGTTTTACAAAGCGAAACTGATCAGTAAGGGCCATTAGTAGAGGTAAATAATTATATTCTTATTTTTAAATTTATTTTTAAAAAATTGGTTGAATTTTACTTGTTCTGCTTATCATAATATTAAAGTTCTGGTATATCAAATTTATACCATTGAACAACCTTGAATCATAGACAACGTATGTATTTCTAGGGGTACTTAGTATCTTTGGACATATTAACTTCATTCTTTATATATATATATATTATTTAAGTGTAATGAAATCTTTTACAATGGAATTAGCTCGAAGAAGGAAATATTTCTGAGCCGTGTATATATACGACTGTTATTTCTAGCAGTACGGTTATGAGACTAGCTAGAAATTGTAAACCATGTGCGTTACACAGTCTTTTAAATTATTTAGAAGTGAAGCATATCAATTTGTCCCTGGATGTTTACTGAGGAGAGAAGGACATGATATTCCTACACTTATTCATCTCGAAACATATTTGGATTTTAAAGTTTAAACTTATCTACGGAACAGGTTTGATTTTGAAATTTAAATGTGTCTAAACATCATAGCCATTTTGCAATGCAGTTCGTCTTTGTTGATTTATTATTTTAAATCGATATGGACGAACGGTAGTATAATAATTAGTATACTTCATTCTGGCTAAATTTTATTTTGCAATATAAATACAGATGTGTTGGTATCTGTGTTTCATCATATATATTAGTTTATATATATATATATATATATTTATATACATATATATATATATTTATTAACAAATATGATTCCACTTCCTCAGATAAATAACAATCCAACCAAGAACTGGGCATATCGGAGTATTGACGGAGTTAAACACTTCAACAACATGTGTACCTGTCTTTACCACACCAATCCGGACTGCCTAAATATGTCACAGCAAAGGATGGCTATCACTAAAATATATATAGCAGCACACCTTTAATAAAGAATCCACATTTTAAATGTTTGACTTAATTAATTTATTTAACATTACTCCGGGGTAAACAAACCACCCTGCGCACTTCGTCGAGTGCTCGAATCTGCGTATTGAGTGCCGTTAAACAACCAACACATACTCAAACTATATGTAGATACATTTATATATATGCATATGTATATATATATATATATATATATATATATATATATATATGGATAGATAGATAGGTAGATAGATAGATAGATAGATAGATAGATAGATAGATAGATAGATAGATAGATAGATAGATATGGATATAGATATATATGCGTGTGTGTGTGAGTATTAATAGGATACATTAATATTATTATATGTAGTATAAGGCAGTGGTTTGGCAGTATCGGTAGAGCGTCAGACACCATATTTTGCGGCATAGTTATGGCCTTTTGCGTTCTGAGTTCAAATCCGACGAGGTTAACTTTACCTTTCATCCTTACGAGGTCGATAAAATAAAGTACATATGGTGCACAGGGGGTAATGGCTGGCCTTGTGCCAAAAGTAGAAACTCTTAAGGGCGGTGGATTGGCAGTATCGGTAGAGAGTCGGACACCATGCTTTGAAGCATAGATTTACGTCCCTTTATGATGTGAGTTCAAATCCCGCTGAGGTTAAATTTGCCTTTCATCAATACGGGGTCGATAAAATAAAGTACCAGTAATGCATTGGGTAATTGCTGGCCTTGTGCCAAAAGTAGAAACCATTATTACATGCAGTAAAGATCGTGTCTATTAGAAATATATATGAAAAATTAATTGATATTAATGTATATACCAAAACGTAATAAAGAGTTTAAAATCTAAAATTCTATCGTATTAAATGCTAGTTATTGCTACTAAATATATGTAGCCGTTGGTCATTTGCCCAATTTGAATCACAGAGTCAATTAACGTCAAATTCCTGATTCTACATTATTTGTATCTTCGTATCTCATAGTTTACCATTTCAAATTTTAGATCACCTTGAAATGTTAGACTGCCTTGTGTGACGCCATATTCCTGAAAGTAACATTTGATAAGTAGGATCTGCGTTATTCAAAACATTAAAAGTGTAATTTTTAATGCATTCTTTTATGTTTTCATAAATCGCTATAATTTATTAATATCATTAAACAATTTTTTTCCTAAATTGTATATAGCTGTCTTTGTATTCCGCCATTGCTTTCTTTATGTAATTGTAATACTTAATTCGTGTTTTTCATCTTAAACTCAAACAATATTTATTACGTTTTATTAAAAACAAATTCTAGTATTTATATAAAATGCTATATGAATCAAGTATAAATCTTATCGACATATAAAATATATAAAATTGAGACATTTCTAAATTATCATGTTTCATTTCAGAGAAAACATGTATTCAATTTTATCTGTTTACTGAAACGAAGAGAAATATATTTTCATTTTGAATTGCCAGAAAGTCATGCGATTATCAAATTTATCACTTTCATTCGAATGAGTCACTGACAACTTGGGATCATAAAATCAAATAGGCATTCAGACACTTAGACTCTAAAAATTGATGTTTTTTTTCTTATAATAAATACTTATCTAAGTCAACTTAAATATAACTGGAGTTTTCCGTTGATGTGTATATATATATATATATATACAAATGTGTGTGTATGTATGTGTGTGTGCGTGTGTGTGTGTGTGTGTGTGTGTGTGTATATGTGTGTGTGCGTGCGTAGGTTTTTATGTTTGGGTGTGAAACTCGGTTTTAATAGGGGGTAGCCACAGTAAATAAGGTACACAATATATAGAAGAGTGTAAAGACAATGTTAGATATTCAAATTGATTCTACAGTTCTAGAAATGTTTCATTGAAACGAAATCAAAAGGAAAGTCAACTGTCCGTGTAAAATGTTGTATATATATGTTTTGTGGCAGACGGTGATGGTGGTGATTTTGAGGGGATGAGTAGAGGTCATTGGCGAAGGGATTTAAAAAAAATATATATACAATAATACATGACGCAGATAAAAGTCAAGTAGTTGTCTCACATATATCACTTTTCACGTAATATATAAATGTTTCACTCCCTCGGCAGCCACTTTATCACGATTCAAGGCAAACATAAGAACACGCCTTCAGGCGCACACGGGTAGTCATACGCACACACACACACACACACACACACACACACACACACATATATATATATATATATATATATATATATATATATATATATATATGTATTTATAAGTGTATATACATTTAAACCAATGAACCCCACTCATCCTGTAGACACTTGTCTTACAGGTAATGTTAGTTTAAGACATAAACAAGAATTGATATTCCAAATTTGAATTTGTTTACAGTAGTCTGTCTGTTCTTGTTAATATTATAGCTTTAAAGAAGTAGCCTTACATGAACTCCCTTTTCTTTAAATACAGCCTCCAATGACCTCCACCCATCTCAATCATCACCCTCTCCTACCACCAGAAAAGAAAATATATAAATACCACCACTTACTTGGACAGTCAGGTTCCTGATGATTTCTCACGAATGAAACAGTTCTAGTCCTGTATAAGCTCTTCTATATTAAAACACTTATACTCTGCGATGTATTGAGTACCTTAATTACTGTGGTTACCTCCGATTCAACCCGGAATAAACTACCTTATACGCACACACACACACATATATATATATATGAATGAAAATAGAGAAACTAATGTGAGCAAGAGGCCAACAGTAATTCATACATATAAGCGACTATTACGTCACCATGGAAAATATTTAACGTAAGATATTGGATAATAATTCAATTTCAGAGAGAGAGAGAGAGAGAGAGAGAGAGAGAGAGAGAGGGGGGGGAGATTTATATATAGGGGAGTAGATTAGTGGTTTTTATATATATAAATATATATATTTATATATAATCAAGATTTAGCAAATAAGAAAAAGTTTCAAAATAAATTTTTAAAAATTAACTTTTCTTACTATAGTTACCTTTACCGAATCGGTTTCGAGTCTTAAAAATAAACGGAGTCCATACGACATCCGTTGCAAAGAAAAACTCTCGTCAGAAGGATCTTTTCACTCGAAGAATATAAAATTCTCGAATTCAAATTACGAACTGGCGCTATTCAAAATTGTTCCCGAGATGAGAGTAAATGAAGTGGAATCAATTTTTTCAAGGGCCGTGTGTAAAGATAGAGGAGGAGACACGGGGGTCAGTCGGCTACCGCTATAACTAGCAGCAGTCAGAACGACCCCTGCCTCTGCCTTTATCTTTACACACGGCCCTTGAAAAAATTGATTCCACTTCATTTACTCTCATCTCGGGAACAATTTTGAATAGCGCCCGTTCGTAATTTGAATTCGGGAATTTTATATTCTTCGAGTGAAAAGACCCTTCTGACGAGAGTTTTTCTTTGCAACGTATGCCGTATGGACTCCGTTTATTTTTGAGACTCGAAACCGATTCGGTAAAGGTAACTATAATAAGTAAAATTTATTTTAAAATTTTTTCTTATTTTCTAAACATTGATTATATATGTTCTGGCTCTTTAATTTATTAACCTGCCATTGAACAACATTGGCATATGGTTGGACAATACATGTGTCCCCTATGGCCTTGTGCGTGTAGGGACATATACTCTATTATATTTATATATATATATATATAAATAAATAAAACAGATTAAAGTTTAAACAAGGAATCGGTACTTTCACACTTAATGGGATCTTCAGAAGATCCCGTTAAGGGTGAAAGCACGAATCTTTGCTTAAACTTTAATCTGTTATTTTAATAAATATTTGCTCTATGTTCCTTATATATTTGATATATATTTATCCTTATCGAGCCCTCGTTGGATATTGGTCTTCAACTTTATTACTATTACTATATATATATTACTGGTTCCTATTACCCACTCTACTAATGTATACGTACATGCATATATGTATACAGACGTAGAGTACATTATAATAAATGTTCGGTAAACCAATACGTACATGTATATATATGTGCATGTATGCATGTATGTATGTATATACATACTACAGTGTGTATGTATACATACTTATGTTTAAGTATCAGGCGTACGAAGAGTGAGAAATGAAATTTCATTTGTTCCACTTATCGATGTTGGTACGTCCGGCTGATTAACTCACTCGATATGTAAATTAGGCTACTCAGCCGTTAATATGCATGAGGAAATTATATACTTTCAAACGTACAATCGACTAACAGGAAGGTATATTTGCTGATGACATGTATGTTAATATAAGGGTGTGTATGTGAAGAAGAATGTGGAGAGAGCATATATAATCGGCGTGTATTAGTTGTAAGAGAAGCTGCTAATGAGCAAGAGAAAGGGATAGCAATCTAGGGGTTTGATAATGGACGGGATATTAGAGAAATTGGGGAGGTGAGTTGAGTCCAAGAGGGGAATAGGATCCAAGGTGGTGAATCAGACTTCGTTAAGTCCTGGTGCGTTAGGCCTGTGATTTATGATGTAAACGGACACCCAGGACTGAAACATGTAGGGAAGAATGACCAGGAGAACAGACGGGAACATGAGTATTCAAACCGAGTCGTATATCCCTCAAATGTTCGGAAAGCCGGTCCGCCATACGATGTCCTGTTTGGGAATAACGGGGGGCATATTTAACGTGGGTGGAAGTGCAGGTGAAGGAATGGCGGATACAGAAAAACCCGTTAGGCCCTGTAAGAGCGGTGAGAGTGGAAATAAAGGGACAAGTGTTGCAGCGGGAACGTGAACAAGAATGAGACCCGGGTGGAGCCGTGGAAGTGGACGAAAAGGAACTGCGAACCAGGACATCGCGGGGGATGCGGGTGCGCTTAAAAGCAGTAATGGGTGTGTTTGGAAAAAAGCGTGAAGTGATGGTTTCAGAAGAGAGGATACGTAAGGAACGGAGGATATGTCGCCATAGTGGTAGGGTGATGGGGTGGTAGATGAGAGGGAACGAACACAGGTGAGATGAGAGGGCTATGGTGCAGTCGGTTTCACAGGCGCGGGTAAGAGCAGCTTGGATCAGGGTGGGGGTGATATCCACGCTGGCCGAAAAAGGAGGCCATGCGAAGGCAATGGATTTCGAAATCGTCGTCCTGGCTACAGAGTCGACGAAGACGGAGGGATAGGGAATATGGTTTGGAGTATTTGGTGTGTGTTGTATTGGAGAAGGTAAATCGAGGTGAGATTGGGAGTCTTTTGTGTTAAATAATATGGAAGTAGAGAGTGTGTAATGAGAGTGATTAATATATAGAGAGATATCTAGAAAAGCGACAGAAGCATCGGAGACGGAGGCTGTGAAATTGAGAGAAGGTTTGAAAGATTGGACAAAAGAAAGAAAACAGTCGGACTGTTCTCGTGATAGAGAGGTGGCGCCGATACAGACATCGATAGAACGACCGTATAGCTAAGGAATCGGTCCAGCGTACTGGGAGAAGATCAGGGCTTCGACGTAGCCATCAAACAAGGTGGCATAGTTTGGACCCATTCTGGCTCCCATCATAAGTATATATATATATATATATATATATAGGTGTGTGTGTGTGTGTGTGTGTGTGTGTGTGTGTGTGTGTCTATCCCGGGTTCAACCGGTGTAACCAGAGTAAGTGAGGTAATCAATATATAGCAGAGTATAACTATTTAATTTAGAAACAGCTTCTAGAGGACTAGAACTGTTTCATTCGAAAGCAATTATCAGCAAATCATGAGGGTGTTCCTGATGATTTCCTTCGAGTTAAAGTGTTCTAATCCTGGAGAAAGCATTTCTATATATTATATATATATATATTAATGATGATAAATATTTGCATCTACGCTTCTTATATATTCGATATATTATTTATCCTTATGGAGCCCTCTTTTTTATTATTTACCCCCCCTCTCCTGAGCGTGAATTTAATAAACATTTGTCGTACTGCCTCTCTGTTCTGTCCCTGTTCAATTTTTCATTATATATATATATATATATATATATATACATTTATACAGTAAATATATATATATATATATATATATATATATATATATATATATATATATATATATATATATATATATAAACCAAAGGGATATTCAATTTGTTGGTAATTCAACAAACATATTAGCCAGGAATTACTTGAACTATTAAGATCCTATTCCTGGTTATGTCAGTATTTATAAAACAAACTTTGTATTTTATCTGAAGAGACCGTACCAAAATCTTGGTACAGTTGAAATATATATAATAGAATAAGTATGTTTTATAAATATAGTTTCCATTTATTTAATATCATTGTATATATATATATATATATATATATATATATATATATATATATATATATATATATATATATATATATATATAGTTGTGTGTAATGTTAGCTATGGTGCTTCCATAGGCGGTATGCCAAAATGATCACTCTATATTCAGCAGGGTAGAGTGTAGATAGTAGAAAGAAAACGAAAATTCAGTGATGCATCTGGACTTAATGTATTGCGTCTTACAATTGTTTCGCTGGCAGGTAGCTCGAGACATGGTCCTTGCATGGATCTGGCTGATTCTATTTCTGCGGGTGATTTTAGACACGGGTATTTCGTCTGGAGCAAATTTTATAACTAGGGTGGTATCATATAAAAAACACCCTCAAAAACCCTACTTCCACTTTTGTTATGCCATTGGCTGTTTTGACTCCAGGTGATCACAAGTTCTGGTCAGTATCTGCTGCCACACGGTTCATCAGATATTTTCCGTCCGACACATTTCGAGAGAGTCATGCTGTATGTCACACGTCTGTTCACACTTCAGATTAAGCACCCACACATATTAATAAACACACATAAACACACACACATGCAGACACATATACATTTATGCATACACACACGTACGCCTACATGCGCAGACACATTATTATGTTATGTCCTATCAATTTGAATTATCAACTCATATGAAATGGGTAATATAATGTAAATATCAATATTCATGAATGAGACATAGATATATAATGTGTGAAAATAATTTTGCTCAATAATGACCATATGTTTAGTTTAAAATTCAGAGGTCGATGTACCAAAAACTGAGATAAAACCTCAAAAAAATACGGAAATATATAAGTATATACATACCCATGCATACGCACTTTCCGGAAAAGGAAAGAAAAAGAGAAAGAGAAGGTCATCTAAAGTTCTAGTTGATATTATAGACATACCCATGATTTTACGTGATCAACTCTGTAATCTCTTGTTTCACAACAACATTTTATTTCTTTGTGTTATAAAAGATTTCACTATATATATATACATAACAAATAAACGATTAATATTCCTGCCCTCACATACATGATTATCGTTCATGTATAGAATATTATGCATATCTGTAACATATCCAGAACTATAGCCACACATATAGATATATATGTATATATATATGCACACATACAGGTACATGTACAGATAAAATATACTCTGTAATCATTCCATATGCATATTAATACATATGGCCTTTGTACAGAGACAACCATATATCAATATATCAGCACAGAAATATCAAAACGTTAAAATATTTTCATCACTCCCTAGAGTATCTCGGGCCACAAAAAACACAGTAAACCCCTCATATCAACCACAGAAATCTACCCTTCTAATTTATCTGACAATACATTGCCAAGTACATTAGAAGCAATCAGAATCAAAAAGCAAACAAAAAACCAAAAAATTACCCAACAAAACTTATTTAGCAGAAATCATTTAAAGGATTTAGGATACCCTGTTGTTCTACGGATGCTCTTATATTTAGTATAGAAGTTTATCTTGCGTAAAAATTAGTTCAATAGATTGGGAGCATCTACATTTTAGAGTTGTTTAATTACATCATTAATTTATATTTATGAAGAAGGTTTAAAAGAAAAAGTTGAAGGAATCGAAATATTTATCGTCAGGTTTCATACATTAAATTAAATATTTTAATTAATTATACTACATTTTAAATTTATATTTATATTTAAACGTTGAGTTCAATCTATGTCTGCAGCAACTGAATAAATTGCTCCATAAATTAAGGGAATTTTTGGATTTTAATATAAAGAATATCTTCTCCACACAGAGGTCACATGCCTCGATGAGGAATTAAAAGGAATCCCTCTTGAGACAATATTCCAAAACATCGAATACCCAACGTCATTATGTTTAAGTTGCCAGAGTAAGCCTGATAGTGAGGTTGAAGATTTTTTGTTTGGATCTGTGAGAGAATTCTTATGATTATTGTAGCGAAGTTTAAATTCTGTCGTGGTGGAACCAACATAGTTAAAAGAATTTAAGTTAGTTTTAACATTACAATTGTATATTATATTTTTAACTAAGCAATTGTTATTTAACGGACATTTAGATTTATTTCTACAATTACAGTTTTTTAATTGAATATTGTTTTGGTTATTATCGGTATTTTGGTTAGGTTCTAGATTCCTATTATTTATTCTGTTAATATTTTGTGCTAAATTTTTGGTGGACGAGTAAGTTAATTTTATAGTATGTCTATTAAAAATTGAGTGATATTTATGTGTTCTAGGGAAGCGTTTGTCAAGAGCATTAAAAAATAGTTTAGCAATGTGGGTTTTAATATTATGAGAAGGGGGGGGGGGGGGGGGGCAAACCATATTATATTTCTAGTTCTATTTCTTTTCCGGCTTTTGGAATTATTGTAATGTTTTCTATTATAGTTGTTAAAGTTGTTACCGTAATTAAAATAGTTATTATTTTGGTTAGTTTGCCTATTATGATCGATGTACTTAATTGTATCACTATATCCTGCTCTTGCTAACGCTTCATTGTAATACTGCGCTTTTTCGTCGAAAATATTTTTATTAGATGAAATTCTTGAGATACGTTCTTGAACAGAGTTCACTATAGTATTTTTACCAGATCTGGGGTGATTAGAGTTAAAATTGACATAATTCAAGTTTTCATTTAGTTTGTGAAATGGATAGTGAAGACATGTGTTGAGATTTAGTGTTACATCTAGGAAATTGACTATTCTATGGTTATTCTCTATTTCTATTTTTAGATTAAGGTAATTAAAAAATTGTATAATTTGTTTTCTTTTTCTATTAGTTCAGAGTTATTATTTTCAATAAGTAAAAGCATGTCATCACGATATAATCCTCCGGTTAACCAGGTATTTTTCTATGTAGCGAATTAATTATAAATAGGCCCACAAGGTCCGTTACCTGAGCTGAGTCGGATGATCCCATAGTAATGTCGAAATTATTATCTCTATCTGCCCTAGTCCATAGTTGGTTATTAAATTCTATGAATGTTTTCCTTGCCGATAATATAATGTGCATTTCATTGCTAGTTAGGTCTGTATGTTTGAATGCGTAATTTAGTGCCTTAATTCAGTAGATTATGGGTAATAGATGAATAGTAGTTAGCAATATCTAGTTGAATAAATTTATTATTATTGTTATATTTAATTTCTTTGAACCACTCAATAACCTCGCCAGTCCCCTTCCATAAGTTTAAGTTAGGTAAATTATGTAAGTTCTTAATTTGCTGTATCATCCTGTCTAGAATATTTTTTTCTAAGTTTACCCAGGTCAGATTTTGATGGTGCAATCAATCTGACTGGCAAATCAATTTCAAAATTTATTTTGTGATCTTTCATATTGATCTTGGGTTTCCTAGGCAAGAAGGGTTGTGTTTTGTTCTCAATGTCTAACTCATGCATTATACAAGAAGCCTCAACATTCATTTTTTCCAGTTCGTCCTTATTTGCTACCTTGTACTTTTTCCTTAGTTCTTTCAATATGAGGGCATTATAGATGTCTTTTTGCACTCCGTAAAGGTTGTTGGGTTTGTCCGATTTCACCATGATCTTCCCTGTTCTCTCCAAGCCTTCAATATTATCCTTAATGATTCTTAGATAGTCCTGGCCTTTGAAGTTTCTCTTGAATTTGATTCCTTGGATGATAGAAATTATATCGTTTTCAAATTCCATTAATAGTTTGTTGGGGGGTGGATTATTTTTAGATTTGAAAACTTTATCTAAGTCTGAAACATTTTCATTTAGATTAGATTTATCAAAGTGGAAGGCACGCCACCTGATTCTTCTTATAAAAGAGTCTGATTTTTCTATTAATTGTTTAATAAAGTCTTTGTTCTTAGGTAGAGGTATGTCTTTTAGAGAAGAAGATATCTTAAAGAATTCCATTTTTTCAGTTATAATATAAAGCGCTCAACAGTATTGGAGCAAAAATATATGCAAAAGTTTTATTTAAAATTGTTGGTTACAACAAGTAAATCTTTTATAACTGATATAAAGCACTCGGCATGTTTTGGAGTAGATATACGATATTAAACATATGGAAACTATATTTATAAAACCATATTTATTTCATTATACATATTTCGGGGATACCATATTAAAAAATATGGCATGCCTTCTTCAGATAAAATACACTATATAAACAGTTTTATAAATAATTTTGACGTACCATAAATATTGAGTAACCGTTATGTAGGAAGCCGTTTTGGTAGTGAGATGCTTATAAAAATTTAGTGTTAAGCACAGTTAAAAATAAAGACGGGGAAAAAGAAGAAATGTATGTAAAGAAAAACAGAGAGAAATAGAGAGCGATAGGGGAGAGAGAGATAGTGAGGAGGTGAAAAAAGAGATGCAGCTGAAGGCAACAGATGAATAATAAAAATTCATCATACAAATTGAGAGATTTAGGAGGGAGGGAGTACTGTAATTATTTAGTTATAGTGTTAAGGAGAGTTATGGAGGAGATGGAGAGAAATAAAAAATGAAGAGAAAACAGAGAGAGAGAAATATAGAGGTGGGGGGAAAAATGAAAGAAGTAGACCAAAACAATATTCAATTAAACAACTGTAACTGTAGAAATATATCTAAATGTGCGTTAAATAACAATTGCTTAGTTAAAAATATAATATACAATTGTAATGTTAAAACTAACTTAAATTCGTTTAACTATGTTGGTTCCACCTCGACAGAATTGTAACTTCGCTACAATAATCATAAGAATTATTTCACAGATCCAAACAAAAAATCTTCAACCTCACTATCAGGCTTACTCTGGCAACTTAAACATGATAACGTTGGGTACTCGATGTTTTGGAATATTGTCTCAAGAGGGATTCCTTTTAATTCCTCATCTGAGGTATGTGACCTCTGTGTGGAGGAGATATTCTTTATATTAAAATCCAAAAATTCCCTTAATTTAAGGAGCACTTTATTCAATTGCTGCAGACATAGATTGAACTCAACGTTTAAATATAAATATAAATTTAAAATGTAGTATAATTAATTAAAATATTTAATTTAATATATTAAACCTGACGATAAATCTTTCGATTCCTTCAACTTTTTCTTTTGAAACTTCTTCATAAATATACTTTAATGATGTAATTAAACTACTCTAAAATGTAGATGCTCCCAATCTATTGAATACATTTTTACGCAAGATAAACTTCTATACTAAATATAAGAGCATCCGTAGAACAACAGGGTATCCTCAATCCTTTAAATGATTTCTGCTAAATAAGATTTGTTGTGTAATTTTTTGTTTTTTTGTTTGCTTTTTGATTCTGATTGCTTCTAATGAACTTGGCAATATATTGTCAGATAAATTAGAAGGGTAGATTTCTGTGGTTGATATGAGGGGCATACTGTGTTTTTTGTGGCCCGAGATACTCTAGGGAGTGATGAAAATATTTTAACGTTTTGATATTTCTGTGCTGATATATTGATATATGGTTGTCTCTGTACAAAGGCCATATGTATTAATATGCATATGGAATGATTACAGAGTATATTTTATCTGTCCATGTACCTGTATGTGTGCATATATATATACATATATATCTATATGTATGTGTGGCTATATTTCTGGATATGTTACAGATATGCATAATATTCTATACATGAACGATAATCATGTATGTGAGGGCAGGAATATTAATCGTTTATTGTTTATGTATATATATATAGTGAAATTTTTTATAACACAAGAAAAAAAATGTGTTTGTGAAACAAGAGATTACAGAGTTGATCACGTAAAATCATGGGTATGTCTATAATATCAACTAGAACTTTAGATGACCTTCTCTTTCTCTTTTTCTTTCCTTTTCCGGAAAGTGCATATGCATGGGTATGTACATACTTATTTATTTCCGTATTTTTTTGAGGTTTTATCTCAGTTTTTGGTACATCGACCTCTGAATTTTAAACTAAACATATGGTCATTATTGAGCAAAATTATTTTCACACATTATATATCTATGTCTCATTCATGAATATTGATATTTACATTATATTACCCAGTTCATATGAATTGATAATTCAAATTGATAGGACATAACGTAAAGATATAAATCTATCATCTATCGTCTCTCTCTTTCTTCTCCTCCCTCTGTATATATGATGAAGTCTATGTATCTGTTGTTCTGACTTTGCCTCTCAAGTTTCTCTCTTATTTCTCTCCTATTTCTCTCTTGATTTTCACCTCCCCCTATATAATCATTATTATTTGGTTAACCTCTTTCTTTTTCCCCCCACCTCTATCGTTCTCTCTCTCTGTTTTCTCTTCATTTTTTTATTTCTCTCCATCTCCTCCGTAACTGTCAGTAACACTATAACTAAATAATGACAGTACTCCTTCCCTCCTAAATCTCTCAATTTGTATGATGAATGTTTATTATTCATCTGTTGCCTTCAGCTGCATCTCTTTTTTCACCTCCTCACTATCTCTCTCTCCCCTATCTCTCTCTATTTCTCTCTGTTTTTCTTTACATACTTTACTTCTTTTTCTCCGTCTTTCTTTTTAACTGTGCTTAACACTAAAAACGGCTTCCTACATAACGGTTGCTCAATATTTATGGTACGTCAAAATTATTTATAAAACTGCTTATATATTGTAATTTATCTGAAGAAGGCATGCCATATTTTTTAATATGGTATCCCCGAAATATGTATAATGAAATAAATCTGGTTTTATAAATATAGTTACCATGTGTTTAATATCGTATATATATATATATATATATATATATATATATATATATATATATATATATATATAAATATATATATACATATAAATATATATACAGATATAGATAGGTAAATATACACGGGTGTCTATGATTGTGTATAGAAGATTATATTAATAAGAGGAATTCCAACTTTGTCTGATTTACTCGTTTTATTTACAATCCTTTAAAATATATATAATATGGTATTATAATGAAATAGTATGAAAATCACAGTTGAAAATTGCAAACTCGACTGTCACCACATATAATGTACCCGAAGATTGCGAAAGCATGAAAGTACTTGTTCAATTAGCACTTAGAATTTTATATTCTATCATACTATTTCATTATAATACCATATTATATATATTTTAAAGGATTGTAAATAAAACAAGTAAATCAGACAAAGTTGGAATTCCTCTTATTAATATATAAATAAATATATATATATATATATATATATATATATATATATATATATATATATATATATATATATATATATATATATATATATATATATGTGAGAAAAACCACAGACCCTCCATCAAATCTCACCTTTTGAAAAGCAGAAGAACTGCGAAACCGGTAAAGGAACCAAATAAATATATATATTTAAAAAAAAAATAAGACTCCAGTTGCATTTTCGATTTCATCTCTTTTTCTTTATACTTTCACTCGTGTAGGACGCCTCGGTTATAATTTCATTTTGTAAAAAAAACCTCACTTTCTAATATATATATATATATATATATATATATATGTATATATATATATATATATATATATATGTATATATATATATATATATATATATATATATATATATATATATATATATATATATATATATATATGTATATATATATATATATATATATATATATATATATATATATATATATATATATATATATATATATATATATATATATATATATATATATATATATATATATATTATGAAAATAAAACAAAGAAGCCTTCAATACATCCAAATTCTATATTATCCAACAATGTTTCGTCCTATTAATGGACTCATCAGGGCAATCAAAAAATCAAAACCACAAGAAGTACTATCGACCAATACAAGCCGAAAACTCCAAAGAATATGGAGTGTACATACACTAAAGTATTGGAAGATTATGGGTAAAAATATATAATAAAAATCACTAAGGAGGTGGATAACATTTTGAACCATATTACAAATATAGTCCAAAGCAAAAAAAACTAAAGGTGGTTATATAGAGCAGGGAATTATAGTACTATATATAATACAATATAATATAATATAATATATTTGTAACAATATTAAAATTAAAATTAAAATTAAAAGGCACAATATACATATGTATATATGTACGCACACGTACGCACATATACATATACGTCAATACACATTTCCATCATTAACAGCAAAAATAAACCTTAATAAGAGTTTAAATATAAATAAGCATAATAGGAATAAAAATAATAATGATACGTATATCTAATATACAGTATAACATGAAGTAATGAAATGATTAAAAGTAACACATATAATATATAATAAACTATATAATTATATAATATATAATATAATATAATAGATAATATCCGGTTAATTTACAGAAACAATATAGATGTCACAATAATACTATAATAATAATATAATAATATATAATATATAATGGCATGTAAGTTAACAAATCAATTCATATAGAGTTACAGTGTAGGTGAGAAAAAAATATAAATTGTACAATACCCAAAATTATGATGGTACAAAAATATAAACATCTTACATGATATATAAAATTTAACATATCATAATGGTACATAAAATCATCGGTAAGACTAGTTTTAATTCTCATATCTCTAATTTCAAACATGTTAAGTTTAAGAATTCTACTTCTTTAGCACACTATATGTGGGATCTTAAGGGGGCTAATATACCATATAGCCTTAATTGGCGTTTAGTAGCACGCTCTAATAACCTCTCTACACATACTAAATTTTGTAATATCTGTATCCTCGAGTCACACTCTATAATTTTCTCTAGTGAATCCTTACTTAATAGAAAGTCTGAGATAGTCTCTTCTTGCCCCCACGCTATTTCTAATTCTTACTTTTATTATAAACCTAAAGGTTCTAGTAGTGTAAATTGTATCCATTAGCTGATATATTCCATTACTTATTTTTTTAGTTTAGGTTCTTTTTAGATATCGTTATATAAATGATAGTAGAATATTTCATTCCTTTATATATATATTTATAGTGAAATATTAATGTTTAGGAATTTTGATTACTTAAACCATAGCTAATATTGTATTGCCTTATTAGGTATTTTAAATATTTTCAATATTAATTTATCAAATAGGGTATTCGAGTCATTTATCTGGGTTGTTTCCTAAGTTTTTACTTAACTGCATGTGAGACCTAAGTAAATACTTTTGTTTTTGTTTTTTTAATTTCCGGTTGATTTTATTTATTTATTTATTAATACAACTGTGCATGGTTTTCTCTGCCTGGCCCTTATTCACTCATTCACATATGTGTCTGTTTACCAACCTTTTTAAATATAAGTAATTATATATTATATTATGTTCATTATTTTATATTTAAGTTGTTATTGTACTATTGATCCTTATTACTTACCGATGATTTTATGTACCATTATGATATGTTAAATTTTATATATCATGTAAGATGTTTATATTTTTGTACCCTCATAATTTTGGGTATCGTACAATTTATATTTTTTTCTCACCTACTCTGTAACTCTATATGAATTGATTTGTTAACTTACATGCCATTATATATTATATATTATTATATTATTATTATAGTATTATTGTGACATCTATATTGTTTGTGTAAATTAACCGGAGATTATCTATTATATTATATCATATATTATATAATTATATATTTAATTATATATTATATGTGTTACTTTTAATCATTTCATTACTTCATGTTATACTGTATATTAGATATACGTATTATTATTATTTTATTCCTATTATGCTTATTTATATTTAAACTCTTAAGAAGGTTTATTTGTGCTGTTAATGATGGAAATGTGTATTGATGTATATGTGTATGTGCGTACGTGTGCGTACATATATGCATATGCATATTGTGCCTTTTAATTTTAATTTTAATTTTAATATTGTTACATGTATATTATATTATATTATATTGTATTATATATAGTACTATAATTCCCTGCTCTATATAACCACCTTTAGTTTTTTTTGCTTTGGACTATATTTGTAATATGGTTCAAAATGTTATCCACCTCCTTAGTGATTTTTATTATATATTTTTACCCATAATCTTCCAATACTTTAGTGTATGTACACTCCATATTCTTCGGAGTTTTCGGCTTGTATTGGTCGTTAGTACTTCTTGTGGTTTTGATTGCCCCGATGAGTCCTTAATAGGACGAAACATTGTTGGCTAATAAAGACTTTTGATGTATTGAAGGCTTCTTTGTTTTATTTTCATAATTCTTCGGCTCTGTTTAATTACATTGAGCTATACCTTTTACTGTCATTTCTATAATACGAAGAGGGTGTTTAACTCCAACACGCTCCAGTATTTTAATCCTTTTCACTGCTCCCTCTTGCTTGAGCTTCCTCCTATATACTGGTGTTTAGGCCTTTATATATATCTGACAGTATGCTAACAAATAGTTACCTGCCTTTATCTCTGAAGAATATTCCCAACCCCTCTAAGAATACTTACGAAAAACTATTGATTGCTAGTGTTAACTCCTTCGTAAAAAGGATTAGATGGCGTGCTTTCCACTATGATATTAATAGGAATAGGAAGGACCCCAGGAATAGAACGAATTTTAGTAACTATGGCTTCAAATCTTATAGGAGCCCACCACATAATGTTCTATTAGATAATTTTGAAAGTGACTTACTCTCTCTTGTCAAAAATATTAAGTATAGGCCAAATAATAGACATAGAAATTATAATAAATTCGATAAGTTCCAGTCTAGACTTAAAAAATATTGTTAAGGGTTTTAGTGCGAATAAGTATATTCTTGTCCCGGCGGATAAGACTAAGAATCTATACTCTATGGATTACAGTGCTTACCGTGACTTTATTTATAAGGAGCTGCATAGAAATTATAAAAAGACTACGCTAGATAATTTTAACCATATCAATAGTGAGGGTCTTAATATAGTCTCGGACCTCAGCCTTGATAAGTATACCCAGCCATATTACCCTAGAGAACGGAGATTCACTCTTAAGGATGATAAGGTAGACTTCATTAGTAACCCCTCTGTTAGACTCATCTGTCCTTCTAAGTCCGATATAGCCATAATCAGTAAAAAGAATCCTTGACCTTATTATACCAGATGTTAGGGATAAAGTTAATTGTAACCTATGGGGGAACACTAAGGAAGGTATAGATTGGTTCTCTGGGATTAATAAACTTGAATCTAATAAGTTTATCCAGTTCGATATTGATGCCAACTACACATCGATTTCACCCATCCTCCTAAATAAAGCCTTAATGTTGGCCATGACAGTGTCCAGCCTTACACGATCACAGGTAGATATTATACTAGCAGCCCGTAGAACTATTATTAATTTTGAGGACACATTTTGGACCCATAAAAACACGCCCAACAATTTCGACGTTACAATGGGTTCGAGTGATTCGGCGCAGGTAACTGCTCTTGTTGGGTTGTTCCTCCTAAATGAACTATATGTTACCTTTCCGCACCTTAATGGCGGACTATATCGTGATGATGCATTGTTTGTTATTAACTCTAGCACCAACAATATCGAGCATAAGAAGAAGAAGCTTTATAAGATTTTTAAAAGCTATAACCTTTCGATCACGATAGATAGAAACGATAGAGCGGTCAACTTTTTAGATGTCACTTTGGACTTGGTCACTAATAGTATTAAACCCTTCCATAAGCCTAATGAAATACTTTCTTATGTTAGTCCCAATTCTAACCACCCCAAATCTATGATAAGCTCTATAATTAAGGGTGTATCTAATAGGATTTCCACACTCTCTAAGGACGTAGGAACATTTAATGAACATGCGGATTTCTATAATAATGCCCTAGCTAATTCCGGTTACTCTAATAATAGTAACCTTAGAAAGTCTCCGCTTACTTATAATAATAATAACATAATATCCCATAACATATCCATGAATGGGAATAGGAAGCATAATGATCGTAGATATTACATAGGTGTATCTGAACCCATCCATATGTTAACCCACCTGACTCGTAATAGGGAATATAATACCTCTAGGAATCAAGTCGAACCCTCTGAGCGCTCACTCATTGGTGATGATTTTGCTAGATCTAATTCTAATAATGTTGTTTCTACTTATCCTATTATTGGCCCTAATCCTTTTGATAGGATTCCAGACAGCAGCAGATCTACTAGAGGTAGAAGCAGTAAGAGACTTAATAGAATTTTGGCTGATTCTAATAATGCGGTTTTAACTAATCCTTGTAATAACCCTAGTCTTAATAATGGGATATTGGATAATGGTAGAGTCGGAAAGGATAAAAATAGAAGGAGACTAAATACTTATTTTAACCCACCATATAATCAGGAAGTATTAACTAATATCCCTAGGTCTTTCTTTTCTATCTTAGAGAAACATTTCCCCCTTCTCATAAATACCATAGTATTTTAAATAAAAATGTTTATTAAACCTTCATTCTCTACCGCCCCTAATATTAGTTCTCATTTAGCTAGCACTAACAATAGGAAAATTAGGGATGGATACTCCTCTCTACATACTACTAGTCTGAACGGATCTGCAAATGACTTACCACCAGAGCAGACCTTATCTAATAGTAATCCTACGTGTAATGCATCACTACTTCAGTCAATCAATAGCACCCGGAAGTGTAACTGTATATTGAGTGCTAACTGCCCTTTAAACGGTAAGTGACTCTCTAAGAATATCGTCTATGCTTGCGTAGTTATGACTAATTCCTCTAATAGAACTTATATAGGCTCTACATTTAACACTTTTAAGACTAGGTTTTAAATCTCATATCTCTAATTTCAAACATGTTAAGTTTAAGAATTCTACTTCTTTAGCACACTATATCTGGGATCTTAAGGGGGCTAATATATCATATAGCCTTAATTGGCGTTTAGTAGCACGCTCTAATAACCATTCTACACATACTAAATTTTGTAATCTCTGTATCCTCGAGACACACTCTATAATTTTCTCTAGTGAATCCTTACTTAATAGAAAGTCTGAGATATTCTCTTCTTGCCCCCACGCTATTTCTAATTCTTACTTTTATTATAAACCTAAAGGTTCTAGTAGTGTAAATTGTATCCATTAGCTGATATATTCCATTACTTATTTTTTTAGTTTAGGTTCTTTTTGTTTACCACCATTATTATCATCATTATTATCATTGGTTTTTGACAACTTTTTATTCTAGCTCTCATAATATTTTGGCTACTATACCATATCTATCTTCTTACGCATTAAATGTTCACTATTAACACCTTATGAGTATATATCTGATATATATTTTATATTATTTTATTTTATTTCATTTTATTTTATTTTATTTGGATTCTTCTTTGGATAGCACACATAAACTTATTGCCAACACCTTCAAATATATTATGATAATAATTAATCCCCACCCTCTTTTATGCTCCTTTCTATTATATAATACATTATATTGATTATGATTTTATGATCCTTTGTATCCTCCATACATTTCTTTTGTTCTGTTCCTATTAGCCTACCATAATTCTGCTTAAGTCAGTTTTTTTAGATATCGTTATGTAAATGATAGTAGAATATTTCATTCCTTTATATATATATTTATAGTGAAATATTAATGTTTAGGAATTTTGATTACTTAAACCATAGCTAATAATGTATTGCCTTATTAGGTATTTTAAATATTTTCAAATTAATTTATCAAATAGGGTTTTCGAGTCATTTATCTGGGTTGTTTTCTAAGTCTTTACTTAACTACATGTGAGACCTAAGTAAATACTTTGTTTTTGTTTTTAATTTCCGGTTGATTTTATTTATTTATTTATTAATACTACTGTGCATAGTATTATCTGTCTGGCCCTTATTCACTCATTCACATATGTGTCTGTTTACCAACCTTGTAATTATAAGTAATTATATATTATATTATGTTCATTATTTTATATTGAAGTTATTATTGTACTATTGATCCTTATTACTTACCGATGATTTTATGTACCATTATGATATGCTAAATTGTATATATCATGTAAGATGTTTATATTTTTGTACCATCATTATTTTGGGTATTGTACAATTTATATTTTTTTCTCACCTACTCTGTAACTCTATATGAATTGATTTGTTAACTTACATGCCATTATATATTATATATTATTATATTATTATTATAGTATTACTGTGACATCTATATTGTTTGTGTAAATTAACCGGAGATTATCTATTATATTATATTATATACTATATAATTATATAGTTTATTATATATTATATGTGTTACTTTTAATCATTTCATTACTTCATGTTATACTGTATATTAGTTATACGTATTATTATTATTTTTATTCCTATTATGCTTATTTATATTTAAACTCTTAATAAGGTTTATTTGTGCTGTTAATGATGGAGATGTGTATTGATGTATATGTGTATGTGCGTACGTGTGCATACATATATACATATGCATATTGTGCCTTTTAATTTTAATTTTAATTTTAAGATTGTTACAAGTATATTATATTATATTATATTGTATTAGATATAGTACTATAATTCCCCGCTCTATATAACCACCTTTAGTTTTTTTTGCTTTGGACTATATTTGTAATATGGTACAACATTTTATCCACCTCCTTAGAGATTTTTATTATATATTTTTACCCATAATCTTCCAATACTTTAGTGTATGTACACTCCATATTCTTCGGAGTTTTCGGCTTGTATTGGTCGATAGTACTTCTTGTGGTTTTGATTTTTTGATTGCCCTGATGAGTCCTTAATAGGACGAAACATTGTTGGCTAATAAAGACTTTTGATGTATTGAAGTCTTCTTTGTTTTATTTTCATAATTCTTCGGCTCTGTTTAATTACACTGAGCTATAACTGTTACTCTCATTTCTATAATACGAATAGAGTGTTTAACTCCAACACGCTCCAGTATTTTAATCCTTATATATATATATATATATATATATATATATATATATATATATATATATATATATATATATATATATATATATATAAATATATTTATATATAAATATATACACGTACATACATATATGTATACAGACGTACAGTAGTATGTATATATATATATATATATATATATATATATATAAACATACATGCATATATATGTAGGTATGGATTCACCGAACATTTATTATAATGCTTGGTGTGTTTTTAAACAAACATCCCGTATTAAGCCGTAGTGTCTAGCAACCATCGTTGCTCGTTTGTTCAACACTGACAGAGGAACGCTGTAATAGTTTCAAGCGTATTAGCAATCGTCAGCAAGGTATACCTTCCTGCCAGATTGTTGAACGTATATATTTACCTTATGTATATTAACGGCTGAGTAACCCAATTTGCATATCGATTGTGTCAATCGGCCGGGTGCACTGAAAACGATAAATGGAAAAAAAAAACTAAATTTCATTTCGCACACTTAGTACGGCTATAACTTAAATATAAGTATGTACACGTACATACATATATGTATACAGATGTACAGTAGTATGTATATATATATACATACATGCCCACATATATATATATATGTACGTATGGATTCACCAAACATTTATTATAATGCTTGGTGTGTTTGTAAACAAACATCCCGTATTAAGCTGTAGTGTCTAGCAACCATAAATGCTCATTTGTTTAACACTGACAAAGGAACGCTCTACTAGTTTCAAGTTTCAAGCTTATTAGCTATCGTCAGCAACGTATACCTTCCTGCCAGTTGTTGAACGTATATACTTACTTTATGCATATTAACGGCCGAGTAGCCCAATTTGCATATCGAGTCGGTTAATCGGCCTGGTGCACCGAAAACGATAAACGAAAAAAAAAAACTAAATTTCCATTCCCACTCTTAGTACGGCTATTACGTAAATATAAGTATGTACACGTACATACATATATGTATACAGACGTACAGTAGTATGAATATATATATATATATATATATATATATATATATATATACATACATGCACACACATATATATATATATGTACGTATGGATTCACCGAACATTTATTATAATGTTTGGTGTGTTTGTAAACAAACATCACGTATTAAGCTGTAGTGTCTAGCAACCATAGTTGCTCGTTTGTTCAACGCTAACAAAGGAACGCTGTACTAGTTTCAAGCTTATTAGCTATCGTCAGCAACATATACCTTACTGCCAGATTGTTGAACATATATACTTACCTTAAGCATATTAACGGCTGAGTAGTCCAATTTGCATATGGAGTGGGTTAATCGGCAGGGTGCAACGAAAACGATAAACGGAAAAAATGAAACGACATTTCATTTCTCACTCTTAGTACGGCTGTTACTTAAATATAAGTATACAGATGAACAGTAGTATTTATATATATACATACATGCACACATATATATGTGTACGTATGAATTCACCAAACATTTATTATAATGCTTGGTGTGTTTGTAAACAAACATACCGTATTAAGACGTAGTGTCTAGCAACCATCGTTGCTCGTTTTTTCAACACTGACAAAGGAACGCTGTACTAGTTTCAAGCTTATTAGCTATCGTCCGCAACGTATACCTTCCTGCCAGATTTTTGAACGTATATAATTACCTTAAGCATACTAACGTGTACATACTTATATTTAAGTAACAGCCGTACTAAGAGTGGGAAATGAAATTTCGTTTCGCTTTTTCCGTTTATATATATATATATATATATATACACACACGCACAAACACACACATGTACACAAATCCATAAATACATATACGGATATATACGGATATATATAAAGGATATGTCATTAAGTAATACATTAGGAATAATAGTAATAATAAAAAGGCATATATATTCCATATATAATCATCCGCACACATTCCTATGGGATGCACATAAACACATACATGTATGCACAAATAAACATACACACACATAGATGCCCACATATGCATGCACCGGTACCCACACACACATATATATATAGGTGTGTGTGTGTGTGGTTGGGTGAGTGTGTGTATATATATATGTGTGAATATATATATATATATATACACACACACGTATATATACACACACCCCAGTACCCACCCACGTATATATATATATATATATATATATATATATATATATATATATATACAAAGACATCTACACAGAGGGCCACACAAAAAAGCACGCGAATATAAAAACAATATGATAAAATAAAATAAATATATATTTAAATTTTCTATATTTTAGGGTACATTAAAATCTGTATGTAACTGCATATAATAAGTACAAGAAAAAAATGGGTAAAATGAAATAAAAACGGGTAAAAAAATAATAAATTGGGGGTACATGAGAAGGTGCGTGTGTCCATGCGATATACTACACATAGGTATAATGAGATGCAAACTTGTGTCCATGAATAGAACAGGTTCAATAACAGAACAATAATAGAAAAATAATGATAGTAATAATCACTGTTCCAAAGTGGACAGGTAGATAGTATATAGTCACGATTGAAGGGGTACTCATTCAATGTGGCGCCCGTCCCGGTCGCCATGGGGCGTGGCACCGTGGTTGGGGTGTTCTGTTATATATGTTCTATATATACAGTATATATATACATAGTATATATATATATATGAACGTAGACAGTGGGTTGATTAAAAAATGACCGTGCAAAAAAAACAGATCCCCAAATAAAAACCGATCGCCAAATAAAAATGGATCCCCCAATTAAGGATCGGACCACAAAATAACAAACGACCCTCTCCCCCCCAAAACAAACATTATTTAAATTTATTGTTTTTAATCCGTCGTTTACGCTTCATTAATTTTAATCCTGGTATTTACAAAAATAATAAGTGCCTGATTAAGTTTAGTCAGTTTAGTTTTAGTCAGTGACAGACAAACACTAATAAGGATATGTGGATGATTAAAAAGAGTAAATTTAAATGGCGGATTAATAATACTAGCGATCTGTACGCGATTAAATATACAAGTGATCTTGTCGAAATAAAGATACCAGTAACCAGTGCTGGATCAAATATAATAGGTTGTGTGCCAGATGAAAGATAAGTAACTGTGAAGATAGATGTGAGATGGTAGAGGTTAGAAGATATATGAGAGTGTATCATCTCTCATCTAAAGTGGCAGATTAAGAATAGTAAATTTATATGCCGGAATGAACACACTAATAATCAATGCCGGATTAAAGATATTAAGTCCCTGACGGATTAAAAGCACTAGGGGTAGGTGTCAGTTTAATAAAATACAAGATATAAATGCTGAATTAAAGACACTAATGATGTTTGTCGGCACTTACACTTATTATTTCTAATCCGGCATTTTTCATTTTTTCAATCCGGCATTTGCTCTTATTAAGTTTAATCCGGAATTTACATTTGTCATTTCTAATTCGGCATTTACACTTATTATCTTTAACCTGGTATTTACAATTATTATATTCAATCAGGCATTTACGTTTATTATATTTGATCCGTCATTTACACCAATTATTTTTAATCCTGCATTAATATCTTTTTCCGGCATTTGCCATTTTTTAAAATCTGGCATTTACAATTATTAATTTTAATCCGTCATGCATCCTTTTTATTTTGATGCGGCATTTACACTCATTATTTCTAATCCGGTACTTACTAGTATTATTAATATAAAAAAATGGATCTCCCGAAAGTAGTCAGGCTCCACAGATAAAAATTGTAACCCACAAATAAAAAAAATGGATCAACCAAATAAAATATGGATTCTCAAATAAAAATTGATCAACCAAGCAGAAAATGGATCACCGAAATAAGAAAAAAATCACTACCCGAATAAAAATGGATTCATCAAATAAAAATGGATCCATCAAATAAAAAAATGTACACATCAAACAAATAATTGATCACCCAAATAAAAAATAGATAAATCAAATGGAAAAAAGATTCCATCAAATACAAAATGGATCCGTCAAATAAAAAATTGATCCATCAAATAAAAGATGGATACATCAAATAAAAAACAGATTACCCAAATAAAAAATAGATCCATGAAATGAAAAATATGGATCGTAACAAGTAAAAAAAGAAATCTATCAAATACAAAATGAATCCCAGAAATAAAAACGGGATTACCCAAATAAAAAAATGTGTCCATCAAATAAAATTGGATCGACCCCTAAATTATACAAAGGACCCCAGATGAAAAGTGGATCGCCAAAAATCGGTCTCTACAAAAAAAAAATAGATGCCCCAAATAAGAATATGGATACCCCAAATAAAAAACGGACGCACGCTATATAAAAAGGTTGATCCCGCAAATAATGATTAGATACCGGATCTCGCCCGCCCAAGTAAAAAACAGACCCCTCCCCACCAATTAAAACGTGTATAACCCCCCCCCCCCTCATACACACATATCATAACTGCAATAACAAATCTATACCCCCCCAAAAAATAAGGCGGCCCGCAATAAAAACAATGGATCCCCAAATAAAAAACGGACCGACATTTGCCTTGATTTTTATTATTATTATATGGTATTGGTCAATTTTACTTATTATATTTAATCCGGCATTACTCTTTTTATTATTATAAAAAATGTACCTCCCCACCAAAAGGGAGCTCCAAATAAAAGATGGATTCCGCATATAAAAACGGTCCCGCAAATCAAAATGTATCCGGTAAATAAAAACGGAATCCCCAATGAAACATGGATACCCCAAATAAAAAAATGGATCCTCCAAATAAAAAAACCGACCCACGCTAAATAAAAAGTGGATTCCACACATAAAGATTTGACAACGGATCTGCAACCCCTCCCACCAAAAGAAATGGATCCCCAAATAAAAAAAAACAGACCTCCCAACTAAATAATGCATCTCCCAAATAAAATACGATGCGGACACCACCAACACAAAAAAGGACAATCCCCTCAAAAAATTGATCCCCAAATAAAAAATGGAAACACCAAATAGAAAATGGACCCCGAAATAAAAAAAATGGAACCCCCTGAAAAAAAATATAATGCATTCCTCAAATAAAAGATGGGTCACGAAATACAAAACGGACGCACATTTATCTTTATTTTTAATCCGGCATTTGTATTCATTATTTTTAATACGGCATTCATTCTTATTATTTTTAATCCAACATTTAATACCAACTCACTAGTGGAAACTATTAACGATTTTAAAATCAAACATGTAGCATACATCCTATAATTATTATAAAAAGACAGGACAATGTTGCTGATAACTTATACAGCTTTTTTAAAGCAGTGTTTCTCCTGTTTGTGTTTGGCATAACATATTCGTTTCTTCCAGTAGCTAAATTGTTTGATAGATGAGATTAACTGTTATTAAATGTTTATTATCAACATAAATTAACCTAAACAATTCTTGGTGTGTCAGCATTAATGCAAATCACTGACCATTTTATATTCATTTTATTTCGTCAAAAAGAATCCTGAGAATGTCTTATTCATAACAAGATAAAGAGCAGAATACACAACATTAAAATGAAATGTTTTCAATTAGTATCATTTTTGATTTTAGGTTTTATCCTCTTTTACGTTTATTCATTTAACATTTCATTTCAGAAATATTCATTTTGAAGAACATTTTCGCAGAGGAAATGTCATAAAAGTTTACATAAGATAAATAATCAAAAGTAATAATACAATTCGTAGCTTAAATGAATTAATTTAGATAAAGGTTCAAAACCTGAGCTGCAATATTTTAAAGCTGTATATATAATTATAGTTTGACTTTTATGAAAAATAAAATTTCATAAATTAATGAATCCTCAAAACGTCGAAAGCACCAAATCCAAATAAAATAATTGTTAATTGCTTTTCTTCCTCAAGAAATAGAAATTAATTTATCTCTTGCCTTGTCAATTATACATAATATTTATAAAATATCAACACCCTTACGTATCTAAATAAATATACAGCGACCCTAACAATGCAGTTGACAAACATGTAGGAGTCAATGGAATGACAATTAAACTTATGACGAAATGTGTTGAAAATCTAAAACTGACAAAGGCAAGCTACGCTAAACAACATTTTGCACATCATAAAAAGTCCACTCTTTTTTATACATATATATATACAAGGTGTGTTTTATGTTATCTTGTTCCTTATATATATATATATATATATATATATATATATATAAACGCAGCGTTACCTGGGGTGATGGCGAGGCTGAGGTGCTGGAACAACTAAGTGCCCTCACGAGCATCACCAATTATCTCTTTTTGGTGAGAATGAAGATTAGATCCTCGCTGTCAGTCGCCCGACTCTCCCGAACGACTCGAACGTATTTCGCTGACAGATTTCTGTATTTCAGGAAATTGTTCTGTTCACCTGCGGATGCTGTAGCTCTCACCGTTACTGCTGCATCCAGGATGTTGGAGGAAGCAAAAGAGTGACTAACTGTGATGTCCCAGGTAAGGCACATGCCTGTTGACCAACAGCATAGGGAAAACACGTCAATACTTTTACCATCAATTCTGGACAACTCAGACGGTTCCAAAGTGAGGAAGTGTTTGCCCGGGCCAAAGCTCTTAAGTGGTAATGGGACTGTCTGGATGTTCGTGCGCGCGTGAGTTTGTCGGCGTTCTTAACTTAGAGACACGTGTGTGTGTGTGTGTGTCACTGATTTTCAGTTAGACATATATATGTGTGTATCCCTTTTCTTCCTTTTACACACACATATATTCACACATGCATTCACCCAAACACACGTACATATTGTGTGATGGACGGGTGGACAGAAGTCCCTAAAATGTATATACATGTGAAGCAGTTAGATATGTTCAAGTATCTTGGAGCCGTGTTTATGAGTGATGGAATGCAGAAAGCGGTATTAAGTGCAAGAATTGCAAAAGCTGATGCAGTAATGCGCCAGCCTAAGCATTCAGCAATCAGAAAAAGAGGATAGTTGTGAAAGCCACACTCGCTGTCTTCCTGGGGTTTCTGCCAACTCTTAACGAGGATCATAAATCATGAGTAATGACCAAAAGAATACGATTGCAAATAAAAACGGCAGACATGGGATTCCTCCGAAGGGACTTTGCAGTAACATTACTCGATAAAGTGCATAGCTCAGAGACCAGAGAATCACTCCGCGTAGAGCCGCCACTTCTGCGAATTCAGAGATCACATCTCGGATATTATGAGCATCTGGTTAGAATGTGTCAGGAAAGAATATCTGAATTCTGAAATCACAGCTCTGACACTACAGACATGTGGTTGGAATATCAGTAAAGAATGGCTGATCACATTTTAGAGGCCAAACCAACCGGCAAGAGACAGAGTGGTAGACCCTGAGCAAGATAGTCGGATAACATCCAGGAGCATGGCTGGTCACGCTTAGGGATCCAACTGGATAAGTTAGAGATGTTTGCCACTGACAGACCCGCTGGAAGGAGTGTTTGAGAAGGACTCTACCCCCCACGACCCTCTCAGAAATAAGTGGGTAAAGAAGAAGATATGGTCAATTTACTTTTCAATTTACATAAATCTATATGCATATATATTTGCATATAATATCAACATGCACACTACATATGCTAACAGTAAACTGCCCTGAGGCTGTTTTTTCTGCTAGTATATATAATGTTTGAAACAATGTCTGTTCTAAATATGATTCATCTGGAAGGAACTAATCTCATTATTGATAAGCAACGGATATTCCAAAATTCTCCCCTGCCCAGAGCGAAAATCCTTACATCGCACGTTAAAACCCTATATGCAGCTCGCAATTATTATAGGACGTGATGAATGTCTAATGTGACAAACGAAAATTGTTTGTTCCGTTCAAAGAACTGACTGTATAAAATAAGTCATCAAGAAGCCGGAATACATTATTTCTATTCTGAAGAGAACAACTTCGACTAGAACCAAAAGATAAACCAAAGGAACGATAGAAGACTAAGCAGTGACCAAATGAGGATCTAACTTTCATGCACACGAAATCCCTAGAGACTATTATATTTCTTCATGTCGTCAGCAACAAGGGGGATATCATGTTTTCTAATATATTTCTCTATTGCTAAAGGCTCTACGTTGTTGTCTAGAAAATGGTGTTGGAGCGAGTTGTGAATACCGGAATACACACGGTAATAAATGGAAGACTCTTCATCTTACAAGACTCAACGCCCTCACATAAATCCAGAACGAAACAGAGATGGATGCGTGATATCTCCATGAATCGTTACTCTCCAGGAAAACACAATCATCTGAATTGTTACGTATCTGGCGTAGTTGAAACAGAGGTCAATCTCAGAACACTACAGCATCTTTCACGTCCGCTATTACCAGCACAATGTCCACTATTGGTAAAGCTAATTTGGTTCGGGCATAGCTATTTTTCACACAATGTTTCGAGGCAGGCATTTAAGCTTAAATAGAATTCCTGAAATGAATGTAATAACTGTAATGTAAATAATAGAATCTATCTGATGGGCATTGCGTCTTTTTCTAAATTTATTCAAATGGCCACAAATCCCTGCCTTATGTATGTTGTAAATATTAAGCAGAAATAATAAAATAAACGAAACAGTTGATTGAAAAAATATATCGGATTGAGGTTTGATATTGCAGAAAAACTGTCTTAACCCATCACAAGATAGAATTATCAATAAAATAAAATAAAATAAAAATAGGAATAGAAAGAATGAGAAAAGCATGAAACGGAATAGAATGTGAAAAAGTGGCAGGCACGCCTCCCTATTCAGTTAGCCATGTTGAAGATTCATATATATATATATATACATATATATATATATATATATATATTCCTGTTGCGCGTGCACCGCATAATTCTCTGCTTCCTGCACACCATTCCACAGATTCTACACCACTGCTCACACGCTCTAGACATCCACCCTGTTATACTCGGATTTTTCACCATCTCTTCCTAAACTCCGCGGGAAAATGTTCAGGAACACACAAACATTTACACTATTTTCGCATACACGCAACCGTACTTTCAAACGTATCCACACCACACAAAAACACACACAGACGTTCGTATCCTCACATACACATTCTCGGCCTCCGGTCTGGGCACGCTACCTCTCCCCCGCACCATCTCACCCCTCTCCATCCTCACGCACACGCACACTGACTTACACCCCACCTCATGTACACACTGGTTTTCCTATTACCCGATCATGGAAACTCGCTCTACCCCAAACTCTCACAGCCACATCCACACATACACACACACACGTACACTTACACACATAAATACACCTCACCTTTCCCTCTATCCACTCGGACCCCTGTCTCCCTCACCCCTCTTTCCCTCCATTCCACCCCACACGCCTCTCACTCTTTCACCACTTGTTTCATTTTAATTTTTTTACACTCTTTTTAATATTTTCTTTCCCTTGAAAGGTGCGCCCCTTTTAGTGTCTTTTCACCAATCCACTTCACATCCTCGGAACTATTTTCCTTCCCACTTTTCTCCTGATGAAGGTTTTATGCCTGAAATGCTGTCACCGACACCCACTCTCACAGTGAACCTAATACTAACCCTTTATACTTCACTCTTCGATATTGTTTTTGTTTTCTGTTTTAAGTTATATATATGCTACATCATTAACTAGTATCACTCTGAAATCATCATAATTTCGTGAAACAGTTATGTTGGTATGTTGATGCGCCGTGTCATGAAGCGACTCAATCTCTGAGTGCTCAACACCAAAGACAATAATATTCTCAATCTCACATTTTCCCACGAAAGGAAACATCATATTCGTGTAGTTTAACATTTCACACTAAAATATCAGGTTCAGTGTAGAATATCCCTCCGAAGCCAGTACCTTCACCCTTCGCGTCTACAGACTGGTTATTCATTGAAAACGGAGAAATAAACACCGAATGCTATCGTAAGGAGGCTTGTGGTGACGATTTCCTCCTCCATAAATCGGCCCTAGCAAAACACACTAAAAGAGGGTTCATAAAACAGTGAAATTGGGTGTATACCGGATAGATGGAGGAAGTATTAGTGAAAAGTCACTCGCATTAGACAGTTCAATAGGACTTTAGAAGCAAACGGCGAAAACCAAAAACCTGAAGAAGGACCAACACAGTATTATCCACTTCAGCGAAGGAAAAACTAATGTCATCCGCAGGGATATCCGGTGGAGAGGCCTTAAGTTCAAACTGGTCCACTCTGACCCTCGCTATGGAGATATCTAACAGAAGACAGCCCCTTAGTGAGGAGAACACATGTATACTATGCTATTGAGCCACCCAGATAATTAGGTGTTGTCTGCATACCTTCGTTGTGTACGAATTGGAATGTGTCAGGTTCAGACACATTCGACCCCAGAAACACTGATAAAAGCACATACCAACAATAACTACTCCTCGTTCAACAAACGTACGCTCAAACTCAAATCAATAAAAACAAAAATGGATTAAAAATAACCACGAACATTGTGGCTGCTGATCACAGCATAGGCATTCTGAGAATGAATGAAAGAGATTCTCTTGAATGAGCGAGTTGACATACGCATTAACATTTGAGTGTTATTAAACGAAGCACAAAGACTGATATAACTTGATCCAACCTCCATATACATGCATATATGTGGCTTTTCACACACGCATAGTATTACATAAAAACACACATAACCATCCATATACATAGTTACATTCACGCAGATAACACATATTTAATATACATATATACAGACGCCCTTGCATATGCGCTTAAACCGATCCATATAAACATTGACAGCAAACACTTATATAGCACATGCAAAAGCAAATCCTCGCATAACTGTTATTCAAGAAGAAAAAAAGGAATAAAAGGCCACCAGGATTAAAATTTCGGTTTCTTGACTGAAGCAACACCCATATGCACGCTCTTGGTAATTGATTGTTAATTTGAAAATATTGGGAATAAGAAAGTGTTATGGTAACATTCAAACATACCTCCTTTCTAATAGTTTCCATTCCTTCTAATTCCCTTCTGAATTATTACTTTGCCATTCTAACATACTTGCACTTCATCGCTCTCCAAACATACAAACCAACGGATTTATATATGTATATATATATATATATATATATATATATATATATATATAATATATTTAGAAACACACAGATACATGCGGACACACACATATACATGAATGCATCCACACCCAACCGCGAGTTAAGGGTGCCAACCTCACCGATGTTGCTCAATGAATGACTGGGACAGACCAATCCGGTTGAACTAGACTGAACCAGTATCAGAGTTAAAAATACGTTATGAAGAGAGAAGAAACATTTAGATATAATTAGTAATAAAATGTATCATAACTAAACTGCTCCTAGATTCCTCGACTACGTAGTTTCGTGGCATAAACAAAAACAATACATCATAAAGATATAGAGTCCTTGCGAGGTCTGCCGACTTATCAAGAGGATACCTCATTTTACTAGCCTCAAGAACGCGTCTACACGACGTGAGAAAGAATCCCAAAAGGCGGAGTGGGAGATAGTAACGCGATATAACGGTCGAGAAACAGAGCTAAGCCTCTTATAACCCCGAAGAAAATACCACGGAGGCGGAGGGGGTATTTATATCGAAGCCGTAGAAGATGTGGTGAAGGAGGAAAGAAGTATGAGTAATGGCAGCTTTCCAGCAGTCACCACACTTCAAAGATTACTCTACCAGAGGGAGTTATTAACAATATATTTAGAAACACACAGATACATGCGGACACACACATATACATGAATGCATCCACACCCAACCGTGAGTTAAGGGTGCCAACCTCACCGATGTTGCTCAATGAATGACTGGGACAGACCAATCCGGTTGAACTAGACTGAACCAGTATCAGAGTTAAAAATACATTATGAAGAGAGAAGAAACATTTAGATATAATTAGTAATAACATGTATCATACCTAAGCTGCTCCTAGATTCCTCGACTACGTAGTTTCGTGACATAAACAAAAACAATACATCATAAAGATATAGAGTCCTTGCGAGGTCTGCCGACTTATCAAGAGGATACCTCATTTTACTAGCCTCAAGAACGCGTCTATATATATATATATATATATATATATATATATATATATATATATATATATATATGCGTGTGCGTGAGTATGTATGTGTATGTGTGTGTGTGTATATATATATATATATATATATATCTCTATATATCTATATATATATAGATATATAGATATATCTATATATATATATATATATATACATACATCATTATATATACATCTTTGTATATTATGTGGAAAGAATTTTGAAACAAATTATACGGGAATACGATATTTTCAATGGTGTGAAATGGAAATGAAGCACTGAATCAAGAATATTATATGAAATAGCGTACTTTCATTATACGCACCGGCGTTTAAGTGATATTAATTACAATAACTTGAACCTATCTATAAGTAATCTTCAATTTCAATTAGAAGCAATATGCCTAACGTATCTAGTGCCATATTTAAAGCAATATACATTACTAACATTTAATTGTTGTGTGGGAAGAAGATGGATGAATAATATTTGTCTAACAATTGCTATTGTCAATCCTTATATTATTAGATGTATGATAACTATCGTTACTAGCCTTGATGATTTATCAGCATAGGCAAATTAGTAACAGCATAATTTTAATTAAACGAACGAAGATATATAAATCGTATACTTGCCTGAAATTGTAATCACCAGCAATTAAACTTGCTGAGTGAGTCAATGTAGGAAATTAATCTTAATTTTACATTAACTTCATCTATAAGTAGAAAAAGAAAAAAAAGAAAAATGCAGTAACGTAGAATCTGAGAAACTGGGCGATCATATATAAAATTTCAGATATACACTGTAAAATGTATAGTTAAATAATATATTAGTATAGTATACCATTCTGCACAGGTCACATTGTTTGATGCTGAAATTATGATGCCATAGGAATATTTCGGATTTACGTAAACATTATTTACATTTAGAAAACACCCACAATTTTGCAATATATAAGATGTGCCGTAAGGATTTACATCAACAGCAAGCATGTGAAACTAGAGATTATAACTGGCATGGAACTGCGAAGAAGTCGCAGGTATCTATATCATTTGTATTTGCCATGTCTTATGCATGCACGCCGATAACATCGTAACAACCATGAATAAACAATCGACATTCTAGTCAAATTGGGTATTCATATTCAGACACACATATATTGTAGATCGATGTCTATGTGAAAATATATGAAATTATTGAATACGTAAGACCATTAAAAGTGTACATCCTATTTACATGTTTCTGAATAATAAATATTGAAAGTATTTGTAGAAGATGCATATATTTATGAAACAATATAATGGAATACTCCGTAAATCGGCATGTTTATTATATGTTTGGTTATGAATTTAATATGAATGGTATAAAAACAAGGCAGTAATCGAATATAAAATGTGCAGAGATAATGGAGGTGAATTTCCTAAGATATAAAATAGATCTGTAAATACGTGAAATAGTGAAAATCAATGCCCGTTAATATGATGTATGAACATATTTCAATAGCAGTCGTATTCAATTCTAAATTTAAATATTCTCTTTAAATTGTAGTCTTGAAAATGTTCTGTTAGTGCTCTTTACGTATAACTCATTTACATAATTGTTTCTAGATCTAACTATTGTATCACTTAATATAGTATTGTCATTGCTTGCTTTCCTGTTCTTTGATCCCGTATTTTTGCATTACGATTAAACGTATCATAGCATATTCATATCAAATTATGTTTTAGAAATACGAAACAAAAGCTCACATCATTCACCTGGTTTAATAGCCAGTAACGATATATGTATTGACATTGAGCACAATTCCTTTCAAATGTAATTACTCATAATATAACATGATTTACTTTCTCACCAGATAATTCCAGATTTGCTCTTATAAAGTTTCAACCCGTGTTAGAGATTATTTTTATATTCTATACATAGTATATCGTGCTGGAGATAATTCATTTTATTTTCCCTTCGGTAAGGTTGTATACCGTGACTTGAAAGATAATGCTTCTTAGGTTGCGATAGAATGTAGTCTTCGTTTTCTAGAATCAAAATAAAATAAAGAGATTGTAAATACTCATAGAAATTAGATTAATTAATGTGTGGGAATTGTCATGAGTATTTTTGGGGGGGAAGGAGTTATACACAAAATGAACAAATTAGTAAGTTCTAACATTACTCGTACAAAATATACATCAAATAGAGTTTTAAAAGTGTGTGAGAATGACATCTAGTGATGGTTACTTCTACGGATATTAATTCAGCAATGAGCATTTGATATTCCAGCAATTATGTTACATCTACGATATCATAATTGCTCTAGTGAAGATATCAACCGCTTAAGGAATGTGTTATGGTGATTTGCTTTCTATTAAATTTCTCTAAACAATTGATAACAATTCAATAGTAAGGAGTTAAATATATATTTAAGTTTTACATTTACATTTATGTATGCATAATTTTACATGTGACCAGTCTTTATGTACATACAAATTGACATTCCCCATATACCACTCTACTTCCCCCCCCCATACGCATACCCAACACCACCAGCAGACTATAATCCCAATATCACCATACACACACACGAAAATAAAGTACACGCTGCACAGATAGAAACATGAGACATAAACGGCACACACACACAAAAACATATGAACACAGAAACATACACATACACACCCATATGCACTCCCAGACATACTCATACATAAATATACACACATCAACCATCACGCACATGTACATATAATTGTTCCGCCAATGATCAGACACAACCACAACGATATCATCGATACAAACATACACATAAACAGTATGTATAATTATATTTATGTACGTATACATACATACCTACTTACATTTAAGGAACTGCCTTACTAAGAGTGAGAAATGAAATTTAGTTTCATTCTATTCCATATATCCTTTTCGGTGCGCGTGGCCGACTAAACTCACTCGATATACAAATTAGGTTGCTCAGCCGTTAATATGCATAAGGAAAGTATATACTTTCAGACGATGAACCATCTGGCAGGAAGGTATACGATGCTGACGATAGATAATAAGCTTGAAACTAGTACATCGTTCCCGAGTCAGTGTGGAACAAAAAGGTGACGTGGTTGCCTAAACACTGTACGGAGTAATTCGTGCTGTTTGTTTGTTTACAAACAAACCGACCATTATAATAAATGTTCGATAAACCGATACGTGCATATATGTGTGCATGTATGTATATATATATACATACTACTGTACGTCTATATGCATATATGTATGTACGTATACATACATACATACTTACATTTAAGTAAATGTCGTATTAAGAGTGAGAAATGAAATTAGTTTCATTCTATTCCATTTACCGTTTTCGGTGCGCCCGGCCGACTAAACTCACTCAATAAGGAAATTAGGCTGCTAAGCCGTTAATATGCATAAGGAAAGTATATACTTTTAGACGTTCAACCATCTGGCAGGAAGGTATACGATGCTGACGATAGCTAATAAGCTTGAAACTAGTACATCGTTCCCGTGTCAGTGTTGAACAAAAAGTTGACGTGGTTGCCTAAACACTGTACGGCGTAATTCGTGCTGTTTGTTTGTTTACAAACAAACCGAGCATTATAATAAATGTTCGGTAAACCGATGCGTGCATACATATATATATATGTGCATGTATGTATATATACATACTACTGTGCGTCTGTATACATATATTTATGTACGTATACATAAGTACTTACAGTTAAGTAACTGTCGTACTAAGAGTGAGAAATGAAATTTAGTTTCATTCTATTCTATTTATCGTCTTCGGTGCGCCCGGCCGACTAAACTCACGCGATATGCAAATTAGGCTGCTAAGCCGTATAGATGCACAAGGAAAGTATATACTTTTAGACGTTCAACCATCTGGCAGGAAGGTATACGATGCTGACGATAGTTAATAAGCTTGAAACTAGTACATCGTTCCTGTGTCAGTGTTGAACAAAAAGGTGACGTGGTTGCCTAAACACTGTACGGCGTAAGTTGGGCTGTTTGTATGTTTACAAACAAACAGAGCATTATAATAGATGTTCGGTAAACCGATACGTGCATATATATATATGTGTGTGCAAGTATGTATACATATATATACATACTACTGTGCGTCTGTATACATATATGTATGTACGTATACATACATACATACTTATATATATATATATATATGACACACAAAAACAAGATGGCGTAGGAGAGAACAAAGGAGAGGCACAAAAAGCAAAGGAAAGAACCCCCAGTCACTGAAGAGGCCACATAATGTATGACGAAAGAACTTTGACAATATATAAACAACCATCTAGTTGTAGAACCAACCAACCAACCGGAAATCTATAAATTCCTAAATTTATAAATTTACTATAATAAATTGAATTGAAACAGCTGGTGCGTGTGTTTCTTATTGGCAACATGACCCTTCCAAAGTATAACAATATATATATATATATATATATATATATATATATATATATATATATATATATATATATATATATAAATATAAATTAGTGAGAATCGTATTTCAGCTCAAGAATTAACGAAAATCAACGTCCGATATGTGTGGCAAGCGCTCGATGATTCATGTGAATCAGAGCTACAACATACGTTAAGGGCCAAACACACTGAGATGATGTTTAAACAGATCATCCGCATATCCAAAACAAACGACCAAGTAATTCGGGTCAAACAATAAAAATATATGTGATTGATAATTTACCCGGACCCTGGACTGTTGGTAAAATCCAGTATTTGGCTTCTGCGACTCCAAAATCAGGTACTGTCAGCCTACATAAAGAATGTTGGGCTTCTGGTAAGATGATTGAACAAGGAAGCCGTGTTATCAACGGGTTTTTGCTCCAAATGCTATACATAAGTGTGGCTATTACTGACCCCACGTGGAGTTCAGCAAGGGAGGCAACACTTATATTCAGTCGTGTATAATATTGCGAGAATGCAAAATATTAATATATACATCGCATAGACCTACATTAACATCCCTATGAATAATTAATGTTCTCTCTTAATCTAGACTATATGGCAAAATATATAAATAATCTTGTTACTTTGTTTATTTCGTTCAGTGGTCAGTGGTGAACATCCAGTTTTATCTAATATTTGTTTTTTAATAATCATTTCTAATTTAGGCATACATCCTGTAATTTCTTGAGGGAATGGGAAATTTGATTAAGTTAATGGGACTTTATTTTATCACCACTGAAATGTTGAAAGGGCAAAGGTAACTTTGGCGGGTTTGAACAAATCCTGACGATGACATTAATTACATATATTCATTTAATCTAGGTGATATCTGCAAGACTGAACAATAGTATAAAGACATAAACGAACGGCTGCAGATAATTATTGAGTGATATATGTTCGTATAGTTAGTATATATTTACTTGTTCATATTACAAATACTGTATCGGTTTTATGTTTTGAACTGATAATAAATAACTATAATAATGATGAATTTCAACGTTTTATTTTTTTCTAATATCGGGAGTGAAATAATGGGGAGTGAAATTGACTGGCAGATTGTTGTTTTGTTAACACACAGCAGCACAACCCCTAGGGCCCGTTACATATTTTTCGTCTGCACATTTCCAGCATCCATCCTTCATGCCTTTCGTCGAAGAATTAGTCAGAGATATTCTCGACACCACCACCCCAGTTTCGTTACGTTTTCTAGAAGTTTCTATTGGCTTTCTAACTAGCTCTCCATCTACTCAAGTGTCAATTTTGCTGCTCCCTTACTGAACATTATTGAGTCTAGACTTTCACCATTTTTCAGGCGAACCGCCATTTGGTTTTCAACATTGTTCCGTAAACAGTCCTTCAATTGACTTATTATTTGGTCTCTGTTGGTTTGCGCACAGGAAATGATTCATTCAAGAGGCCCTATGTATGAAGCCTAACTACGTCGATTGTACAGAACACACGTTTCTGGTCCCTGCTGTCGAATATATTTTGTATATTCTGATTTTTGCGACTCTCAAAATATCGAATCGATTGATGTTTTTAAATTGACTGATATCTCTATTTTAAAAACATATACTCGTCACTTCCTCTTTAGTGTAAAATCATTTTCCTTGTTGATAATTCTACGCCTTCGTATATTATTGTACAGCTTGGTGGTCTTACTCCAGTTGAACGTGGTGTCTGGCAACAAGAACATATGACTTGTCTTTCATACTAAGAAACATAAATCCTCTGTGAAGATCAAGCAAGTTCTGGGACAACTAATAATCTTAATTGATTGAGATGGCAAATTCTGTTTCTAATAAACCAACAGAAAAGGGTATATTTTTAAGCCCTCTAGATTTGGGACATTTGACAAGAAATTTACCAATGGGGTGAGACGCTTATTATGTTTTGTCTGTGTGTGTGTGAGTTTGAATCCTAAAACTCGAGAACCACCCAATCGACTGTTTTCAAAATTTACACATGTAATACATTACACATATAATACTTATGTTTCAGGGAGTGTTCTGAGCAAAAACAAATTCAAATTGTCAATGCCCTAGGGACCGCATTAGGCGATTTAGCGATTTCTCTCTATAATTCTTAGTCTTTCTCTTTTTATATAGATACATACATATAACGTCGCACCCATATCATATCTGTCTGTATGTATGGCTGTCTGCATGACGTCACTTCCCTGAGGATGTTTGTATGTGTGTGTGTGTGTGTGTGTGTCTGTGTGTGTGTGTGTGTGTGTGTATGTGTGTGTGTCTGAGTTTGAATCCCCAAAACTCGAGAAGTACCCAACCGATGTGTTTCAAAATTTACATGTGTAATACTTATGTTTCAGGCAGTGTTATTCACATACAAATTCAACATTTTGATCTCCTAAGGCCAGCATTAGGTTCAAAAGTGCGTTTGTTAAGCATTTTAGGGATTTTTTGAGGCGTTACGTCAGACCGATTTCCTTGAAATTGTAACTATGTATTAGTCTGTCTCTTCTTCATACCGTGAGCAAAGAAAATCCAATTTTCCTTATGGCCTAGGGCTCACATTAGGTGAAAACTTTCATTTTTTCAGCTTTTTAGGGCTTTTTGGCGGCGTTACGTCTAGCCGATTTTGCCGAAATTGCAAAGCATATTATGCACACACAAACATTTCATTTTCTTGATCCCCTAGTGCCCGCTTTAGGTGAAAACCTGCATTTTACCTGCTTCATCGACGAACATCTTAAAGATTATCCAACGATCAGAGTATTCGGTTATATTCTTTACATATTGTCCAGGCATGCAGTTTTTCACGATTAGGTCTGTTGGCAGCCCGGGTTCCAAAATACATTGTCCCGTGCAACGCCGCGTACCACTTCTAGTAACTACTAAATGATTACCACTTCTAGTAACTACTAAATGACACAGATTAGGTTTGTTAACATAACTTTCTTCGAGCAAATGTATATATTGTCACTATTAGCAACGGCATAATTTTGATATTATTGAATCTGTATACACTACTATTTCTATCAATACTGCCCTGGTATTAGTAAACATTGCAAGATAAAAATATAGTTTCCACCAGAATCTAGATAATAAGGAATTTTGAATTATATTGATCAACAGTGACCTTTTCGTATCAGTTGAATTTCACAGGATTACTATTCAGAGATATTGTAATTCAAATATTGCCGTGCGTTAAGGTACACATACTGGCTTAAAATTATTGGGAGGATTAAAATCATAAAATAAAATTAAAATAATGAAAGTATAAATAAATGTGTGTATACACATATTGATACACCCCATACACACACGCACACAAACACACAGAAACACACACACACACAAACGCATATATATATATATATATATATATATATATATATATATATATATATATATATATATATATATATATATATACACACATATATATACACACACACACACACACACATATATATATATATATATATATATATATATATACATATATATATATATATATATATATATTACTATATATATACAATAAATAACTGTATACATTTGAATATAAAATATATCATTTATTATTAATTATTTTTTATTCCTATATGCAGCGGAATTATCAACGTTTCAAAATTAAATATAATTTTCTTTTGGACACCGAAACTCATGCAATGAGATATTTAATATCATCATGTACAAGAAACTGAAATATATATATTAGTAAAGCTTTCTAAGTATAATTAATTTTGAAATATCTTCATAGCAATTCCAAATGAAGTATTAATGCGGTATATTTATACATATATACATACATTCGTTTATAATCATACACATGGATATATACATAGTTAATGAAAGAACACAGGAGGAATGATCCTACTTACAGTTATTGGAAAAAAGTTTCAATTAAAATATGGAATAGATGCTATACGTAGTATTTCAACATATTCCGGTTTCAATAGCTAATAATAATTTTGTTTGGGATAAGTTGTCCATGGAAATGTTACCTCATCCATTCTTCGGTTGTGTGCCTTTATACGACGGTTGAGGGATTTTATGTTTGGCATACGTTCCTCCTTTTCTTGCTCTCTCAATCCAAGGCCACAGAACCCACTACAATACCTCCACGTATTCCGTACCCCTGTCACCTAAGCGAGAATGAAGAAAGAGGTCGTGATTCTGCCCCATTTACCACGACTCGCAGTACAATACCAGACAATCAAGGCGTGTATTCTAAATCTATAAAATTATATATTTAAACCAAAATAACTGTATCCATTGTGAACATATTTAAAGATATTAATATATGATAATTCTTAATATAATTTTGTAAGGAAATACATATATTGCATGAAACCTATAATAAGAAATTTCGGGTAAAATATACAACAATGAGAAAAAATAGGGAAGAAATTAGGGTATAAAGTAAGACTATTAACTTCTAAAATTAATTATTATATCTTAACTACACATTAGTGGAAACAAATAACAACTGCTCAAAATACAAATATCCATAGTAGGCAGTGGTGTCTTTGATTTGAATTTCTAATTCATTAAGAAAATGCGAGATAAAGTGAAACCATGACGTAACGCGAATTTTAATATAATAACATATATTACATATACTTTAGAAGAAATTCTATCATGAAATGTTTATTATTACATACCTAGTGTTAAAAGAACATTTATCTATTAGTGTTCACTAAAACTATATTAAACAGCTCTTAGAACACTGGGCGCGTCTTGCTGCCAAAAACAAGAGACCCCAAAATGGAGTTTCATTTCAGTAATCTGTAATTGAGTAACTAATGTGAAAGGCAAATAGTGCGTTTGCTTTTATTCTCGATATGATATTCACAATTAAATAAATAACATTTTAACACACCAAATCGCGGACGGGAAGAATTTGCAAAACAGAAAAATTACAAATGCGAATTTATAATATTGTCATCGTTTAAATTAATACCACAGAAGATCCCATAAAACAACAATCTAGTTTATTCATCGATACAAAAAAGTAGTTAATAAATGTTTAAATAAACCTTAATAGTATTTATAAAATTCTATTTCAAAATAAAGAAATAAAATATTGTTATTATTACACAGCAATAATAAATACTTACATGCAAATTGGAAGTATTGTTAAGGATACGTCTACGATGAATGAAGAAATTTAACCTAAAGCCTAGTTTAATTATAAGCAATTAATTAGATGAATATTTCAATAGTTATAATAACATCTAAAATATAAGAAATGTCTTTATATAATTACAAACTACTTTTAATTAATGTGATGCTGCAGTCTAAAATTTAGTCACATACACATACACTCACGCACAAACACGTAGACACAGACACACACGCACGCACATACACACGCCCCCCCCCACACACAAGCACACGCACGTGCGCGCGCGCACACACTCGCACACACATATATATATATATATATATATATATAAAGTGACAACAAGAATTGCATGTTATTGCACATTTTATAACATACTACAGTTTCTTTCCATATCGATAACCTCGTGTATGATAATGCGATCGGATCCCGACTCTTAATCGACACCTTTTTAAATATAAGAGTTTACATGAATATTCCCAAACATGTTACCCACCAAATGACATAAGTGTGTGTGAGTGAGTGTGTGTATGTCTGTATGTTTGTATATATATATATATATATATATATATATATATATATATATATATAATTCAAGAAAAAAGAGTGACATGGTTCGCTATACAATAAGGACTTTATTCACATTGCTGACAATTCTTTATTCGATCTGGTAATTCTAGTGTTCGCTACCCGCCTGACTTTGCGTCAATCGATCTCCAATACTTTGTTTATAACCATTTTCATTGGAGCATGCGAAAGTGAAGAATATAAACATTGCATGGCTTTTATATAGGAGTGGTATTAAACCCGAACAATGATATCAATAATAAAATAAAATAAAATAACTAGATAGTGAATAGTTAAAATAATAACATCAATATAAGTAGGAAATAGAGTATAGTGATGAATCTAGCATGTTAAACGAACTGATATTACATACAGCAAAACTTTAATATGCATGAATCGCAACCCACATAGAAAAGTTTGCAAAACCACAATGTGAAAGCTGCACAGAGTAATAACTCGAACTGCAATTGTCACCTACCGGACAAATGCCCATTAGCGAATAGGTGCCTTGATTCGAGCCAAATGTACATGTGCACTGTGAACTTGGGCAACTCCACTTATATTGGATCCACCGCGGGTGTTTTTAAAAAAAGATGTTATGTGTACAGACATTCAATGAAAAACAGTGCACTGGTAAATTCTACAACCCTCGCCAATAACATCTGGCAACTTAAGGACAACAACCTTGATTACAATATTAGATGGTCGAAATTGGTGGCCGCAAAGTCCTATAGCAGTGGTATGTCCCATTGCGGACTCTGCAACCGTTAATTGCTGCATATTTTAAGGAACGATAAAATGCTATTCAACAGCAACATAGAAAGGTTAATTTTATGCAGACATAGGATTGTTACTAAATTCGCGAGATTTAAACCACCGTAACTCGAACCAACATCACTTAGGATTTAACATGTGACATCCGCATTTTTATACAGCCGACTATAGAACATAATATTATAGAAACTCCTTCTAGCGTCCTTAAATCTATACCACTGGGATATGTCTACAACTATCTTATCAGCCCATAAATCAATCCCATCTTTGCTATTGTTTACTCCTTAGGAACAAGCAATTATATCTCACATTAGCACTCATGATCTATAACAGATGAACTTAATTCTAAGTACATTATCTTATTACTCCTACACTCCTTGAAATCTCACTTACCTCTTATTATTATTATGAACATCTCAATGTATCCCTAATATTATTCATCATGTTCTCTATATCTACCATGCATATTTTACTATTTTATTGCCTTTATTGTCTCTACTATTATTGTTGTTATGATTGTTTTGTTTTATTTATATACGATTCCTTATTGATGTTGTGAAAACTAAACCCCCAAGATTCGAAATAACAATCCCAACTTTTAGTATAGGCCACTTAAATAACGAATCTACAACTCCACTTAACACCACACAAAAACTATCATTATCACTAAATTAATACTACGTAAATCTTTTTTTGTCAGACAATAAGGAAATCCCCGGTTCATTGCCAGCACACCTACAACAAAGCACACACCTCATAAACCTTAACTCCAAGTACATTTTAGTTGTCACTGTTATATCTCCGCCACCTTAACACTATATCTAACGTACCCTATAGCAGTTTTCACAGGTCAATTTCATACATCTGTATAATATCAGTTCGTTTAACATGCTAGGTTCAACATTATACTCTAGTTCTTACTTATATTGATGTTATTATTTTAACTATTCACTATCTAGTTATCTTATTTTATTGTTGATATCATTGTTCTGGTTTAATACCACTCCTATATAAAAGCCATGCATTGTGTATATTCTTCACTTTCGCATGCTCCAATGAAAACGACTGGTTATAAACAAAGTATTGGAGATCGATTGACGCAAAATCAGACGGGTACCGAACACTAGACTTACCAGATCGTAGAAACAATTTGTCAGCAATGTGAATAAAGCCCGTATTGTATAGCGAACCATGTCACTCTTTTTTCTTGAATTATTATTACTCCAAGTATAAACTACATAGAAATCACCGCAAACTCGAGCATCACTATGGAAACATCTTGTTGAGTCAAACTAAGCCACACGTTAATACTATCCACTACACGTAATACTCTAACTGGACTACATTTAAGTGGACTGTCTATAACGATAACCTGTTATCCTGTATACATATTTATATATATAAAAGTAAGTCGGTCTGTGTGTGTCTGTGTCTGTCTATGTGTCTGTCTGTGTACAAGTACTAGGCTCCTTTTAACTTTTGAAGTACTAGGCCGATTTCAACCAAATTTGGCACACATGTTGCTTATATGCCAGAGCAGCTTTTGAACAGAAACACATTTTAAAGAATCGATATTGGGGCCGAAAAATCGATTTTGTGTGTGTATCTGTCTGTGTACAAATAACTAGGCTCCTTTTAACTGTTGAAGTACTAGGCCGAATTGCTTCAAGGAATGATATTTCTATGTCCAGTGGATGGTCAACGTGGGAGTGGCAGCGCCAACTTACGTATAGGGTTTAGTCTAATGAAGGCCATACGGTGCGTCTATTCCATATTTATCCCCTTAATCATACCTACTACAACAAGGCCGGACCTGAAATCATTCACGTCTATTAACTCAAGCTTCCCCATGAATTGTTTTTATGTTGCCGTTTATTTCACTCAATCATGTCACTGTACATCCAGTTTGTTAAACTTTTTTTTTACAATTACTTTTCAATTCTTTGCTCAACCTTTGGCTCTCTTTATACGGACAAACAGGCTGTCATTCATTTCCCGAGCAACGTTGCTGTTGACCGGGTCACCAAATCAGTCAATTTATATATTTGGATACCTTTCTCGCTTCTATTCATGTTTAATGGGACTACTACCACCCCTCTCTCTTAACAGGAGGTGGTGAGAGAATAGCGGCGGTAACGATGATGATGCAGTGGTGGTGTTGGTGATGTGATAGTAGTACTGTAGTGAAGGTGTTCATGTAGCAGTTGGTTTTGGTTTGTTTGTTTGGCTGGCAAGATTGTTTGTGTGGTAGTGGTGATGGTGATGGTGGTGGCGGCGGAGGTGGTGTTGATGATTAAATGATTTGCCCTTTTATTCTTTGACTATAACATTTCTGATCCAAAATTAGATATTAAATATTGGAGCCCTATGCCATAATGTGATGCGTGTCACTTCCTGAGAGTTAAACTCGTATCTTATGTTCCATTTGTAATAATAATTATTCTATCACAATTGTTTTGAATACGTAAACATGAAAAACTCACGGGAACGATTCCATACCACACTATCCACTCTATTATTATTATTATTATTATTATTATTATTATTATTATTGTTGTTCTTTGAGTCTCAGTCATTGATGTTAGTTAACTGGAAAGTCTGTTGAAATCAATATCAAGCCACAATCTGAAGTCTCAGATATTCTTACGTATCGGAAGGTTCTTGCTGTTTCCAGCAAGCATGCCTTTTGAAGCGTTCCAAAATGATTGTTAGCTCGTTGTGCGTATATTCCATACAGAGGCTTTTCTTGCCATTTCTTAGCCAGTTTCTGTAAAAGTTACTTTTACCTGCTTTGCTTTTTCTATGTTTTCCATTTCAGCAGTAAATGGGACTTCTGAAATTTGTAGTCCATTACTGTATCTGTGTGCGCCTTTTGTAATGGAGTATGATCTTTTGATGCTTTCGTGTTTCAAAACGAGTTTGATCATCCAATCATGTGATTCCCTTAGATATGTAGATAATCCAATTGTTGCAGTTTTCAACGCAATGTCTAACTGGATTAACCCAAATCCTCCTTCTTTCCTATGGAGATATATTCTATCTGTATCTGCCTTAGCGTGATGCATTCTGTGCATGGTTAAGAATTTTCGAATTGCTGTATCGAGCCTACGGATATCTGTGCTTGACCAGTTGATGTCATTGTAACTGTAGGTTACTAGTGGTATGGCTAGCGTGTTTATGGCATCGATCCTATTCCGTGCATTCAATTCCGTTCTTAAGATTGCTCTTACTCCGCGGTAACATTCCTTCCTTATCCTTTCCCTCATTGTCGAGTGCTTGATTCCGTTTCCTTCACAAACACCTAGATATTTGTAGGTTTCCACTTCATCTAGTTCTCTTCTCACATTCCCCGCACAAGATTAATGCCTGAACTTTTCAGCAGATTTCCTCTGGTGAACGTTGCTTTGGCGCACTTATCTAGTCCAAACTCCATTTTAATGTCATCACTGAACTGCTCCACAGTGAATAATAGCCCTTGCAATTGTTCATCATTGTGTGCAAATAGTTTCAGGTCATCCATGTAGAACAAGTGATTAATGGTTTTGTCATAGACTTTATATCCATGTTTTGTTTCATTGAGCATTTTACTTAATGGTATAAGTGCGGTGCAGAATAAAAGCGGTGATAAAGAGTCACCCTGAAAAATTCCACAATCAATATTAACTTCTCCAGCTTCCAGTGATTTTGTTTCACTATTCCAAAGGAGTGTCGTTTTCCATGTCTTCATATTGAATGACAAAAACCTACTGACAACGGGAGATATTTTGAAAATCTCTAAACATTGTTCACTCCAACTGTGTGGCAAACTATCGAATGCTTTTTGATAATCTATCGAAGCAATTGATAGATTGTTGTGTCTATTATGACAATCTTCCAGTATCATTTTGTTAACCAAAAGCTGATCCTTACAGCCATATGAGCCTCGTTTACACCCTTTCTGCTCAGTGGGAAATAGTTCATTTGTTATCAGGTGGTCATATGTATATTCAGTTAGGACTGTTGTTAAAATGTTATACATTGTGGTCAAGCAAGTTATCGGTCTGTAATTTTTGGGATTGTTTGTCTCATCATTCTTCGGAAGCAGGACTGTAATGCCGTTAACTAGCCATGATGGTAACTTTTGTGGCTCCTTAACTATTTCATTGTAAAGTTGGGCTAACAGCTCATGAGACTATGTGAAGGCATTTATCCAAAAATGTTGTATTTCGTCTTTTCCTGGCGATTTCCATTTGATGGATTTTATTAGAGCCAAACGCAACTATTCAACTGTTATATTTTCCCATAGTTGTTCCTCAAGGTGAGCTGTATATTTCATTTGACTGTCTATCCATGGGGCATGTATATCATGAACTTTTTCTTCTGCCCAGATCTTTTCCCACAATTTTTGCACTTCCTCCATGGGTGGTATTGATTCAGCAGTTATTGTTGACTTACCAATTTTTCTGTAGAAGTTTCTTTGGTTGTTTTTGAACATATTATTGTCCTTATATAATCTAGATCGTTTTTCAAAGCGCCTTATACGAGCAACGTTGGCCGACACTTTTTGCTTGATTATTTCTATCAGCATGTCTACGTCACTTGCTGATTTTGTACTGTACTTTCTTTTCAATTTTCTAAGTTTAGTTTTTTTAACATGTTCACCTACTTTATAGTGTGTTAACATTTCTATGTCAGATCGGAAAGGTTTATTTGGCGATTGATATTCTTTTGCCGAGTAGATTTGTAGTGGGAATTCCTTTGTTTTTTTCATTTTCACTCCACATAAGTGAGTGGTGACTTTAGCCGATGCATAATAGAGTTGATTTAAATCAGTAATGTTTAGTTTGCGATGATAATGTTTTTGAGAATTATGTTGGTCTTGTGTATTATCTTTTGGTTCTGTTTGGAGTTCTGGATCTTAGGGAGGGTGTCTCGTTCCACCATGTCAGATTCTTTCATTTTCTTCCATTCGATCATCATTTCCTCTTTCAAGTTGGCAAGTTCATTTTCATTTTTTTCCCTATCATTTACGATCTCATTGTTTTCATTTTGAGTTTGATCTTGAGCATGCGCTCCCTACACTTTTTCGATCCTTTCTTTAATTTGTTCTGTTGTCAGTGATTCCGCCCCAACCCTGGGATTCAATGTGTTACAATTTACCTCGTTTTCATGTTTAATTTTTCATTTTCCCTTCGCTGACTTTGTGCTAATAGCTTGATATGATCAATATCTATATCAGTTAGTAACTTTTTTTACAATATTTCTTCGTATATTGGCTAGTTTGTTACTGTCAATATAGCCTCTGTGTTCGGGATGTATCTTTTTCCAGTTGATATATCTATTCTGTATTAGATGTATTTGATGGGTAGTACATGGCAGTGTAGAAAGCCTCAAGGACTTCTTTATTATCTTCCCTTGACCATGTTTCTCTCTTTTTTCTTTGGATTTCTTGGTGGTGAGCATGGAGGGCCAACAGTAGGAGTATTCCCTTTATGGGAGGTATCCAGCTCCGAAGTCATGGGAAGGTTTGAACCATTAGCTAGTTTTTCGACCCCAGTCTGGTTCCTGTCGGAGGGACGCGGACATTTTTGACCCGGGTGACGGCCACCTTCCCCTTTCGTAAGTTAACAGAAGGTAATGTGGGAATAGCGGTGGTAGCAATGAATGAGTGGTGGCGGCGGTGATGGGATAGTGGTAGCAATGATGGATGGGGTGGTGGCGGCGGTGACTATAGTGATGGCGTTGTCGTTACTGACTTTTGTTGAATAGACTGTAATTTGTTTGATTTATCGGTGAATATATGCGGTTAGTCGCGTATGTTTAATATATGTGTTGACATATGTTCTTATTATTGGATTTAAACATTTTGTGAAAACTTGAGACAATAATAATATTAATTATTATTATTATGCTGGGATTGGTGGTGGTGGTGGTGGTGAAATTGACGTTATCTGGCTGTTGCATTTAGTGTACACAGATGGGGGTGATGGGATAGGTGGTGTTTCCAGTTTGAGGTGTTGGTGAAATTGCTGTTATTTGGCTGTTCTATATAGTGTAGACAGAGGGGGTTTTCTTCCATTTATAACCATTTTCTTTTTTGAATATAAAAATGTATAATACAAAATTAAATATTTGAGCGTTATAACAGAATATTATGGATCCGAAATTTTCTAATGGTTGAGTCCGGTGCTTTATGTATCATTTATACTAAGAATTGTTATTTCACAATTGATTTAAATGTTAAAAATCAAAAACTTACGGGAGCGATTTCATGACCTTCTATCCACCACGTGTGCCTTCTTCTTCTTCTTCTTCTTCTTCTTCTTCTTCTTCTTCTTATTATTATTATTATTATTATTATTATTATTATTATTATTATTATTATTATTATTATTATTATTATTATTATTATTATTATTATTATTGTTATTGTTATTCCTTGAATCTCAGTCATTGATGTTGGTTAACTGGAAAGTCCGTTGGATTGAATATCAAGCCACTACCTGCAGCCTCAGATATTCAGGACGTATCGGAGGGTTCTTGCCGTTCCAAGCAAGCATGCCTTTTGAAGCGTTCCAAAAAGCGTGAAGGGGCCGATTTTCTTTAACCATCCCTGGAAACCTTTGGAGATAGTCCCCAGTGCGCCTATGACAATCGGGATCACTTTGACTTCATGGCAGTTCCAAATCCTTTTCACCTCCCACTTTAGGTCCTGGTATCGGTTAATTTTCTCCCTCTCCTTCTCTTGCACTCTCGTGTCGAACGGGCAGGCCACATCCACAATCAGGCACGATCTTTTTTCTTTGTCCACAACCACCAGGTCAGGTCTATTGTGTTCCAGTTTTTTGTCCGTCTGTATCCTAAAATCCCACAGCACCTTCACCTGACTGTTCTCCATCACCGCCTCTGGCCTATGCTCATACCATTTCTCAGAATGTGGTAGATTGTTTACTTTGCACAGGTGCCAGTGGATCACCCTGCCCATCACATCGTGTCTCCAGCCCTTATAGTGGGTCTGGGCTAGGTGTTTACACTCGGTATTATTATTATTATTATTATTATTATTATTATTATTATTATTATTGTTGTTATTCCTTGAATCTCAGTCATTGATGTTGGTTAACTGGAAAGTCCGTTGGAATGAATATCAAGCCACTACCTGCAGCCTCAGATATTCAGGACGTATCGGAGGGTTCTTGCTGTTCCAAGCAAGCATGCCTTTTGAAGCGTTCCAAAAAGCGTGAAGGGGCCGATTTTCTTTAACCATCCCTGGAAACTTTTGGAGATAGTCCCCAGTGCGCCTATGACAATCGGGATCACTTTGACTTCATGGCAGTTCCAAATCCTTTTCACCTCCCACTTTAGATCCTGGTATCGGTTAATTTTCTCCCTCTCCTTCTCTTGCACTCTCGTGTCGAACGGGCAGGCCACATCCACAATCAGACACGATCTTTTTTCTTTGTCCACAACCACCAGGTCAGGTCTATTGTGTTCCAGTTTTTTGTCCGTCTGTATCCTAAAATCCCACAGCACCTTCACCTGATTGTTCTCCATCACCGCCTCCGGCCTATGCTCATACCATTTCTCAGAATGTGGTAAATTGTTTACTTTGCACAGGTGCCAGTGGATCACCCTGCCCATCACATCGTGTCTCCAGCCCTTATAGTGGGTCTGGGCTAGGTGTTTACACTCGGACACAATGTGAGCCACAGTCTCCTCTCTCTCTCCACAGATCCTGCACAGTGGGCTAGCCTCCTCCTTGTAAATATGGTGCTTCAACCACTTCGCTTTGAGGGCCTGCTCCTGCGCAGCCATTATCATTCCTTCTGTAGCCTTTTTGAGGTCTCCTCTTCTCAACCAGTTCCATGTCTGTGGATCTCTAAATTCAGTTTTCTCAAAGAAGGTACTATGAAGGGATTTTCCCTTAAGGCTGCTCTTCCTCCTTGATGTTATTTCCTCCTTGGACATCCCCTGGCCTACTGTCCCCTCCTTCAGTACAGTTTTGAGCATTGGCTCCTTACTATAGTTCACGTATTTGTATAGGTTGTTTTTCTCCATCTGAACACAGTCCTCTATGCTGATAAGACCTCTTCCACCCTCAGATCTCCTTAGGTAGAGTCTATCGACATCACTCCTCTTGTGGAACATGTTGTAGATAGTCAATAGCTTCCTAGTCTTCCTATCCATTTCTTTTTGTTCAGCAACATTCCATCTCAGAATTCCCGCACTGTACCTAATAATAGACACAGCTCGGGAATTTACTGCGCTTATGGCATTTCTGCTGTTCAGATGTGACTTCAATACGCTCCTTACTCTCCGAATGTATTCAGTTCTTAACAATTCCTTCATTTTTTTGTTCTTTATGCCATCAGCCTCCAGAACGCCCAAATACTTGTATCCTTCCTTATTATTTTTATTATTATTATTATTATTATTATTATTATTATTATTATTATTATTATTATTATTATTATTATTATTATTATTATTATTATTATTATTATTATTACAGTTGCATTTATCTTACTTTATGTTCATACCAGTTATCACCAAGTCACAACCAGTAACCTCAAGAGGCAACAAGGTCCGCCATGTTCAAGAAAGAACATACATACTCACACATGCATCTTCTGTCAATATAAGTACATCACAAGTCTAAACACGAAAGATGCATGTGTGAATATGTATGTTCTTTCTTGAACATGGCGGACCTTGTTGTCTCTTGAGGTCACTGGTTTTGACTTGGTGATAACTCGTATGAACATAAAGCAAGATAAATGCAACTGTAATAATAATAATAATAATAATAATAATTGTTTCTACTTTTGGCACAAGGCCAGCAATTATCCCAGTGCATTACTGCTACTTTATTTTATCAACCCCGTAAGGATGAAAGGCAAAGTTAACCTCGGCGGGATTTGAACTCAGCCCTTGCTATTCTGAGTTCATGCTAGTGGTGGTGGTATTGGTGGTGAAATTATCTTTAGTGAAATTATCGTTTGTCGCGTATATGTGATGACATATTTTGCTTAATATTGGAATTAAACATTTTGTTGAAACTAAAACTTGAGGCAATAGTAATAGTAATTATTATTATTATGCTGAGATTGGTGGTGGTGGTGAATTTGCCGTTATCTGGCTGTTGTGTTTAGTGTACACAGAGGGGTGATGGGGTATGGTGTATCTAGTTTCTGATGTTGGTGAAATTGCTGTTATTATGGCTGTTCTATATAGTGTAGAGAGAGGGGGTTTTCTTCCATTTATAACCATTTTCTTTTTTGAATATAAAATGTATAATACAAAATTGAATATTTGAGCGAGATAACAATATATTGCGGATCCGAATTTTTTGGAACTCAAGCTGGATGTTTTATTCAACATTTGTACTAAGAATTGTTATTTCACAATTGATTTAAATATGTTAAAACAATCAAAACTTACGGGACCGATTTCTCGACCTTCTATCCACCATGTGTGTCTTCTTCCCTTTATTATTATTATTGTTGTTGTTGTTGTGGTGGTGGTGGTGGTGGTGGTGGTGGTGGTGGTGGCGGCGGCGGTGGTGGTGATGTCGTTTTCAGATGATACTGCTGCTATGGCAGAAGGTTGTGATGGTAGCTTTTTAGTTTTGCCTTCACATTCAGTAGAGTGGATGACAGGCATCACTGTAGCCCTCGTAATCGTGGTGAAATCTGCAGTGGCTGCCTTTAAACTTTTGACCTGAACGTTGTTTACCGTTTCAAGGTCGAACATTTCCATAATTTTCTTTTGGTGGGGAAGCGATTTTTTTCGAAGTTTAAAAAAAATAAATCTGAATATTCGGGCTTAAAGCCAGAATATTAAGAGGTATCCCTCTCTTTAAATCAAGATGTGTACCTTAAGTTTCGTTAACGACAAGAAAATACAAACAAAGACACTTTAAAACAGCTTAAAGCTACGAACCTTTTCCCCCGCAGACTTGTCTGTCTTCACACGCACATATTCGGAGGATATGAATAACATCCCAGATGTTGCCCACCTGCAGGACGGGACAACAATCCAACTAATGATTGACGGAAGAAGGCCACGCTGCTTCGTTTGCGGGGAAGCAACGCATCTTCAAGCTTTCTGCCCTCAGCACAAACATGCAGGGGGTCGCAAACCTCCTTTGTTGCCAACGCCAGTGTCAGCACGGAAAGCTGCACCACCACCACCAAAAACAACATCAACAAAAACACGGACACCAACATCAAAAGCAGCCGGATCACCACCAACACCAAAACCAATCCAAGGAGAAAACGAGGAAAGCCCCCCCCCCCAATTATACACATAGACGAAAAAATAAATAAACCCACACACAGACACAGAGACACTTACAGACACAGACCCTTTGTCTTCCAGCAGCGAAGATGAAGGAAAACCCAAAAGTGCAAAAAAACAGAGAAAACTCACAAAAAAAAGCCCCAACAAAACACAAAAACACACACAACGAAAAATACAGACACTGCTAACGCAAACACTTCCCCAATAACATCAGCACCATCAGCAACATCGACACCACCTCCACACTCCCCGAAACGCAAACAACCTAAACAAACACAAGTACAAATAAACACACAAATACCTGAAATTGCAGACACCACACCTACAACTAACATAGACATACCCGAAACAACAGTACCAAAACCATCGCCACCACCTTCACCAAAACGAAAACAAATAAAACCACACCAACAAAATGTTTAAAACTTCGTGCTTGTCAAAAGGGCCAACGATAAACTGATGGCCCTCTTAGCGGAAGCGAGGCCATTCAAATAGAGGGGGTGATTTTTGAAATGAGCACATTTTGCGTGCCAGAAGATTTGTTTCTGGTCCGAATGTCACTCAATTCCTTCAAAGAAATTCTAGAGAGCTTTCATCAAGACGTGGGAAACCCGAATGTGAAACCCACATGAAGACTTTTAAAGGGGTTCCCAAAAGAAACCCCAACGACAATGGAGATCGAACCACTCGACCTTCACAAGACCCGGGAGGTAAGTAAACCTTCCCTCTCTCTCTCTTACCTTACCAATATGGCCATATTAAGAGTAGGAAGTTTAAATGTTCGCGGCCTGGGGTCGCCCTGGAAGCAGGGTCGCCTGCTCAACGACCTCCAGTCGATGGAAATGGATGTGATTGCCGTCGGCGAGACCAGAATTTCCGACACGCGCGCACTAGCCCCCATTTTCGACGACTATCAAATCTTCGCATCTGTTAGCAGGCCGGGAATTGGGGGTGGGGTGGCAGTGCTGTTTAAGAATGGACTGGATCTCGAGGTAAGGTCGATCTTCCGGGACCCGGACGGTAAGTTGGTGGTCTTGGATGTGAGCAGTAGCGAAGGTGGTGCCTTTAGACTGCTGGCCGTCTACGCCCCTACAGGGGCCGGACGACCTGACTTCTTCAGGTGCCTGGAGACCTTTCTGTGTACGTCTCGCCCTTTACTGTTAGCGGGGGACTGGAATGGCATCTTAGACGCACGCTGGGATTGTGTGGGAGTAGCCGATAGGAGCGGGGGGTGCAAAAGCCTGAAGCACCGACTCAGTCAGTTCCAACTGTCTGACAGGTATCGACTAGATTTCCCCAATGTGCCAGTATGGACATGGACCAACCGAATGGGGTCATCTAGATCGTATATAGACAGAATCTTCAGTAGGAAAATAGATAGAAATAGTGTGGTCTGTCCACTTTTTAAAGCGGTCGCCTATTCAGATCACAAATTTGTGATCTGTACGGTCGACCTACATAAAACGCGTAGGTTAGGACCGGGTTACTGAACATGTCATTTCCGGCACATAAGGCTTACAGGGACGAGTCAACAAGTTAGTTAAGCAAAAGTTGACAGGGGGGATCATCAACAACAGATGGTGGGGGGGGCTCTCAAAAGAGAGATTAGAGTTACTTCGATAGAGTTCAGCAAAGAACAAGCGTTACAGAAAAATAGAAAGGAGGGGGAGCTGGTAGATACGTTAGACGAGGCTATTTGTAGTGGCATCGCAACTGACGTGCTAGCGGCGAGAATGGCATTAGACCAATTCTTCAATGCCAAACACGAAGGTTGCATTGTCAGAGCTAAGGCGCGTGCGCTGAGAAACGAGGGAACTAAAGCTGTTCGATGGGCCCGCGTGGCGGAGGCGCAGTGTGGTAATAAAATCACAATTCGGTCTTTGGCGGACCGAGACGGACACGAGATAAGCGATTCCAAGCGGATGTGCGAGGTCTTTCGCCAGCACTTTGCTCGGTTGTTCAGGGAGAGTGGCGAGTCAGAGAGAGTAGCGGATTTCAGTCCCTACCTTGACGGCTTGCCGCGCATCTCGACGGTCGACGCTGAGCGCTGCGAAAGGCCGATTACTTCAGCCGAAATTCAGGACGCCCCTGTCGGCTGCATGAGGCGCAAGTCACCCGGTTTCGATGGCCTGCCCTACGAGCTTTACGTAAATATGCCAGACTTGTTCTCCGAACTCCTCGAAACACTCTACTGTAAGTGACAGCAGAATGGGAGTATTCTCAGTTCTGTGAGCAGGGGAGTGGTGACGCTGATAAGGAAATACGAGAACAAGAGGGATACATTAGACAACTTCAGGCCCATAACACTGCTCAACACAGAGTTTAAGATTTTGGCCAAGGTCTTAGCAAAGAGACTGGCGCTTGTCTTCGAGGATTTGGTTGGGGAGGCGCAAACTTGCGCAATCCCAGCTAGGTCCATACACGATAATCTCCACCTCATGCGATACCTCATAGATAGGGTGTAAACCTGGCTTCGGTGGGGCACTGATCAATTTAGATCAATCGAAAGCATTCGATAGGGTCGACCATCGGTATCTGGAGTTTATCCTCAAAGCAGCTGGCTTCGGCCCTGTCTTTAGAAGCTGGATCGTTGCAATTCACAGCGGCACACGCTCGGTGGTCAAGGTTAATGGCCACCTCTCGGAACCATTTTGGCTCTCCCGATCGGTACGTCAAAGGTTCCCTCTCTCTTCCCTTCTGTACGTATTGACTCTCGAGCCTTTACTGCGGAAGCTGGAGCTGTTGCAGGGCATCCCGCTCTAACCGGGACGTGGAAGGGCGGTGTCAGCGTATGCGGACGACATCACCGTGATGGTGTCGAACACCTCAGAAATCGAGGTGGTCGGCACCTTATTGAAGGAATATGAAAGGTTGACAGGAGCCAAACTTAACACGGAAACGTCGGTGGGCTTGCAGCTCGGAACCTGGAGAGGCAAGCCCATGCCGTCCAACAGCGTCGTGGGGCGCTGGACGGACGGACCAGTAAAGTTGCTCGGGTTTGGTTCGGACCAGACCTCCAGGTGGAAAATAATTGGGACGAGGTAACGAGCAGAGTAGCCAGTCTCACCCAAAAATGGGCTGGGAGGAAGCAATCACTGAAAGGTCGCGCGGAGGTTGCGAATGCGTACATCGCGTCCTTCATCTACTACCGCCTAACCGTCGTGCCTTGCCCCCGTCCGCGTCTCGTCAAGTTGGAACGGCTCCTCTTCAAATTCTTGTGGAGGGACAAGTTCCGTTGGTGAGGCGGTCCATCTGCTGCCAGCACCCTCTACGCGGAGGGCTGGGCACGCCGTGGCTAATGATGCGCAGACATGCGTTGAAGCTGTGACATCTCCAGATATTCTGCCTCAACGGTGAACAGGTGTGGTCGCCGTTTATCAGACGGGCCTTTCCGCAGCTCATTTATTTCACTGAGCTGCAGTCCTGGGTCAAGAAGAGACCGAGACTGTGTGACTGGCTCCAGGGTCGTCGACCCCCTATCGGGGAATTTATTTTGTTATGTTTATGCATAGTTTAATTTATATTTTTATATTTTCATTGTTAAATTAGACTTGCCATTGTGCACATTTACTCGACCTTATTGTAAACCCCCACTGTCCCTGTCTTTGTATTGACCCCTACATGTCGGCCCTTGTGGCTAATAAATGAAATCATTATTATTATTATTATTATCAATAATATACATATATATATACACACACATACACACATATATATATATATATATATATATATATAGATATATATATATGTATATATATATATATATATATATATATATATGTATAATAATAATAATAATAATAATAATAATAATAATAATAATAATAATAATAATAATAATAATAATAATAAACCAGTGGTTGTAGGCGCTCTAGGAATGATACCTAAGGGCTCTAATGATTACCTATCGCAAATCCCAGGAAACTCGCGTATAGGTGAAATACAAAAGTTAGTACTAATGGGAACTGCCCATATACTAAGGAAGATTCTGTCAATATAAGTACATCACAAATCTAAACATAAAGATGCATATGTGAGTATGTATGTTCTTTCTTTAACATGTCGGACCTTGTTGTCTCTTGAGGTCACTGGTTGTGACTTGGTGCTAACTCGTATGAACATAAATCAAGATAAATGCAGCTGTAATAATAATAATAATAATAATAATAATAATAATAATTGATAAGATCTGAATACATTCGGAGAGTATGGAGCGTATTAAAATCACATCTGAACAGTAGGAATGCCATAAGTGCAGTAAATTCTAGAGCTGTGTCTATTATTAGGTACAGTGCGGGAATTCTGAGATGGAATGTTGCAGAACAAAAAGAAATGGATAGGAAGACTAGAACGTTATTGACTACCTACAACATGTTCAACAAGAGGAGTGATGTCAATAGACTCTACTTAAGGAGATCTGAAGGTGGAAGAGGTCTTATCAGCATAGAGGACTGTGTTCAGATGGAGAAAAACAACCTACACAAATACGTGACTGATAGTAAGGAGCCAATGCTCAGAACTGTACTGAAGGATAGGACAATAGACCAGGGGATGTCCAGGGAGGAAATAGCAACAAGGAGAAAGAGCAGCCGTCATGAAAAATCCCTTCATAGTACCTTCTTTGAGAAAACTGAATTCAGAGATTCACAGACCTGGAACTGGTTGAAAAGAGGAGACCTTAAAAAGGCTACAGAAGGAATGCTAATGGCTGCGCAAGAGCAGGCTCTCAAAACGAAGTGGCTGAAACACCATATTTACAAGGAGGTGGCTAGCCCACTGTGTAGGATATGTGGAGAGAGAGAGGAGACTGTGGCTCACATTGTATCCGAGTGTAAACACCTAGCCCAGACTCACTATAAGGGCTGGAGACATGATGTGATGGGCAGGTTGATCCCCTGGCACCTATGTAAAGTAAACAATTTACCACATTCTTAGAAGTGGTATGAGCATAAGCTAGTGTCGGTGACAGAAAACGATCAGGTGAAGGTGCTGTGAGATTTTAGGATACAGACGGACAAGAAACTGGAACACAATAGACCTGACCTGGTGGTTTTGGACAAAGAAAAAAAAACGTGCCTGATTGTGGATGTGGCCTGCCCATTCGACACGAGAGTGCAAGAGAAGGTGAGGGAGAAAATTAACCGATACCAGGACTTAATGTGGGAGGTAAAAAGGATTTGGAACTGCGATGAAGTCAAAGTGGTCCCGATTGTCATAGGCTCACTAGGTACTATCTCAAAATGTTTCCAGCGATGGTTAAAGAAAATTGGCCCCGCCACGCATTTTGGAACGCTTCAAAAGGCATGCTTGCTGGGAACGGCAATAACCCTCCGATACGTCCTGAATATCTGAGGCTGCAGGTAATGGCTTGATATTTATTTCAACAAACTTTACAGTTAAATAACATCAATGACTGAGACTCGAAGAACAATAATAATAAAAATAATAATTATAATAACAATAGCTTTATTGACCACAAGGGCCTACATTTAGGTGAACAGAGACTGTTGGGGTTTACATATAAAGCGTGTAAAATAAAATATACATAACAATACAAAAATGAAAATAAAAATACGTTAATAAATATTCTTAATATATGACCAATGGTTCAATTCAGTATCTCCTTCTCCCAACCTATTTTGTTGCTCTGTACTCTTCCTCCTCTTTCTTGTTCTCGCTTTCACCCTATCACATTCTCTTACGCTCTCTCTCTGCTAGCCATCTCTTTTTTTCCCTCGCCTGATCCTCTAGCAATCTCTTTTCTTACATTTCCAGAGGCATGCCGTGTCTTTTTTATTGTCCGCACAACCTCAAAATTATGTTCAGTAATTGTCGTTCATTTTAATTTTCTCTCTTGGGTTGCTCACACACTCTTCGTTTTGTCGTTTCCCCTTTGTTTTCTCTCTTTTTCTCTGTTCTCTTGTCTTCCCTTTTCCCTTCTGTTATCCTATTTTTTTTTTCTATACCTCCTTTCTTAACCTAATAACTTACCTTAGTTATTGAACGCACTGGGGTGAGATATCTCGTCTTTAATGCGTTGAAATATCCAAGAACACCAGCAGACAACTGGTGAAGGAAAACTATATATATATATACAAGAAAGTTTCGCACTACATGGGGGAATACAATAAATGTAATCTGAGCTTTTCGAATATTAATAATAACATTAGTTTCGTTTGCAATTATGCAAACAAGCCTCAATGTTATAGCCATGTCAGTAGAATGAACACTTTATTGTTGCTCTTGAATTGGCATGCGAACAGAACAGTTTTAAATATATATAACATTCGTGGTGAAATCTACCCTTGTAATTTTAGACGCAGAATTTCCTGTGTTTACTTCTACACATATTAATATTATAATGCTCAGTATTTATACTTTGAGTTTGTTAATTGCAGGGTATCAATATGAGTTAATAACTCTATATTTTATTTGTATTTCGGCTGCTTATCTTTTCAGCTTATAAAAATGAGTGTAAATGGGCTATTATTTCTAGCATAACCACTCGCACCACGTATGACTTTCAACGCACGAGGAATATACTTCTGTGAGTTTCTTGTTATAGGTGTTCGGTATCATTTAATCTCATCTCTCGCTGACGAAATGCCTAAGGATTATTTTTACAAACAGTTTTTTCAGGGCGAAACAGATTAAATATTTAGTCAGTCAGAGAGATGAATTCGTTATTGATACGATATGTATAAGAAATATTGTACAATGCTGTATGCTTCAGTTTAAATATATATAACATTTGTGGTGAAATCTACTCTCGTAAGTTTAGACGCAGAATGTACTGTTTACTTCTACACATATTAATATTATAATGCTCAGTATTTATACTTCGAGCTTGTTAATTGCAGGTTATCAATATGAGTTAACAACTCTATATTTTATTTGTATATATATATATATATATATATATATATATATATATATATATATATATGTATGTGTATGTATCTATTTATATATATACATATAGTGTGTGTGTGCGTGTGATTGTAGGCACCTGTCTATTTTTGTGACCAGCCATTGTTTGTTTGGAATAAATGAACCTGCATTACTAGGAGTGCGTCTTAATTTGTCTATAGGTACTTGCCTTGAATTTGTTTCTGCCTTCGTTTCTCTAAATACAGTTTTTAAAGAATCAGTTTTCTGCAAATCCATCAACCAATGGCCTCCACCGATCCCAATCTCCAACCTCTCCTACCATCAGAAAATGTATAAATGCCACCGTATTACTGGGGCATTTGGCTTCCTGATGATTTCTCCCGAATGAAACAGTTCTGCTCCTACACACACACACACATATACACACACACACACACACACACACACACACACACACACACACACACACACACACACACACACACACACACACACACACACACACACACACACACATATATATATATATATATATATATATATATATATATATATGTAGAAGTTAGATTTAAATTGTTGGGATACAACAAGCAAATATTTTTATAACTGATATAAGGCACTCAAAAAATTATTGGAAACTATAAAAAATGGAAACTATATTTATAAAACCATATTTATTTCATTATACATATTTCAAGGACAAAAAGTCAAATTATGGTGCGCTTACATCAGATAAAATATAATATAGATAAATATAATATAATATAAAATATAATATAGATAAATATGATACAATATAAAATATAATATAGATAAATATAATTGTTTCTACTTTAGGAACAAGGCCAGCAATTACCCAGTGCATTACTGGTACTTTATTTTATCGACCTCGTAAGGATGCAAGGCAAAGTCAACCTCGGCGAGATTTGAACTCATATCGTAAAGGGACGTAACTATGCTGGAAATCATGGCGTCCGCCCCTCTACCGATACTGCCAATCCACAAATATAATATAGATCAGTTTTATAAATAAATATTGACATACCCTTAAAGAATGCGACCATGCGATCAAAGTAGATTTAAAATAAGCCGTTGGAGTATGGAAAAAGGGAAATAAAAGAAAAAGAGAAAAAAGAGAAAAAAGAGCAAACACGAAGAGGAAAATAAGAAAACAAGAGAAAGAGAAAGAGAAGAAAAACGAAAGAGAAGGTGAAAGAGAGAGAGAGAAAGAGAAAGCCCTAAGTGAATGGTTTTTGTATTAGCGAAAATTTTAAGATGAAGTGAAAAAATAAATATTTATTGGATTTTTAAATCTACTGTGATTTTAAAATACCTGACACTAATTTCCATGATAGACTAAATAAATTTAATAACCCCATTATCCGGGAGTTTCCAAAATAAATGGTCGCATTATTTAAGTGTATGTCAATATGTATTTATAAAACTAATCTACATTATATTTTATCTGATGAAAGTGCACCAAAATTTGACTTGGTGTCCTTGAAATATGTATAATGAAATAAATATGGTTTTATAAATATAGTTTCCATTTGTTAATATATCGTATATATATATATATATATATATATATATATATATATGCCTGTGTGTGTGTGTGTGTGTATAAACAGTTAAATAGAAATATCACAGTACATGGAAGAAATTTATTTACCGTCGTCGTTTTTGCCGCCAGATATCCTTACGACATGGTAAATCTGAAATTTTCCGATCAAGACACGATCTAATCGTATAGTATTCCTTTTCTTGGAATGGAAACAAAGAATGATAATAATAAAAAAAAAATTATAATTCATTCACCTGGACCCTCATATCATATGCGATAAATTTGTCATGTATTAAATTATTTCTTTTAATACTATCAGCAAAATACTTTTTATTAATCTTAGGGAGGTGGATTGGTAGTATCGTTTTAGCCTCGGATAATATACTTTCCGGCATACAGTTACGGCTCTTTATGTTCTGAGATTTATTCTCGCCGTGGTTAGCGTTACATTTCATCCTTACGGGATGAATACAATATATAGTACCAGAAACGCGTTTGGGTTGATTCAATTGACTCCCCACCACCACACATTGTTAGCCTCTGTTTAAATCAGAAATCATATATTAGAATTATGAATTTAAAATATTGATTTTGACCGATTATTTAATTTGTTTAAATTGTTATTTTCAAATTATTTGTAAATTCATATTGTTTGAGCTTACATCATTTAGATATTAATCAATGCAGTTTGTTGAATATTTTTCTGAATATTTTATTATTAACTAGCAGTAAAGCCCGGCGTTGCTCGTGGTCGCTCAGTAGCTGTGTTAAAGTTACAATGTTAAGTTTCTTTCTTGGCTTAAAAACTGTAGTGTCTACTGTGCAGACTTGCATGTGATGTTTTTTATTAATATTCTCTCAACCAACAATATGCCTTATGAAGTTAAGAAAACATAACGATAACCCGAATGTTATAACAAAAGAGGCTGCTGGGGATAGAAACTGCACTGGTTATTTATTAACAAAGATCGAAAATGTAAACACTGCAACGCAGAGAAAAACATTAGCGTAACCAAATTATCAGTTATGTCTGTCTGCACGCCTATATCACCTCTCTGCACGACTGTCTGTCTGCACGCCTATATCACCTCTCTGCACGACTGTCTGTCTGCACGCCTATATCACCTCTCTGCACGACTGTCTGTCTGCACGCCTATATCACCTCTCTGCACGACTGTCTGTCTGCACGCGTATATCACCTCTCTGCACGACTGTCAGTCTGCACGACTGTCTGTCTGCACGCCTAACGACGAAATATTTGCTTGTTTTACGTAGTCTTTAAATAGACTTGTTTTCAAGTAAAAATATTGTTTTAAAATGCTTTTAAATGGAAATGAAGCAAAACGGAAGCTTAGTGTTCAACTGTTCGTGTATTGTGTTAATGTCATTTTAAACGCTGAGAAAGCCAGCGTATTTTTTTACGTAAGACGCTCAATGTAAACAGAACAAAGGGAAATAACTGATAACTTACGCTCAAAAATCGATACATTATATTCGATTTCGTCACATAGGGTGGGTCAATTTGAAATATTTTTTTTCCGATGTCTTCGCTAGGGCTCAATGTACAAGTATAGCAATTTCGGTGCAATTCCGTGAGAGATTCTAAGAGGAGATGTGTGCCAAAAATCGATAGACAGACAGACAACCACAGTTTTATATATATATAGATTATTGTATTTCAATTTCGTGCACGATTCACTAATCTTTTATTTAATTTTCCTTTCTAATTTATAAATTTATTATCGTCGAATCCAAATCACAAACATTTTCAGATATCTCAAGCGATGGATATCTGCTGTACAGTGTGATATAAAAACCAAGTGATGTACTATTTTATATTAGTAGCTGTCAAGAAATCAGGATGATTTAAAGCATTTGAAATATGCGGATTAAGATTTTCATTCGTCTCACAAATCCCCGTATATACATCATCTAGACAAGCTCAATCTTCGAGATAATATAATCCTCATGGAGACATTTAAGTTTCGGAACTGATTTACAAGCAACCTATTAGTTATAGTTCGTCTGGAGAAGATGTATTGATAGTGTGAAGTGGACACCGCCAGATTCTACTGGACAGGAAAATGAAACCATGTTCCGCGATATGATCGAACTCTTCAGAGTTATAATACTCATTAGCGGATAGTGTAAATGCTCTGTTGAAAGCGCTATCTACTATGGAGTTAAGCATTGCCGAGGAGGGAGTTAAAATATATATTCACGTACCGGAGAAACTCATTCGGTTTGGGAAAATGTCGGTGCAAACCGGTGTCAAACTGAACGGTCATATTGAAGAAATAATCCGACACAGTATTGCGGTTGAATTATAATGCCATTTACTTATTCAATGACAGGAGTTTCTTTTTACAACTTCTGCGGCAATTAGGAAACGAGTGACTTGAATACAATGTAATATCAAAGCTGAGTTTGCCCTCGGAAACTATGAATATTTTCATCTGCTTTTATCATGTCGACATCACCTTCCATGTTGTTCGAGCTAACCATAGCCGCAATTAGAGCATGTATATAAGTATAAGGGAGATGAATGCTTATTTGTTGAAAATATCAAATCAGATGCCCCCGGCGTCCTGTGTCTTGTCAAGGAATGTGAACTAATTAATTAGCTCTTTTAAGTAGACGTTCGACCGCAAACTACATGTTTATGGTAGTGGTTCAGTGGTACAATTGTATCATGTGGTCTTGAAGGAAGATGTCCACAAGCCATTAACAAATTAAGAATTGTTTGTGCGAATAAACAAAGAAGTATGCATTCAGAATTCACATTAAGCAGCCAAAATATTTCTTATATATTAATAAAAGATTACTTAAGCTAAAAATAGAATAATATTACAAACACTTAGAAAAGTAATAATAAATGTGTGTCAACTCTGCTGAACTGAACAAAATGGGAGGCCGGTCCTACTACACCGGTAAATACTTCGGGGAAACAATCTGTGTAACGTGTATAGTTAAGCAATAAAAAATCATTTGGAAGCGGAACTAGTATATCTTACAACATATCTATATATTCATATATACACACACACACACACACACACACACACACACACACACACACATATATATATATATATATATATATATATATATATATATATATATATGTAGGAGGTGAGTTTTATTCTAGTACGATAAAGCAATGCAGATATCGGATAAGAAGCACTCTACAGTTTGTAGGACTGGAGTATACATAATATATAAGAACAAAAGATGGTTAAAGGAGTTCCATGTATTTTATTATGCGCATTTCAAAAACAAATATCATCATGCAATAATATTTGTGTTTTCATCAGATAAAACAGGAGGACATGATATGAAGGCTAAAAAACACTTGTGGATAGTTCAGTTTTAAATCAACATATGAGAAGTAGTTTTAGATTGATGTGTGATATTGGGAAAAATATTTTATTTAGAGGGGGTGGTGGAAAGGATGAAAAAAAGGGGAGGAGATGAGAGTGAGGGTGGAGAGGGAGGAGTATAATGAGGAAGGATGAGAAAGGAGGAGAAATGGGTGATAGAGAGAGAGAGATAGTTTTTATAACTGAGAAAGATATATTGTTTTACATAGAGAGGTTGAAAACCGTTGGAAGATAATGTATAAATTAAAAGAATTTGAAAATTAACGAAGGGAAAAATATGTGCGAAGAAGGAGAGGGAGTTAATATGTATTGAGAATAATGAGTTTGATGATAGAGAGAAGAGAATAATGAATTGCGGATGAATATTCTAACGTCAAAAAAAATGTATGTTTACGAAGGATTTTTATAAGGTGATATAGAGTAAGAATGTGTTGTATTATGTAATAATTGATTCTAAAGGAAGTTAGGAAAAAATATCGTAAAACCAACCATGAAAATTTAGAATGCATAAACCTTGAAGCCTCTGAGATTATGTCAAAACTTGGCATTGAAAAATAGACCGAAACATTCCTCCCAAGAACTCCGAGGATAAATCTCAAGGATCACAAAAACAATTTTCGCACTGAACTACCTGTTAGATTAATCGCTCCCTCTATATCTGATCTGGGGGTTGTTAGTAAAGCCATATTGGATAGAATTATCCCACAGGTTCGTTCTAATTGCTCTTCTTTGAACCTAAATTTATGGTTTGGTACTTCTGAAGTGATTAGCTGGTTCAACAAATTGAATAATAAAAACAAATTAAAATTTATTCAATTTGATATTGCCAGCTACTATTCCTCCATTTCGCCTTCACTTCTCAATAATGCTCTATCTTTCGCACTTAAATATTCTGACATCACCACAGATGAACTTCGCATCATTCTCACCGCACGTAAAACCATCCTAGAGTTCAACAACGAATATTGGACCAGAGCCGATACCTCTAACAACTTCGACATCACAATGGGAGCATCCGATTCATCCCAATTGACTGATTTAATTGGTATCTTTATTTTGAACTCTTTGAGTCGGAAAATTCCTCAACTTCGCGGTGGAATTTATCGTGACGATGGACTCTTTACTATCTTAAATTGCAATATAGTTACCCTTAATATCATTAAGAACAATATACGTAATCTCTTTAACCAACATAACCTAAAAATTGAATTTGATAACAGTATCAAACTAGCTAATTTCTTGGATGTATCTCTTAATCTTGACACTAGCCTATATTACCCTTACCATAAAAACAATGAGAACCTAAATTATGTTAACTTCAAATCTAACCATCCTACTAATATCAAGAATGCTATAGTTAGTAATATTGGAAAAAGAATATCTAACCTATCTTCTAATAAAAACATCTTTGATGCTAACGCCAATTACTATAATAACGCACTTTCTAAAGCCGGCTATCCTGATAAAATCAAATATAATAAAGAAACAAATTCTAGACGAACTTACAGTAGAATAATTAATCATGATCATTCCAATAACTTTAATAAAAGACCTAGATACAAACACATAATCAGGTATAATGCTCCTTTCTCCATCTCTATTAATAACAATATTCCTAAATTATTATTTAGTGCCTTAAATAAATGCTTCCCTCCCTCACATATCTATAGTAACATATTTAACAAACACACCATAAAATGTTCTTATTCTACATCCTCCAATATTTCCAACATTATCTCTAAAGACAACAATAAAATACTAAATACTAAATATCTTCCTTCCAACACTGAATTTCATAATAATAGTAATATTACTCCCGACGTCATTGTAAACCCTAGGCTAATTTCTGCAAACCCAAATACAACGTCAAACACAACGTCGCTAAATGTTCATAATCCAACTCTAAATCAAGAAACTATTATTCCTATCGCAAACAACTTCTCCAATCCAATTCCTTCTATAGATAACACTAGGTCACTCACTAATAATCTCTCTAATTGCAATAGCAATTGCCCTATTAAAAATAAATGTCCTCTCAACAACCATTGTCTTGATAAAAACTTAATTTATGAATGTAAAGTTATAACTGACACCAATTCCTTCACCTATTTTGGCCCACTTCCACCTCTTTTAAAGCTCGTCTCTATAATCATCATTCATCTTTTAAATACAAACTTAAAAGAACCAACACGGCTCTCTCAGAACTCATATGGTCATTGAAAGACAAAAACATTAAATATATATTTTGGAAGAAGGTTTCTTCCTCATCTGCATACTTTAACAGTTCTCTATCTAAAATCTGCAATCTCTGCCTAAATTAAAAATTTACCATTATCACTAATCTAGATTCTATAATAAATAGACACACTGACTTGTTTTCTATCTGCTTGCATAAATTCCATAAAACATTTCACAAAGTATACAGCTAATATTCAATTCTTTATCAATTTAGAATCTTTTTCTCAAAGGCACATATACATACACCTCTTTTAAAAATATACCCATCTTTCTACCTTATTTCAAAGGTTATTATACATTCTATAATACTTGTTTACTCATTACCCTTACTCTATATCACCTTGTAAAATCCTTCGTAAACATATACATTTGCTTTGACGCTAGATTATTCATCCTTAATTCATTATTTTTTTCTCCCTATCATCTAACTCATTCTCAATACATATTAACATTTTCTTTTTCTTCGCACATATTATCAATTCCTTCAATATACAAACCTTAACTTCACATTATTTTTCTCAAATCCTTCAATATACAAACCTTAACTTTACATTTTTTTTTCTCTTCGTTAATTTTCAAATTTCCATAATACTTGTTGACTCTTTCTACACCACCCATATTTATCACTTCCTTTTCCTCTCTTCTAATATCTAACCCCTTATCTGTACCTTTTCTCACTCTTGCCTAACATAGAATCAATTATTACATAATACAACACATTCTTACTCTATATCACCTTATAAAAATCCTTCGTAAACATATACATTTTTTCTGACGTTAGAATATTCATCCGCAATTCATTATTCTCTTCTCTCTATCATCAAACTCATTATTCTCAATACATATTAACTCCCTCTCCTTCTTCGCACATATTTTTCCCTTCGTTAATTTTCAAAGTCTTTTAATTAATACATTATCTTCCAACGGTTTTCAACCTCTCTATGTAAAACAATATATCTTTCTCAGTTATAAAAACTATCTCTCTCTCTCTATCACCCGTCTCTCCTCCTATCTCATCCTTCCTCATTATACTCCTCCCTCTCCACCCTCACTCTCATCTCCTCCTCTTGTTTTCATCCTCCCCCCCTCCTCTAAATAAAAATATTTTCCCCAATATCACACATCAATCTAAAGCTACTTCTCGTATGTTGATTTAAGACTGAACTATCCACAAGTGTCTTTTAGCCTTCATATCATGTCCTCCTGTTTTATCTGATGAAAACACAAATATTATTGTATGATGATATTTGTTTTTGAAATGCGCATAATAAAATACATGGAACTCCTTTAACGATCTTGTGTTCTTATATATTATATATATATATATATATATACATGTGTGTGTGTGTGTGTGTGGGTGGGTGGGTGTGTGTGTGTGTGTCTCTGTGTGTGTGTGTGTGTGTCACTGTCCATGTCGGGTAAAATTACCTCAACATTGGCTAGAAGTGTGTTGGCCTGGAGACGTAAGAGGAAGAAACAAATAGAGGAAGGAAATGAAGGAAACCAGATCACGCACACATTATTTACCGACCGACTGTGATTTCGCACCATGCTAAATGTGAAGACTAACATCTGAAAAGGGCTCAATAAGTATAATACATGAATCAAAATATATAAAACGAACGGGTAAATATTTATTAAAATACAAGATGAAAGTTGACGCAAAGAATCAGTGCTTTCACACATAACGGGATCTTCAGAAACAGCTTCAGAAGATCGCCGTCATTGTGAAAGCACCGATCTTTTGCTCAAATGTTAATCTGTTATTTTAATATGTATATATATATATATATATATATATATATATATATATATATATATATATATATATATATATATATATATATATATATATATATATATATATATAAATAATTCACGAACAATGCTTTACGTTTTTTCTTTTCCTCGTATTGTCATTCTATAAACTTTTTATCTATCAATTTATGAAATCATGAACATGCCTTAAGGCATGTTGATATTTTTTGTTCCCCGGTTCTAAGTGTCATTTACTGGTTTGTTATATCCCATTAATATAAAAAAATACCATACCCGAAGAGGATTTGTGCTCCCCTGCTTGATTAGGTCGGTTGAAAGTGACAACAGCTTCATAAACTACAGCGTCAGTGCTGCATTGTTGTTGAAGGGGACAAGCTTCGGTCTTACGGCAAGGCGGGATGTTGCTCTAAGAGCTGTTGGTGATGTGGGACATCATGTTCTTAGCGCAGGAGTATCCTAGTTTTACTTTTTGTCGGTTAAAGATGGAGCGGTATTTATGACTTCTGCGAGAGTGTCTATCTAAGAGGACTCGAACTTTGTTTGCCTACATTGGTTTTAATGTTGAGTGAGAAGGGAGGAGAGAACCAGATCGTTTGTTTATTGTTACCCTTTGTTTTCTTGTTGCTGTTGTTGTTAGTGGGAGAGTATGTTGTAGGTTGCAAGAAGCCGCTGTTAGCTAATGCCGTGTTATAGTAGGGTGCCGCTCTGTCAAATATAGACTTATTAGAGGAGAGGTTTGAGATTCTAGTACTGATATTATTTACGAAATTTCTAAAAACAGTGGGTGGGTTGCATGAGTCCTTGTGAATGTAATTGAGTTTTTTATTAAGCTTATGGAAGGGTCTGTATGTGTGTATGCAAAGGTCTAAATTAATGTCAAATAAATATACGCTAGAGTGGTTGGTAGCTACTGTTATCCTAAGTCCTAACTCATTGAATGTGGAAGCTAAGCCTTTTTTAAACCGGTCGTGGTCGTGAACACTTTTATGGTTCGATAAGGTCAGTCCATCGTTGCGGTCTATTCCCGTGTGGAAATCCGGGAATCTAACACGTAATAACTCTAAAGTAAATAGGCCAACTAAGTCGCAAACGTTACCACTGTCAAAGGATCCCATGGAGACGTCAAACAGGTCTGAAGTTGCTGACTTCTTTGCGCTGGCTACTCTTTTGTGGAAGAGGAGGTTTTTCCGGCAGTGAGCTATGATTTCCCTGTCCAAATCATGGATGCTAGTGTAAGTGGTAGCGAAGTTCAACGCCTTGCTTAACAGGGTCTCTGAGATTGACCCGTAAAAATTAACAATGTCAAACTGTGTGAACTTCGCTTTTGGGATTTGAAGGAGTTAAACCATTTAATTACGGAGTCGCTGTCCTCCCACTGGGACAGGTTGGAATTGGTGCTAATGGTTTTAACTATGTTTCTAAGTATCGTCTTACTGACTAGTCCCATATCTGTGCGTGTCGGGTTTAGTAGTCTTCATGTGTGGTTAGAATTAAAGTATACCCTGTGATCTTTCAGGGTGAGGCACGCCTCCCACTTAACTAGAGATTGTAGCTTCTCATCTACCTTAAGGTCGGCGGCAAGTTCTTTAGCTTCTGTGTTAATATCGTGGTAGGCCATAGGGTTAGCTTTCTTATATTTGGAAGTAATAGCGTTATGCGCCAAGTGGCTGTAAGTGGTGTTGTCGACGTCGTAAATATTATTAGTTTTGTCAGAAAGAACTAAAGTGTTATTAGAAGACCTCAATTTCTTAATATCGTTTCTAACTTTAGTTTCAAAAGTGGTAGGATGTTTGCGAAAAGAAATGTTAGCGACTACGTCAAGAAGGTCCGCCTCGAAAGTAACATGTTCAGTTACTTTAGGAGGGTAGGCTCTCGATTTGAGGTTGAAGGTGTTACCGGTGCCTGACATTTTGCCGTCAAATGCTTGGGGTCTCTATCGTAAGCGCCCGATGACTTATTCCGCTTTTTGTAGGGGAAGTTTTTGAAAAACATGGTTGGAGGGAGTCGGAATGTTCTGTGGACTATGTATTGATAAACGAATAAATATTCTATAGAGATTACGCAATAGCGATTGCCTAAACTTACACGCAATTTTGTATTGGCTGAGTAAAGTGACCGTTTCTGCGCATGCGCGTACGTACAGTTGTCCTTCCTATTCCGTATCACCATGTGAGCAGAGGATCCGCTAAGGTGAAATAATTGTTCTCGGTATGGTGAACCAACTGTCGTGTAACCACTTCTGCCTAACTCGTTCCTGGACTGATTGCTCTACCACTACGGATATTACCTTCCAGTGTTATACCACTATGTATATATATATATATATATATATATATATATATATATATATGTATGTATATACATATATATATATATATATATGTATATGTATATATGTGTGTATATATATATATATATATATATATATATATATATATATATATATATATATATATATATATATATATATATATATATATATATATATATATATATATATATACATATATATATATATATATATATATATATATATATATATATATATATATATATATATATATATATATACATATATATTTCGTTTCTGAATTTGTTTAGCAAGATTCTTTATCTGAAAACGTGTGTTGAAACCGTTATTGTTATACTTTGGGAGGGTCATGTTGCCAATAAGAAACACACGCACTAGTTGCTTTCACTTCAATTGATTATAATAAATTTATAAATTTAGGAATTTATAAATTTCCGCTTGGTTGGTTGGTTCCACAACCATATGTTTGTTTATATATTATCAAAGTTATTTCGTGACACATTATGTGACCTCTTCAGTGACTGGGGATTATTTTCTTTGTTTTTGTGCCTCTCCTTTGTTCTGTCCTACACCATCTTGTTTATGTGTGTGTGTTGTGTGCTCAGTCTGCGCCTGCGCCACATCCGGGTGTCTGTGTGTGTTTATATTCATTTATTTATTTGTTTATTTACATGTTACAGGTAGGTTGTTTGTTCTATGTGAGTGTGTGTTTTCATTGTGTCCTTAATTGTAAGTTGTGATGTTCCTGTTCCACTCATGTTTTCCATTTAATGTTGGTTGTAATTCTTTTATGTTTATTGCCTCTGTGATTTGTCTAAACATTGCATCTTTTCTGTGTGTAGATTCTATTTTTATTTCTATGTTTTCTAATTTACCCTTATGTTCTATTTTAGCATGCTGGTGGAGTACAGATGATTCTTTACTATCTTGAAGGTCTCGCCAGTGTTCATAAATGAACACTGGCGAGACCTTCAAACACTGGCGAGACAATCAAAAATATAACAGAGTGTCATGTTCCTGGATGCAACGGTTGGGACTGAAGAAGCAAACCAATTTAGAAAGCCACTAAGAAAGTTGTATCTACATATTCAAACGGTAGAAAGACCTGGAACTCTCAAACAATCCCTGCTTAGCACAACATACCCCTTTACGAAAATCCACTTTACGAATAAGAAATGTGTTTCCTGCAGAATAAATCCTCAAATAAATTGTAATGCTAGAAATGTAGTTTATAACATAATATATACAGAGGGTACTTGCAGAACCATGACAACGACATACATAGGTGAGACAACTTGAAACATAGGAGAGAGCTATATCTACACTGTGGGGGAACTCAAAGGGCAAAAAGACGGTTCGTTACTATAAGAACGCGCCAGACACATCATTATGGTAATATAGATAACTTAGAAATTAAAATAATATCTAAATACAGAAATGACTCAAAAGGAAGACAAATCAGAGAAGCAAATGAAATAAAACTAAGTAAACCAAAGTTGATCAGAAATAATGAACGGATTAAATAAAAATAAAAAGCATACACAAACTCACAAGGCTGATCTAAGGTAAATATAAATAAATATATGGTGGATTTAATATGAGAGAGAACAGCAGGCAGCTTCGATGTATTTAATTTATGTAGTGATGAAACCACGCTGAATTTATTTGATTATAATTGTGACTGGTCTGTTCAATAGTTGGAGCATTATACTTGATTGTTCCTTTACGACACTTAAGTAATTCAAATAAAAATCATATAAATAATAGCAGTAATTCAGCTATTATCATTCTTTATAAAAAAAATAAAGCGTTTGCGTGTATGCATGCGAAAAGTTGATGTGTGCATCTGTGCACATAGATTGGTTTACAGTCACTGTACCTATATCAATCCATTGTAATAGAATTAGTAACTGAACTCGTATATATGTACAGCGGTGCATATATATGGTTTGAAGTGATATGTGAATGTATATATAAATGTGTTTTATCTTGTAAGATGTTATTATATTTAAGTTTAATGTTTCCATTCATCCCTACATGGTCGATAGATAACGCTAACATTTCTCACTGTACACGGATAGAATGTAACACGAATATACATAAGTACTCGCTATTATATGTATATGTATATTGGTTTAAGTATATAAGTATGTATTTGTGACCAAGTGCAGATTTTCCTGAAACGTGTATATGTAGGCATGGATTCGGTAATAGTTGCATACTTACCCACGTGTGTTTAGACATATGGATATTTGTTTGCAGTGATAATATATAAAAACGTGAATGCGTGTACACCTTTATTCATTTAATATTAAAATATTGTGTACAGAAGTGTATGCGAATATACATGTAGCTTCTTCAAGGTTCCTACTGCAATTAATTCTCATACAAGATCTCATATCGAAATATTATAAATTAAACATGAAGATCTAAAAGGAAACAATTATCTCAACATACTCTATGATTAAAATTACTGTAATTGCAACATTAAAAGCATGTTAATATGTATTGGTTTTGCCATCATCTGAGAGATATTATTCCACAAACTAACACTCACGAAAAAACAGATTTCATATTAGTACGAACCCATTAATAATTAAATATTATATATAATGGAATAACGTTTAGGAAAATAAATTAACACTCACACACAAATACATATTTAACCATATGAATATATACATAGAATTGTAGTTTTATATTGCAGAATGTGTATAACATGCATAGGAATATATACAAGACGGCTAAGCGAAACTCAAATGGAATATTAAAACAGTATCAAAGCATACTAGATCAATCAAGCTATTTCGAATTATAATAAAATCATTCATTTCCTAATACCAACCACCGCCAACATTCTTCCCTTCTCATAACATTTATCACATCAAAATCGCCCACAGATATTTCAGAAGAAAAATGATAGTCGCTAATTTGATTAGAGGAGTTTTTTAGAAACATGTTATCTATGTTGAAAGAAAATGAAGAAATAATGTTATTTACTTCATAAATATTGAGGCGTTTTGTAACCAGAAATGACATATCATATATATTTCAAACTTCACACACTCACACTGCAATCATCTATCCATCATTCTTTCTTGTTTTCTCCCTCTCTCCCTCTCTTTCTAACCCCATCTCTCTCCTTCGCTCAATATATATACATATATACCTCATTATATATGCCTTATTATCAGGATATTCTGTTCTACTTTTAATCAATTTCCTATTCGATAGTTTGTTTCAAACCTCTTGCTGGACGTGGGTGTATATGTATGCACATATGCAAAATGAGACATACAATGATTTCCGTATGTATCTACATTAAACTTTATCTGATTGATACTTTCCAGATGACATATACGTTCTGGTAATTATGAAGTTTATATTGTTTTATTAAATTACTATATATTATAGACAATGT
>OZ024740.1:94843033-94935533 GCA_964016885.1 Eledone cirrhosa
TCAAACGTTTATATATATATATATGGTAATAATAATAAAGTTGAAGACTAAAATCCAAAGAGAGCTCGATAAGGATAAATATATATCAACTATATAAGAACCGTAGAGCAAATATTTATTAAAGTAAAAGATGAAAGTGTAAGCAAATAATCGCTGCTTTCACCCTTAACGGGATCTTCTGAACCTAACAATGTCAATCTGTGAACGCTGAAGTGAATATTTAAAAAAACGTTGCAACCGGAGGAAGACAGGAAGGCAATACATTGGTTCGTGGAAACGTTCCCTGGCAAAGAACGGGAAAAAACGAATATAATACGTCATTATTTGGAGCAGTGAAAAACAATACAAATAAATACATACACGTATATGGATGCGTGTATGTATTTATTTAATTTCAATAACCTCTGTGTTTTATATGCTTCATTCATAACTCTAAAGCCGAGAATCATTCGTGTACATACTTATAATTAAGTAACTGCCGTACAAAGAGTGGGACATGAAATTTCGTTTCATTTTTTCCGTTTAACGTTTTCGGTGCACCCGACCAATTAACCCACTCGATATGTAAATTGGGCTAGCCAGCCGTTAATATGCATAAGGTAAGTATACACATTCAACAATCTGGCAGGAAGGTATACGTTGCTGACGATAGCTAATAAGCTTGTAACTATTACAGCGTTCCTTTGTCAGTGTTGAACAAAAGAGCAACGATTGTTGCTAGACACTACGGCTTAATAGGGGATGTTTGTTTACAAACACACCGAGCATGATAATAAATGTTCGGTGAATCCATACGTACATATATATTTATATATATGTGTGCATGTATATATATATATATATATATATATCCCCACCCTCCTTCGCCTCGCCGAGCTGGTCCTCACCCTAAATTGTTTCTCCTTCTCGGGTGAGTTTTACCAACAGGTCACGTGGGTAGCCATGGGCACAAGAATGGGCCCGAACTATGCCAACCTTTTTGTTGGCCATGTTGAGGCCCAAATATTTGCCCAGTACACCGGCCCCACGCCCGAACTGTACGGTCGTTACATTGACGACTGTATCGGAGCCACGACCCTCACCCGAGTACAGCTCGACTCCTTTCTCTCCTTCTTCTGATCCTTCCACCCCTCCCTCCACTTCACCACCTCTATCTCCACCACCCACGTCCACTTCTTGGACATCTCCGTCACCTTCGACCACTCCCACCACTCCCTCGTCACCTCCGCCTTCTTCAAACCCACCGACTCCCACTCTTACCTCGACTTCACCTCTTCCCACCCCACCCACACTAAACTCTCCATTCCCTACTCCCAACTTCTCAGGATCCGCCGCCTCTGTAGTCGAGATGCTGACTTCGAGTCCCAGGCCCTTGCCCTAGTCAGCCATTTCATCCGCAGAGGTTACCCCCACTCTCTCGTCCACACCGCTCTTACCCGCGCCCGTGCTATCCCCCGCTCCACCACCCTCACCTCACGCCACCGCACACCCACCCACCGTCTCCCCTTCCCCATCACCTACCATCCCTCCACCTTACCCCTCCACCGCACCATCCGCCGCCTCTTCCGACACCTCCAGTCCGACCCCTCCACCTCCCACATATTCCCAACCCCACCACTCCCCTCATTAAAACGCGCACGCAATCTCCGCACTCTCTTCGTCCACAGCCCCCCCCCCCCCCCACCCCCCCAACCCCCCCCCCCCTGTTCCTTCCGCTGTTCTAGGCCCCGCTGCAACACCTGTCCCCACATCAGCAACACCACCACCTTCCAGGGTCCCAACGGCCACCCACTCTCGGTTCGGCATGCCTTCCGCTGCACCTCCACCAACCTAGTCTACGGACTTCGTTGCACGAGGTGCAGCGCGACTTATGTCGGACAGACGGGACGCCGCCTGGCGGACCGAGTCACGGAGCACCTCCGGGACATTCGTCTCGGGGGCAGTTCCCCCATCGCCCGCCACTTTGGTGGCCCTGGACACTCCGCACGCCATCTCACAGTCTGTGGTCTACTCCAGTGCCACGGAACACCCGCCCATCGCCTTACGGTCTAATAACGCACTATCTTCATCTTACAGACCCACACTCCTCCCGGCCTGAACTCCCCACCCTTATTCCTTTAGCTTTCGACCGCCCCCCTCCCCCGACTTATCCCCCACTAACACCACTAACACACCCTTCCTTTTCACCGCCCACCCCACACTAACAATACTAAGACCTCCACTCCACCCCTCATCTGACCACCCTTCCCCAACTAACATACTAACATCCCTTCCCTCCCCTCTTCTCCTCCTCCCCCCTCCTTATCACCCGCACACACTTACACCACCCACCCCACACGCAACTAACATCACTAACACCCTCCAACCCCACGCACACGTACCCACACACCCTCGTACACCAACAACTCTACACACCCTACCCCCACTAACCCCCACTCACACCTGCATTCCACCCCTCCCCACCTCCCGTCTACTAACACCCACTAACACTTCCTCACCAAACTACACACACACCAGTACACCACACTCCCTCCATAGAACCACACACACCCTTCTCTCCCCACTCCACACTCACTCATCCCACTAACACCCCTACTAATACACACACACACACACACACACACACACACACACACCCCCTCCTCACTCCAACTCTCACACCTACCCATCCTCGCCTCCCTACCATTCCGCTGACTGCTGCTATGCCCTTCCGACCACTGTCTCAGCACCAACTGACCACAGCACTTCCACTGCTGATCACTTCCTGTTGCGCGCGCACCCCACATCTCTCCTCTTCCGACCACCGCTTCTTGGATTACCCACACGCGTTCGACTTCCAACCAAAATCTCCATACATCCGTGTAACTTACCACTTTCAACCATCCTCTAACACCATCACCTATATAACTCACCCACACACACATCCCAAAACAATTTTTTTTATCCACACGCCACCCACACCCACAACACGCTTAAACCACACACACGTGCTTCCCACCACATATTTACACCCTCAGCCCCCTGATTCCTCTCCCCCCACCCCCATATCCACACACGCACAGACCCTCCGACACACAAAAACACCCCCCACACACACCTTCCTGAACATGCAACCCCGTTCTTCCCCCAACCCTCACTTTCACATACACAGACACACACACACACGCACACCTAACCACACACACCACCTTCAGCCCTCCCCGCTCGGACACCCCGTCTCCCTCTCCCCACTCCAGCCGCCGCCACCTCTACTCACCCCACACCCTTCCACCACCTGTTTACCCCCCTTTTAATTTCAGTTTATTTTGATCATGCCTTTATTTTTAAATGTTCTCATTCCTTGTATTTTGATCATGCTTTATTTTTATTTATTATTTATTATATTTTTGTCTCTATTTGTTAATTTTTCATTCGCACCGTTTCCTTTCGCTATATGTCTCTCCACCACTCCCCTACACACCTTTTGAACTCTCACCTGAAGAAGGGCTTATGCCCGAAACGTCGTCCTCCACCTACCCCCCACTCTCCTGACCGTGAATTTAATAAACATTTGTCGTACTGCCTCTCTGTTCTGTCCCTGTTCAATTTTTCATTATATATATATATATATATATATATATATATATATATATATATATATATATATATATATATATATGTACATATATATATATATATATATATATGTACATATATATATATATATATATATATATATATATATAAGAATTAAAATACTAGAGTGTGTTGGAGTTAAACACCCACTTCATATTATAGAAATGACAGTATAAGATATAGCTCAATGTAATTAAACAGAGCCGAAGAATTATAAAAAAATTAACCAAAGAACCCTTCAATACATCAAAAGTCTTTATTAGCCAACAATGTTTCGACCTGCTTCCTGTAGCTTTACTTGCGCTGATAAGTCCTTAATATGACGAAACATTGTTGGCTAATAAAGACGTTTGATGTATTGAGGGCTTCTTTGGTTTATTTTTTATAATATATATATATATATATATATATATATATATATATATATATATATATATATATATATATATATATATATATATATATATATATATATATATATATATATATATATATATAAAGAGCAAAGGAGCTCTTAAGAATCGATCGCCATCCAAAATCACCGGGAGAGATGACCCCTTGGCCTGTGTCAAGGCAGAATTCTAGGAGCAGGAAAACTCTGATATAACACCTGCAGCCCTGATGGCATCCAATCATGTTGACTTGATCTTCTTTTTGGTAAATATCATCTTGGTTAAGAGAGTGGGACTGGCTTTGTGCAGTGCCTTTGCTCACTATAAAAGCTTCCCGGCATGGCATTGCTTTATATCTGGAGATCTCTCTGCACTTGTCATCACATGGTACCATGGGCCTAGCAGTATGTTTCAATCAGTGTCACAAGTGTAGTGTTTGTACCAGAGTTTTCAAGTCGCTGGCTGGACTAAAAAGTCACACTGGTTCAGCGCATCGGTAGTGGTTCTCCTACATGGATATAAAGTAGTGATTGTACTCGAAAACGAGTTGGCAGCCACCATATATAAACATAGGTATGTATTTTTGAAGATAATTTGATTGTGAATGTACTAGCAGTACACACATATTGTGAGAATGCGGGGTAAAAAGAACACCCCCATGTAACTAGGGAACTTCAGCGAGATAGTTCAACGAGGAATATGACGTGGGCAATTATGTGTAATTGAATCATTGTTCCATTTTCCTTCAATGAGACATCCGTTACTGCAAATGTTTACTTTGAACATTTGACAGAATATGTGGCATAACAACTAGATGGCCTTCAACCAGCCATCAATTTCCAGCCTACATGGTGCACCACTCCATTGGGGACTTCATGTTCGTTGGTTCCTAAATTAAATATTTCCAGAGCGGTGCAGTGGAAGAGAAGACCCAAATATCTGGCCAGCTTTTTCATCTGATATCACTCTCCTGAACTTCTTTCTATGGTGTACTATTAAAGATAGCATGTATTGAACACAGTACGGGGCATCACTGATGTAAATCAAAATATAACAGATGCCATTGCCACCATTGATGAGGCTATGCTACTGTGAACATGGCACGAAATTGAGTACCGTCTTGATGTGCTTTGTGCAACCAATGATGCCCATATAGAAGTATATTAAATAACCGTATGTCCGCAAGGCGCTTCCTCCTCGAGGATGCAACATAATTTGAGAACAAAAAATGAAAAAAATAAAAAAAACATTCGGCAACCTGAACACAGTAGATTTTGAGAATTATTTTAGGAAAAAGGCAGCTTCTTGGATGCCGGGAGTTATGGTTTTTAAAAGCAACTGCAATATCTCCACAACTGCAATATCTCCACTTATTTGGCAACAAATTCCCCATATTTGTCTGTACATTTAGTTTTGTAATAATATATATATATATATATATATTTATTAAAATAACAGATTAAAGTGTAAGCAAATAATCGCTGCTTTCACCCTTAACGGGATCTTCTGTAACTAACAAAGTCAATCTGTAAACGCAGAACTGGATATTTCAAAAAACGTTGCAACCGGAGGAAGACAGGAGACGATACTTTGGTTCGTGGAAACTTTCGCTGGCAAAGAACGGGAAAAAACGAATATAATACGTCATTAATAGGAGCCGTGAAAAACAATTACACGCAAAGACAGAACCACGTTTATGGTATAAAAGAGGTCGTAGACTAATGTTCTCTTAGGTGGTGCATAGAGACGTTCTCTGGCAATGAACGAAAAAACGAATATAATACGTCATATGTGGAGCGTGGAGAACAATAGCACGCAAAGACACAACCACGTAAATATATATATATCTGTTAGAACACGAAAAGTGTGATACAACAGAATGTTCACTTTTGGTGTTCTAACATATATGCCTAACTTCTTCATAAATTTTCCGGGGATAGCCGTGGTGGTGGTGATCGTATGTCATTGGCTAATTTTCAACCAATCAGAGTAAGTGTTGATATATATATATATATATATATATATATATATATATATATATATATATATATATACTATTCCCCTTCTCTCTATATATATCTTACGCTTTCGCTTTACACTCCTCCCCTTCAATAACACATTTCCCCCTCTCTATATATATCTTATACTGTTACACTTATATTTCCATTTATTTATTACCCCCTCTCTCTATATCTCTTCCACTGTTACTTACGCCTGTTTCTCTCTATCTGTTCCGTCTCTATATATATCTCTCTTACTCTTTCGCTTTGCACTCCTCCCCTTCAATACCATCTCCCCCCCTCTCTATATATTTGTTACTCTATCGCTGCACGCTCCTCTCCTTCAATATATCAATTACACACGCTTTACACTCCTTTATCCCCAGCTCCCCTATATATACACCCCCCCCGCATCTATATTTTAATGTTCCGTTGCACCGTGAATATATGTGTCTATATATATATACATATATATTGTATATACACATTCATGTATGTGTATACACACTCATGTATGTATATACACTGGTTTTATGTGTGTATTGTAAATGTGTACTGTTAAAACACGAAACTAACATTCGATTGACACTTTGTTTACCTGTACAGGCAATAGTTATTAGAATGCTGTTGAAGTGTGTATATATTTTGGGGGGACATCCTGTATATACACACATTATATATAATACAATAAACAGATAAATACACACATATATATATGAGCTTATTTAATTATAAATATTGTGAATTTTTAACTCAGTTCAATTATATATATAAATGGCTTCTACAGGACTAGAACTGTTTCATTCGAAAGAAATCATCAAAATATTGAGAGGGGGGACTAGATAAAATATTTCAAATCAAATGTGTATAAGTTATAAGTTAAAATGTATAAATAGAGACGATAGTGGAGGTATATCTGTTTAGTGGAACAGTAGACGATAGAATTAAATACAGACGAGAATCTCCCTTTTAATGAAACAGCAGACGATAGAATTAAGGCAATTTAAATGTTAAGCATTTGCCGTTTTGCCTTTCATCGTTACGGGGTCGATAAAATAAAGTACCAGTAATACACTGTCACTATAAGTAGACGACTTTCAAATTGAATTGTTGGTTCCATTTCTTTAGTATTTTCAATTGTAGTTATCTACTTAAAAAGCGTTACACGGTTAGAGACATAATTGGTAAGTTATATCTTCCCTATTAAACCATTGCATTATTTCGCCTACAATAGAACAAAAATGAAATGTTCTTTAAAGAAACAGGAATATAACTTTATAAAAAAAAAGTTGCATCCGCTTCTTTTATCATTGATAATTTTTTCGTTTTAATATTAATTGTTTTTTGTAGTTGTTTATATTAAAAATCTTACTGTAATATTTACTTAAACGAAGGCAGACATCTAAACTTATAGATTAATCTTGAGCGAAGGACTAGATAAATATCTCTCTCTCTCTCTCTCTCTATATATATATATATATATATATATATAAACGAAGAATGATAACATTTCAAGCAAATAGTTTAATTAGGTAATGACTTACAAATTTGTTTCAGTATATATTTAATATAATATTAATATATTTTGTAATATTATTAACTAATTATTATAATTAGCGCTTCAGGCTTTGTCTATATACTGAAACAAATTTTTAAGTCATTACCTAATTAAACTCTTTGCTTGAAATTTTATCACTCTTCGTTTTGAATTTCTCCTTAGTATTCAATACTCTGTTGAGAAATACATTTTACATAAACAGTCTTTGTACCATTCATACGGTATTAATTACTTATGTTTATATATATATATATATATAGCGTATGATTAGAACTGTGTTTATTATTAATATTTTAATGGATTTAATGAAAAATTTTAGGTGTTCATATATATATTCTAAAAATGCGCGAAATCGTGAATCCGCGATAGTTGAACCGCCAAGTAGCGAGGTATCACTGTATATATGTTTAAATATATAGTGTAGCTGTGATGTATCTCGCGAGTGAATCGTGACCTGTCACTGATTTTGGTGTCCCCACTGCCGATGTGAATGAGCAACGCTGCACTTGTGAATTGGGTCTTGATGTTGCAGACAGTTCATATACTTACAATGATGCGGTCCCACAAGCTTGTTCACATTCCTGTGCTAATAATCTAGATGGGCGTATTAAATTGGATGTGAAAGCAGCTTACCGGATGCGGAATCGGGAGAAGTTGAGACAAAAACAGGCCGATTATAGAGCTGTGAATTTTGCTAAATTAACACAAAAACAGGCCAAGTATAGATGTCCAAAACGGTATGAGTTGGCAAACAAGCAGGCCAAGTATAGATCTGCAAATTCAGCTATTATATCTCAAAAGCAAGCCGAGCGTAGAGCTTCTAAACGTACCGAGTTGGCTAAAGAGCAGACCAAGTACAGATCTGCAAATATCTTATTGCACAAACAATAATTCTGCACAAATGTTGCTCCATTATTAGATCTAATGTTGCAACGATACAGTTAAATGTTGTCTGTGTATTTTAAAAAAGATTTGCTTATAATCTTTTCAAATTTCATTACGCCAATGATTCAAGCTCAAATTGACATTATCTAAAAACTTGTACAAACAGCGGTGGATTAGCAGTAGTGAACAGATAAATCAGTCAATTTATTAAGATTGACTTGGCATCAGTCAGCAATACCTTCATTAGCTGCTCTCCAGCCATCTATCTAAAGCTGTATACATCTATGGTACGAATACACTTGGAGTTCGCGTCATCAGTCTGGAACCCCTATCTTGCTCAGAACATTGATTTCCTGGAAACTGTTCAGAGACATGCAACCAAGCGCATACCCTCCATCAGACACCTACCATACCCTGAATATTTTGCTTCCCTCTGGCAATGGACTTGGTAAACACCCACAAAGTTATTAACCATCCGACCAACAACAACCCCGAACACCTTTTTGATCTCCATGTGTCTAACACGTGGACATGCCTACAAAGTCAGAAAACAACACAGCTCCCATGACTTTAGGAAATATTTCTTCATGCTCAGAGTTGCTGAAGGATGTAACAAACTTCCTGCATCAGTTGTTAGCTGATGACACACTGCATCCTTTAAAACCATCATACATTCCGAAATACACCAAAACTACACCTGATGTCCCCCTTCCATACACATGCACATATGTGTATATCATGACTCATGCACTGTTCTTTTTTCCTGACGTTTTTATATTACCCTATGTATTATATATGCACTTTTGATGAGTTGTAGTGCACCTCAGCATTGTACACAATATTTTCATTATTATTATCTTTATTATTATTACACTCATTGATCCATTTTGCACTAACTCTGCATCAAGCACCCTCACCTAAATATTAACCAATCAAGGATCCAATACAGCTATCTGTTGGATGAGTATTGTATAGTGCCAAAAACGAAACCAATCAGTTTAGCAGAAAGTTTCCAGACAAGAAACACGCATATTTTGCTATCCTCAAACACGTTTACACATGGCATGAAATATAACTAATCCGAGATGGCTAGGTTTCATCTTCTAACTGGATATACGAAATCCATTATGTCTTGACAACAACATGAGGTAACATTATGTTATTCACAGACACACTTTGTACACTGTTCCATATCAGAATGTATTTCCTTCGTCACATTCACAAACAGTATTGAAAATATGTTCTTCGGCAAATAAAAATGTTTTGTTCATAATATTTCAACTAGCGATTGCTCTACTCCATGCACGACCACCATAAATTAATGACCAGCTCAATACAAGTATTGGTAGAGCGTCAGACACCATGCTTTGCAGTATTGTTATGGTCCTTTGCATTCTAAGTTCAAATCCTGCCGAGGTTAACTTCGACTTTCATACTTACTAATTCGATAAAATAAAGTACCAGTAATGGACTGCCGTAATGGATTTGTGCCGAAAAATAAAAACACTATTAATGTGCAATAAGAGAAAAATATAACGACATTGCTCAATTATTTTATCTAATGTTGTAATAACACAAGGAAATGTTGTTTGTGTATTTTGTTTTATATTTGCTCATAGGCTTTTACAATTTCGCTCAGCCAACAACTATTAAAAAGTGAGTTGCTTAAGATAACAATTTAATCACAAATTGTTGCTATCTTTTAATACACTCCAACAAGTCATCAAATTATGTACAATAAAAACAAATCTTATTAATTTGCTCAGGGAATATAAAGAAAATGTATATACACTGATAATTGCAATTGTATGTAAATATTTTGTTTTTGTATTGTATATTTTATGTTTTCTATTATGTATAATGTATTGATTTAATATTGATTGTTTTTTGTAGTTGTTTATATTAAAAGTCTGAAAATATTTTTATACATCTTACACTAATATTTATAAGATAATTTATAATAACAATTACATAATCTAATTACATTACAACGATCATTTATTATTAATATATATCCTGTTTAACTAGAGTTATTACAAGCGTTGCCTTAAAAAAATATTAAACTAGACATGAAAAATGCGCAAGCTCAAAAGTGCCACAGAATGTTATAATAAACCTTCAAAAGTGTGGGACTAGAGTTGTTGCTAAAAAATATTGTAATCATTATATATCGTACATTCTGTGGCATCCTTTATAAAAATAGCTTAAACCAACGAAGCCTTTATTTTTACGCTATTTCACTTAGTTAATACTTAGAGTGTAACATATAAAAATAAATACATCTATGTTTAATGTAATAACAGCTATAACTAATTACGTAATATTATTATCATATACTCATAGTAACAAAATAATTGTGTTGAAAATTAATATGATGCTTATATGAACGATCAAATCTATAATGATAATGTCTTAAGTATACTAATAGTAAAATAATTTAGTTATCTATTGTTACATTTTCATAGAACTATAATATTAACAATCGTATTGCATTATCAAATTTTTATCACTACAAACTTTCATGTTGGAATTACCTTAAGCCACTTATTATAACTTCGCTTTCGTACTTTTACAGCTGTAGATATTGCGCTGTATCTTATATCTAATATCAATATCTCGTGGTAATTTGCATGCAGTGTAAAACAGCTTTATTAATAACTTTAATATGAAATGTATTATACAGGGCTGCGGAGTCGGCCAAAAATTGACTGGCTCCAACTCAGGATCCGATACTCCATTATTTCCTAAATTTCAGCTCCGCAGCTCTGTTATTATATTAATTAATTTATTTTATAGGTGTAAATGATATTTTTATATGTTACACTCTAAGAATTAACTAAGTGAAATAGCGTAAAAATAAAGGTTTCGTTGGTTTAAGCTATTTTTATAAAGGATTCCACAGAATGTACGATATATAATGATTACAATATTTTTTAGCAACAACTCTAGTCCCACACTTTTGAAGGTTTATTATAACATTCTGTGGCACTTTTGAGCTTGCGCATTTTTCATGTCTAGTATATATATTCATACACACACACACACACAAACACGCGCACACACACACACACGCACTCACATATATATATATGATGGCTGCAAACTCTGCTAAGATTATTGCAATCGCTAGTCAGATACTTAAACATATATATATATATATATATATATATATATATATATATATATATATATATATATATATATATATATATATATATATATATATATATATATATATATTTATATATATATTTATATATATATATATATATTTATATATATATATATATATATATATTTATATATATATATATATATATATATTTATATATATATATATATATATATATATATATATATATATATATATATATATATATATATATATATACATATATATATGCAGAGAGAGAGAGAGAGAGAGAGAGAGAGAGAGAGAGAGAGAGAGAGAGATGGCATGGATAAACGACTAGATATAAACATATTTACAGATGCGTAAGAATGAACGTACAATGGTTGGGAATTACACAAACCAAGAACTATTGTAGATAGCGTACGTGTACCTATATTTGGCAATGACGTTAATACTCCTTTTAAATAAAATCGTAATAGGTGCAAATCGTTTTAGTCATATCTACCGCAATTATGTGATAGTATATGCCCATACCTGATATTGAATTGGGGAAGCCATTTTCACTAGGTGGTTAAAGTCTATCCTTTCGAATGCCAATATTTAATCGCTATCCTTTACTACAGTGTATACTATACACATTTTAGCCCATTGAAGAACATATATTACGAATCGTTTTTTCTTCTATACATAGTTTACTTAATATTCCAGTCAGGGTTGATTCTAACACCACAACATCAGAACCATTGACTCCATTGAACGTTAGTAATTGCTTGATGTGTAACCCTACCATTTCCTTTAATATATGATGTACTATGTTTGCCACACGTGTACGGGGTTGAAATCTTGTTTGAATCTCTGTGATCTATAACACATAGTTTGGTTACAAGGAATGTTAGAATGGTATGAGATGTTGCTAACCACTCAAATATGTCAGCACGTGATACTAGGTGTAAATATACATATTGTAGGTATCTATTTTAAGTATATCCGAACATGATATTTTGATATTTGATTCGTTTTTGGAGGAACATGATATTTATCTGAGACCGATTTTTTAAGTTATACTTGACATTTAAATGTGGAAAATACATTTTACTCGATATATGGCAGTCATATTTTTCAGTATTTCCAATATATTCTGCAGTACCCTTCAATATATTCCCATTGATTAATCAATATTCCGAAAACAAAAATGCCAGTCAATACTTATGCTCGTGATTTCCACGTACAGTTATTTTCCTTTATCCCATGACCTTAGATGCATCACTTAAAATTAAATCAATGCACATTACGTTACAATTAAAGACTGCATAGGTTCCCCTGATGTGATTTTGGAAATCGAATCTCTTGTAGAGATCGGTTGATTTTAAAAGTTTAAAGAGCTTTCATTTGATTAATTTCAAAAAACAAAATGATGACAAAAGAACATCGATATATTTCTAATTGTCCGTTGAAATATGCTTTTATGTTACTTTGTCTGAAAGCTATATTGACGTTTGAAAAAAAAAAATGTTATAGAAGCAAATTGAAAAAAGTTATACATCAATAAAGTAAGGAGGCGTTGATCGTAGCATGATTTTTTTAGATAACCCAGAATACAAATGTATCCAGAGGAGAGATATTGATTTTTAAAAAAAATCTCCGTGCATGACTACAAATATTGTTTGTCGATTCAAATAGGAAGAAAGGCTAGTCATCTGGATATACGTTACTGTTCATGTACATAAAAAGAAACTGTAAATTCCAGAAACATAACTATTGAAATCTTATATCTCAGGTACTTCCATTTACAAAATGGATGTATCAAGCATGTTGTTTCTATAGGTGCAATAGTGGAAAGTTCAAAATCGTGAAAAAAATAAATACACGAAGAAAAAAGAAAAACGGTATGTCAGACAAATTACAAATACCTATTACTTGACATGAGTGATTAGACTATTTATCCTCCATTCTTAGTGCGTATTCAATAAGATAACTTAAATGACAAAACATTTAACCTCATTTTCCAAACCAATTTCTTATGGCACTTTGCATCTATGATAAGCGATTTGTTATCTCGTTAAAAATGAAACAAATTAGATTGGCCACGAGTATTATAGTTCTATGCCTACTCACTGTCAGATGAATCAATAATTTATTTCAAGCGAATGTGATTAGAGAAATCGTTGAAAATTGATTCACCGAATCAATCATAACACAAGATGATTTGTCACCTATGTAATCCATGAGTGAATGTGTATTGTATCCAAATGATATTGCCCGGAATAAATGAAAAACCTGCAAGATACATTACGAATCTCTCTCTCTCTCTCTCTCTCTCTCTCTCTCTCTCTCTCTCTCTCTCTCTCTCTCTCTCTCTCTCTCTCTCTCTCTCTCTCTCTCTCTAACTCTCTCTCTCTCTCTTTATATATTTATATATATATATATATATATATATATATATATATATATATATATATACATATATATATATATATTCATCGAGAATCGTATTTCGGCTGGTAGAAAAAGCGAAACGAAACGCAAGATCGTAGAAATGGTGGCAAGCGCTCCAATAGTTAAGAAGAACTAGAGCTAAACATATGTTAAAACCCCATACAAACTGAAAAGTGGTCAATAAGGCATTAGCCAGATAAGCCCCCCCAAAAAACAAGTCAAGCTAAACAGGTCAAACAAAATAAATGACATAAACAGACCTGGACGCAAGTGGAATTGACGGTAAAATACAAATGCAGGGTTTCTATGATACCTATATCAATAATACTGTCTGCTTAAAACTATAAACTTGTGCATGTGTGTGTGTGTGCGCGTGTGTGTGTGTGAGTATGTATGTATTACATTACAAAATATGAGAAAATAATAGCAAAAATATACCTATTGTAAGTCCCAACAGAAGTTTCACCGATCAGTATGAAAGCTTAATGTACTAAAAAAGGGCATCACTGCTAGGACGAAGATTAACACAGTATATATATATATATATATATATATATATATATATATATATATTTTTAAATAGAGGTGTAACATACGAGTTGTGATATATTAGTAAGAGGAAAAGAAAATGCTGACACATTTTTCACAGTGAAAAATAGTTTAATTAGGAAAAGTATAAATTAGGAATAAGTATTGGTTAGTATTCGGGTTTTAGTTTTAAGTGTTTACCTGTTGCACATTTCTAATGCTTTTCAAAAATAATTTTGAGATAGAGCGGTCGTGATGTTTGCTCTAATCTGATCAGTTTTGGAAATTCTTCCAGTTTTATGTGAAAAAAGAGGCTCCAGAAGTATTAAGATTTGCTTGGTTTGTGAATGTCACGTGAATGAGTACTATACATTTCGCGACAATTCGTGTTGCACAAATTCTTGTTGTCAAAATAATTTTGATTGGTCGGTAGAGGCCACGTGAATGTTAAAAATTGATTTTGCGCCAATTGTAGGTTTGTCGGAGAGTGTCCATTTTCGCCTGATTGAGAAGTCACTGAAAAATAAGTTTATTAAGACAAATATGTGTGTGTGTGTGTGTGTGTGTGTGTAGTAAAAGGGTTCATTATTGTGATAACGGTCAGTACGATGTGTGTGTGAATTGCAGTATATATTTGCTAGCATAGGTATGCATCTGTATATATATGTTGGTAGATGAACTAAAACTATTTCTTTATATATATATATATATATATATGTATATATGTATATATATATATATATATATATAAATATATATATATATATGTGTATGTATATATATATATATATATATATATATATATATATATATATATATATATATATATATATATATATATATATATATGGTTAAAAGTTGGTTAAAATATTTCCATGTATTTTATTATGGGAATTTCAAAAACAAATATCATCATGCAATAACTTATACGATATCTGCATTGCTTTATTGTACTACAATAAAACTCACCTCCTATATATATATATATATATATATATATATATATATATATATATATATATATATATATATATATATATATATATATATATATATATAACCGTTTGTATATGTATAATAAAGCCAAAACAATGCAGGTATCGACATAGAATAAAGAATGCAAATGCAAAAGATATTGTTGACAATTAGTCTTTTCTCTTAGATTTATTTAAATGTATTTTATTTTCGAGATAATATCTCTTCTTCGGAGGGAAGTAAGGCGGTTAAAACAGTGTTCTAAATTGCTTGCCAAGTCATGCTGACAGGAAATGGTATAGTGTATCTGTTATATCTCTAATGTCAAAGAGATACGTTAGGTGGATAAAGAGTAGTCTCCCTTTAAAATATTTGTTTTTCTTGTATATGCCTGTTAATGTGTGTGGGAGAATGCATGAAGGTGTACGTATGTGAGTGTGTGTGTGTGTGACTGTGAGAAGATATGTCTATACGTAAATGTGGGTGATAGATGTTATCTCGTGTTAGAACTGGTCTTTGTGTGTGTATGTGTGTGTGTGAGAGAGAATAAGTGGAGGTGTAAGCGTGTGTGTGTGTGTGTGTGCGTGTGTGTGCGTATGTGTGTGGAGCGTGTGTGTAAATGTGGGGCTAGTTGCTCTATCATGTTATACATTGGGTGTTGAGTTCTAGTCTATTATTGATTGGTTGTAGTTTTTTATCTATAATTAGTGCTTCCTTAATTCTAAGATTGCCGAGGTTTCTTTCCTTAATTTATATCTTAACTGTTATGGTTTTGACGGTGTTTTTGCATTTAACTAGGTGTTTCTTAAATGAGGAAGCGTTAGTATTGAGGTGTACTTTTATTCTTATGTGGATTGGTCTGTTGGTGCTCCCTACGTAGAAGTTGCTGCATTTGTCACACTCTAGTCTGTATACGACGTAAGCCTGGTGGCATAGGTCTGTGTCGTTGATGGGGGAGTTGGCTACACTGCAGCGGTTATCATGTCTGGTGGAGTCTCTTTTGGTTAGCTGTCCGCGTAGAGAAAGACCTAAGTGGGCCAGTTGGATATCTAGTCCCTCTCGTCTGATTGATGTGCGGATGGCTGTTGTTGTTTGGTCACTGAAGTGCGGTAGCTTCAGGAAGCAAGTGTTTAGTGTATCGAGTGTGGAGTACTCTGTTTTTTCTGGCACGGTTAGTGGTGGATGTCGTGTATCCGTTCAGTTTGAGTATTTCAAGGAAATGTGTGGTGTATGTGTCTCGGTCTCTAGCTTCGGTGCATTTGTTCCGGATACGTGTAGTTCATTCCTTATGTATCCGAACTTAGCGCCGGCTTAACACGTATGCGGAACAAATGCACCGACGCTAGAGACCGAGACACACACACCACACATTTCCTGGAAGTACTCAAACCGAACGTATACACGTCATCCACCACAAACCGTGCCAGAAAGAACAGAGGACACCACACCCCAGGTACTAACACTTGCTTCCTGAAGCTCCAACACTTCAGTGACGAAACAACTACAACGATCCGCAGAGCTATCAGACGAGAGGGTCTAGATATCCAACTGGCACACTTAGGTCCTTCTCTACGCGGACAGCTAACCAAAAGAGACGTATGCTAGCAAATATATAGGTTTTGTCTTAGTAACTTTGTGATTCAATGGAAGAGGATGCAGAACAATTATATGAAAGACGTAAAATAAGAAAATTATAAAAATGTACTTACTTACTAAAATTTCACTACAACTAATTAGTTTCTGAAAGGGAATAAACATGGTCTCCGAATAGAACAACATGGAGAATGCCTTTTGTCATCAGGAAGTCAATTCTCAGCTAAGTTCCCACGCGATGCATAAGCAAGTTAATTTTTATAATTTTCTTATTTTACGTCTTTCATATAATAGATCTGCATCCCCTTGAATTGAACCACAAAGTTACTAAGACAAAACCTATATATTTGCTAGCATAGGTATGCATCTGTATATATATATGTTGGTAGATATACTAATTCTTTATAATTATCTCCAAATTATTTTGTTGAGCAAAAATTTGCCAAAACTACTACTATATTTCATAGTAATAGTCCGGCTACTGTCTTATTAACACCCCCACTTCTCACTGATAAACCTCGATGTCACGTGATTAATTCTTTTGAATTTGCCACCGACCAAGTAGGCAGTGATGTTTTCAATGTCCTGGAATTTAGTCCTCGATTGCTTTTTTCCATCCACTGAATTGTTTTTGTATAAGTTCCGTGTGTCCACGCATCGCCTGGGAACTTATCTGAGAATTGACTTCCTGATGACGAAAGGCATTCTCCATTTTCCATTCGGAAACAATGTTTATTCCCTTTCAGAAACTAATTAGTTGGAGTGAAATTTTAGTAAATAAGTTAATTTTTATAATTTTCTTATTTTAATTCTTTCATATAATAGTTCTACATCCCCTTGCATTGAACCACAATGTAACTAAGATAAAACCTATATATTTGCTAGCATAGGTATGCGTCTGTATATATATATGTTGGTAGATATACTAATTCTTTATAATTATCACCAAATTATTTTGTTGAGTAAACATTTGCCAAAACTACTACTATAGTTCATAGTAATAGTCCGCTACTGTCTTAATAACACCCGACTCCTCACTGATTAACCTCGATGTCACGTGATTGATTATTTTATATTTGCGACCGACCATGTAGGCAGTGATTGTTTCAATGTCCTTGAATTTAGTCCTCTCTTGCTTTTTTCCATCCACTAAATTATTTTCGTATAAGTTCCCTGTGTCCACACATCGCCTGGGAACTTAGCTGAGAATTGACAACCGGATGACGAAAGGTATTCTCTATGTTCCATTCGGAATCCATGTTTATTCCCTCTCAGAAACTAATGAGTTGGAGTGAAATTTTAGTAAGTTAATTTTTGTAATTTTCTTATTTTACGTCTATGAAATATATATATATATATATATATATATATATATATATATATGTATGTATATATATATATATATATATATATATGTATATATATGTATGTATATATATATATATATATATATATATGTATATATATATATGTATATGTATATATATATATATATATATATATATATATATATATATATATATATATATGTATATATATATATGTATATGTTTATATATATATATATATATATATATATATATATGTATATATATATATGTATATGTTTATATATATATATATATATATATATATATATATATATATATATATATATATATATATATATTTATTTATTTATTTACTAAAATAACAGATTAATATTTAAGCAAATAATCACTGCTTTCACCCTAAATGGGATCTTCTGAAACTAAATAAATCAATCTGGGAACGCAGAAGTAAATATTTAGAAACACGTTGCAAACGAAGGAAGATAGAAAGGCGTTAATTTGGTTCGTAGAAACGCTCCCTGGCAAAGAACGGAATAGAAACGAAGAAAATACGTCATTATTTGGAGCGGTGAAAACAATTATACGCAAAGACAAAACCACGTTAAAGGCATAAATGAAGTCGTAGACTAATATTCTATTAGGTGGTACGTGGAGACGTTCTCTGGCAATGAACGGAAAAAACGAAGATAATACGTCATTATTTGGAGTCGTGAGAACAATTATGCGCAAAGACAAAACCACATTTATGGTATAACTGAAGTCGTGGACTAAAATTCTATTTAGTTAACCGAAAGATTTTCGGCTTCAGAGTTAAAAATAATGTAAATAAATAGAGAGATAATTGAAATCTACAAAAATTAAATATATGCATGCACGCATTCATACACGTACATACACATGCGTACGCGAAAACGCCCGCCATGGGTATCCAAATACAAGCACGTACACACGAAACACGCACGCACATACAGAGAACAAGCAACGCTTGTACACGCTCAGATACGAACGTATACACCAAATACACATACAAAAATATATATAACATTATATATATATATATACGTGTGTGTGTGTGCGTGTATACATATAATTATATAAACGTATATAAATATACACACATAAGTACGTATATAACGCGCGCACACACATACCTACATGTAAATACACATAATATCGCTAAATATGTCAACCAAAACACAAAGTACACATATACACACACTTTACATACGTACGAACCTGCATAATCGCACAGGCGCAAAACTCACTTATACACATAAGCATATGCACATGTACCAGTACATATAATATAATATATATTGCTATAACATATACAAGCAAATATAGGTACGAGTAAGTATACGTAACTTCCCAAGATATACAGGTAATATATACATATCTATACAAATAAGTAATGGTATAAACATAACATATACTTAGCTACCAGGTCAATACGTAAAATATCTGCGTATAGTTCGTACTATACATTAGGGTATAATGTGGGGCTGTAATACTGGAAAGTGTTGTGCAATTTATGTCTACAAGCCGTAATTGCCTCAGATTTTTTGTTTAAGATGTGGTGTTTGGCGTAGAGTATTTACAGGGTTTCAGTGGTGCAGAGGTTTTTTATTTCCGGAATACAATCTAGCCCTAGCTAGGATCTCCCAGCGTAACTTATATTGGGTGTGGTTGTCATTTAGTCGCCAGCTATGGGCTGAAAATTACGTCATATTCCTTCTTATAGGGTTAATAAAAGAATGGCTGTGCATGTAATGCCGCTGCTTGTATCTAATGGCGGTTACCCTATATAAGCCCTACGGGGCGTGGGTGTTTCACCCTTACATTTGTAGACAATATTACTAGAGAGGCATTTCCCGGATAGACGGCAGTCAACCCCATCCTTACAATTACAGATAGTACTAGCTACAGGGTTGCACGTGTTCCTAGGGCTATGTAATTTACCTAAATTTGAAGCTGTGATGCTATTTGCAAGGTTAGGGGTCGTAGAGTAAGACATTTTAATGGTATTTCTATTAAAAAAATTACTATGTTTATGAGTGGGGAGAAATGCTTCATAATAAGGGAGAGAAAGTTCTTAACTAATGGTGTGGCCACCTACATATTGTATGGTGTGATATACCATATAATGCGTCGGATCTATTTTTCCTAGGTCTATTCTCATACTCTGTATATGCTACCTTATCAACAAATCCACTCCGAACAAGAACTTCATTGTAAGATGTGGAATGATCGGTGGAAATATGCTCGTTTGTTGATAGACGGGAAAGCCTCAAAGAAACGTTTCCTACCAGGTTCTTGTTTATGCGGGCATGATAGTTAGAATACTTACTTATGTAATTAAGCGAATCATTCGTATTTCTATACGGGTAGTGCAAGCCATTCGACAAATTGAGGGTAACGTCGATGTAATTAACGACTGAGAGGTTGGCCTCAACCTGTATGGAGACGTTGAAGCCTTTAAAGAAGGCTCTGGATTCTTTTCTGAACCTGTCGCAAAGACGTGAGTCGACTTAGTCATGGTCAAGTGACCGTCATCACGGTACAAACCAACGCCCACGTTGGGGAATTTTTCCTTGATAGAGAAAAGGAGGAAAAGCCCGAAAAGATCAGTGACCTCCGCAGAATCGCTGGCGCCCATACTCACATCAAATGCGGTACTATTAGATTTGTTAATCCACATAGAGTCGTCGAAATTAATCACCGACTTACGGGCATTGAGGATGACATCAACTTCAAAATCCTTAACCACTGTGAGTGTTTTAGCGAAATGGATAGCTCTAAGAAGAATTGGTAAAATGATGGAGGAGTAGTATTCATTGATGTCCAATTGGATAACACGGCAATGTTCCCTGTTGCATATGCCGTTGAACCAATCAATCACCGCGAAAGAATTGTTCCACTGTTACAGAAGGGCCACACTTCTAATTTCAGGTATAAATCTATCTAAAACCCTTTTACTAAATCTACCTAAATCGTACTCCGTAGGGTTAATAAGCCGAATAGAGGGGTTGTCCCTTAAATTGGATTTGTGATCCTTCAGGGTAAAGTGGGGACAAATAGGGTCCAGAAGTTCAGACCGGTCCAGGATGTTGAGATCAGAGGTGATTTTAAACCCAGTTGATGTCATTAATGACGCTCCGATAAGTTTTACGGTAATCCTTAGTTACAACATTATGTAGTAGTTGATGATAAGTACTGCGCTCCACTTGATATAGCTTGCCAGTCGTGTCGGAGTGGACGAGTATGGCATTAGAATCCTTAATAGAATGAATTCCATTCTTCAGGTCCTGCTGGAAGGAATTGCTCCTATTCCGAAATTTGATACTCCGTATGATTTCCAAGAGATCATTTTCGAAGGGTTATTCGGGAGGGTTATTGTAGGTTTTAAACCCATATTTATCCTGTTTGTTGTCCGCTTTTCCCTGTTTATCGAAATAAAAGGCACGCCAACGCAACCTTTTAATGAACGCGTCTGTTTTCTGTATCAGGAGTTTTAGGTATGTTTTCCTGCTTGGTACGGGTATGTTCTTTGTAGAAATATTCAGATGTTGTTTCTGCATGATGAGCATAAACACACCTGCACAGTGTCGTATTTGTGACAGTAACGTATTAGCTCAATGTACAAAAACAGAGCCGTTATAGATAAAATAAATCTAAGAACGCCTACATAGTAATACCATTTTTATTCGCTAACGATGTTTCATCCAATCTGTGGGGCAGGAATCCTCAGCGCGTTAGAAACAAAAATATAGTGTTGAATATAAGCTCCACCAAGCTTAGTTACCAGAACAGTAGAGGATAATAAGAGGGAGGTTGGATCTGAGAAGGATGGAGAGAATGCGTAATGGGGTTGTTAGTCAACATTGTAGCAAAACGTGAGAATACAAGAATACAGGCATATCTTCTCACAAGAGACTGAGGCATGTGAAGGCACACAAAAGCAACAAAAGAGGATATGCATTGCTTACTATAGATGACAGGTGTTTTATTTTCCTATGACTTAGAGTCAGAAAAATACTATGGCACCCATGACGTAAATTCAGATCGTCCAAAGGGGATTTCTCCCCCCCCCCCCCCGCAATCAGCGTATATCAGTGGGATTTAAATGTTTTAATTATTTTTTAAATTATTTTTTTAATTATCTTTAATTGCTCTTGATCGCTTTTGTGTGCCTTCACATGCCTCAGTCTCTTGTGAGAAAATCTGCCTGTATTCTTGTATTCTCATGTTTTGCTACAATGTTGACTAACAACCCATTACGCATTCTCTCCATCCTTCTCATATCCAATCTCCCTCTTATTATCCTGTACTGTATATCTACTGATCTGGTGACTAAGTTTGGTAGAGCTTATATTCAGCACTATATTTTTGTTTATAATTCTCTGATGATTCCTTCCCCACGGATTGAATAAACATTATACTTTTCTTTGGTTCCATCTATATTCCTCTACTTGTTCTATTTTTAGAACAAATAATCCTCTTGAAGAAAGAACTAATAAATATTTAGGATTGTTTTATACCATTCCACTAGATATAACACACTTATATCTGCACCCATTTTACTCCATCTTTAATCTTCATTGACCGTCCACACGTTTCTATACAATCTGTCTAAATTCTTTTATACTCGCAACTTTTTTTTCTTTTCTTAAATGCCATTCGATACCTCATCCCCTGACTGCTAATTTATTCATCTACTACTACCAGCTAAATGATCTATATTGCCCCTTCCTATTTTTACTATTGGTCAATATGAACGTTATTCTTAAAAGTTACGTATTCATACATGTTTTTATATTCTTCAATAAATAAAACTCATTATTTCTCAAAACGTATGAAGACGTATTGAAGACGTATGTATATTTTCTTACTTTGATATGTGTTATATATTTCACATAGATCACTAATAGAATGAACATACGAAGGACTACCCCGCATAAATGATCATAAAATAAGTGTTTTATTATGAATTACCCGTATTTTTTTAATTTCATTGTTTTCATCATTTGTATTATATATATATATATATATATATATATATATATATATATAAATAAGCTATCGTCGTAATGTAAACAATCTGTTTGTAACAGATAATCCGTGGACATCATCAGCGAGAGAAATAGATTAAATGAAAAAAAGCACCTAAGTCAGAACCCACACAAATGAATAATTCACCTCGTGCGCTAATGTTTGTTTAATTTAATCTAATTCTCTCGCTGATGATGCCCACGGATTATCTGTTACAAACAGATTAAATCTGCCCGGGAGATGTAATATTTATTGAGGCGGTCTGTATATATTTTATTTTATTTTATATATATATATATACAAAATTAAAATTAAGGGTTGTAATGTCTGAGAGAAATGCGCCATATCCACCGTAGAATAAGCTCAAAGATTAGATCCGAGCAATACATATCAACTAGAAATAGAATGACATATATATATATATATATAATAAATACATGAAACAATCACAGGGAATAGTTTGTAAAGAATGTAAGCACATATAGCTAGGCAGGTAACAAATTAAAGTTTGACTAGAACTTCAAATACCTTTTAATATGAGTAATCTCCTCTGTATATATTTCTTTATTTAAGAAATATATTTCACCTATTAACTTTAATTTTGGATATATATACGGCCTCTTGATTGTTGAGCTAATTCAGTTGAATAGGCTCGGCTGCTATTTCTGGCTGTCGATGGTCCGATTCAGGACACTAGGATGACGTTGTTCAAAGAGTGTATTTTTAAAAAAATGCAACACCTGGTTCGAATATTTCGCATATATGCATTTGCTGTGTAAACACAAATGGTTATTTTCTTCTCTTTGGTGAGCATCCAATAATTTAACTGGTGTGATTTACGGATTAATTGGTGAAATATATTTCTTACTTAAAGAAATATATACAATGGAGATTAATTATTCTAAAATGTATCTATCTTTGAAGTTCTAGTCAAGCTTTAATTAGTTACGTACCTAGCTATGTGTGCTTACATTATTTACAAAGTATTCCTTGTGATTGGTTCATGTATTTATTGTATATATATATATGTCAATCTATTTCTAATTGATATATATATATATATATATATATATATATATATATATATTATTATTATGTAATAAACAACATAAGGCAATTATTCCATTTACCAGTGGTTTCTTAAAAGCAAAAGGTTTTGCTTTCAATCCTCAGAATGAAAAATCCTGGTTTGTTTATTGAATATGGATTCTAAAAACGAAAATGCAATCTATATGAAAGTGAGGCTGGAAAAGGGAGAAGGAAAGGAAAAATAAAATAAAATAAAACTACACATGCAAACACACACAAAAAGACCCAAAAGCATACTTACACACACACACATATATACACATATAATTTGCACGCATACACATATACACATACACATACATATACATATATATATATATATATATATATATATACATACACATACATATGTTGGTTGGTTCCACAAAGACCTCCCTGTATAGATAAGAAATGTATACTCTGTAAATTAAGCCCCCATATTAACTATAAAACTAGAAATGTAGTACTGAAGGACAATGTAGAGATACAAATATAGTGTACATAGGTGAGACAGCTCGTAGTATAGAGGAACGGATAAATGAACACTAGCGAGAGCTTCAAGATAGTAAAGACTCATCTGTACTCCACCAACATGCTAAAAAATATAATGGCAAATTAGAGAACATAGAAATAAAAATCGAATCTACACACACAAAAGAGGCAATGTTTAGACAAATCACAGAAGCAGTAAACATAAATGGAACAGCAACATCAAAACTTACAATTAAGGACAAAATGAAAACACACACACACATAGAACAAACAACCAACCAGTAACATGTAAATAAACAAACAAAGAAACAAATATAATCACAGACAGACACCCGGATGTAACACATGCGCAAACGAAGCACACAACACACACAAAAAGAATATGGCGTATGGCAGAACAAAGGAGAGGCACAAAAACAAAGCAAATAATCCCCAGTCACTGAAGAGGTCACATAATGTGTGACGAAAGAACTTTGACAATATATGACCAATCATCTGGTTGTGGAACCAACCAACCAATCGGAAATTTATAAATTCCTAAATTTATAATAAATTGTAGTGGAATCTATGGTGCGTGTGTTTATTATTGGCAACATGACCCTCCCAAAGTATAACAATATATATATATATATATATATATATATATATATATATATATATATATATATATATATATATATATATATAGAGAGAGAGAGAGAGAGAGAGAGAGAGAGAGATTTGTTCATACGACTTAGCAAATATAATAATAGTATCGTGTATATGAGTTTGTATATGATCATATTCGCAAAGGCATACGCGGCACTTTTATTATGTAAATATTTTGCCTCTAACCTTTTTGTTACTCCAATAAATCCCAATTTCAACTAACTTGAATGTATGGCATTACTATTTTATCAAACATTTAAGAGCTGAACGTTAGATAGCGCAGAGTAATTGTTAGAAATTACAAACAAAATATAAAATTACGTTTTTAAAAAAAATATTTAGCGTCTTTGAATTCTTCAAGTTGATATATTTGCATTAAAAATAATTAGATAACTGCAAGAATGAAGATTACATAGAAATATCCGAACCCAATAAATGGTCGTATTTATGGTTTGTCTACAGACACGTGGCTTTGTGGTAAGATCGTTCGAATTATGATCAATAATCGTCGGTTCGATTCCCGTACTAGGTGGTTTGTTGCATTCTTGAGAACAATATTTTGTTTCAAGTTATTCCATTATACGCAGCTGAAAATGAGTGCCAAGAGTGGCTGGTGGTTTAACCCTACACTAGACTCGCGTCCTATTCAGGGAGTACCATCAGTCTAAACTGAGATGATCACCGGCCTAACGAACCTTTTGGCTTACAGAATTTACACTTAGAGATTTTAAGTTAGTGTCGCACCGAAAAAGAGTGCATAAAAGCAAAGTGCAACGCGAGACACTGTTGTAATAAATTTAGTCCGATGTTTTCACCAGGTTAACATGGGAAATTATGATATTAATTATAAACTTAGGAATAATTTGTAATTTCGTTTCACCTAATATAGTAACATTTAATTTGAAAATAATCGAAAGGTTAAATGAAATTTAGGAGAAAAATGCTTATGATGCATTGATGTAAACGAATAATTTATCATATGAGAACATTTAATATAATTACTGAGACCATGGAATGATATTACGTTATAATATTTTTAGAAATTCTGTATTTTGAATATAGTTAAATGTATAATTTAATATCTTAATAATTAATATAATTATATAATAATTTCATTTGAGACATTTACCAATCTGAAATGACACATGTGTGTTTTTATACATATTTGCAACAAAGTATGTATGTGTGCGTTTCTATATACGTATATATATATATATATATATATATATATATATATATACAGCTCGAAACATCTCTCTCTCTCTCTCTCTCTCTCTCTCTCTATATATATATATATATATATATATATATATATATATATATATATACATATCAAAGGTGTATATCGAGTTATGAACTCGAAATAGTCTCTTACAATAAAATAGTTTTAGGAAAGAGATTTCAACGAGTTGTATATCAAATTGGATATAAAAGAGAGATAAACACAGATGCATATATATATATATATATATATGTATATGTGTTCAAAGCGTAAGGGACCAGATTCGCCATGGCAAAACAAATTCTGCCTATGGACAATAGGGTTTGCCAGACTCAATTTAAGAATAAATCAAGAAAATATATACAAACCGGAATTGTCGTAACTACCGATCACCGATACAGCGTTTGGCTATGCTGTTTCGCAAATTAATTGTTAAGGGGATTACACATTCTTGCTCATCAGTGGGTGAAAATTAGTAAGCTCCTCCCTTCTAAGTATATCAGTAAACTGAATAATGTGCGTATATATAACATCGTACATGTTATTAGAACTTAGCGTGTCTCACAAACTCACACCACTAAAAATACCAGCCAAGTTTACTCGACATTTAAATTAGATCGACAAATTAACGGAGCCGAATATATTAAAGGGATATATTGAGTTAGAAACTCAAAATAGTCTCTTACAATAAAATAGCTTTAGGAAAGAGATTTTTCCGAGCCGTATATCATAATTGAATATAAAAGAGAGATAAACACAGATACATATATAAATGTGTTCAAATCGTAAGGACCCGGATTTGCTAGAGTGAAACAAATTACTAATTATGGACAATATTTATACATATATATACATAATCAAATACATATATACATATATATATATATGTATATACATATGTGTGTGTGTGTTTGGGGGGGGGCGAGTTCCTGTATTTGCGTGTGTTTGTGGGGAGGGAGGTTGTGTGTATGTGTGAGTTTGTGTTTGTTTGTCTACACTTGAAGTTTGTACAACTCGTTATTTCAGGCTTTTCGGTAACTTTTCCTCCTCTGGTTTCACCGTTTGAACTTTTCATCTTTTCTTGTTTTTCCTTTTTAAGTGGGGGGGGAGGGGGTATGATAGAAATTGATTTAATAGGATACACTAGAAATAATATTTAATTGACTATCATGCAAGCCGTATATATTGAAGCTGCTATTCCTTTCCATATGGAAGATAATAATTGATTCTACTTTTGGCACAAGGCCAACAAATTAACCAGTGTATTACTGGTACTTTAATTTATCTACCCCGTAAGGGTGAAAGGCAAAGTTAATATTGGTGGGTTAACACTTGGAAGATAATAATACAGAAAGATCAGCACGTAAGTTAATGACGTTATCGAAAATAAATCTTTGAAAAATGGCAACGGTGCAGATAGACATATATATGTATTGAAAATATGTTGGTGCATATTTTTTATGAAGTATTTTGAGGATGATTTTGTTCCATACAATATATAATATTCATTTTAAATACAAAGAAAAAATGTAAACATATTCCTAAAATTAAAGGCGGTTGATTGATAGTATCGGCAGAGGGTCGGAAGCCATGCTTTGACGCATAGAATTACGGCCATTTCCATTCTGAGTTCAAAACCCACCGAAGTTAACTTTGCCTTTCATCCTTACGGAGTCGATAAAATAAAGTACCAGTAATGCAGTGGGTAATTGCTGGGCTTGTGCCAAAAGTAGAAACAATTATTTGTAGAATAAAAAAAATTAATCAACATTTTAAGATTTGGAACGATATGTTTTAAAACCTGACTGTTTATGGCAATATGGCATAACATAATGCAATATTAAGTTGTATAGAATATATACGAAAAACATCATAAATCAATCAAAAAAGAAACTCTGTAATGCCTAAATTTAAAATGAGAAACATTCAAAATTGTAACGAATGAAAGTGTATGAAATCATAGCAAGACATGTGTGATAGTTAAAACAATATATGACACGACAATGAAAAATGAATTAAAAATTTGTTATAAAGAAAATAAAGAGGAGAGTAATTGTTTGATGGAATTCAGAATGAAACGGAAATTTGCTGCACAATAATATGTTCAATATATTGTTATATAATGTTTCATATACTTAACGCGTAAGAGCATTCTAATATAACAAAATATGAACCCAAAAATACACTTTGTAAACGGCATCTGTATTGTCGGCAAATCTAATATTCCCATATCAGTATCCCCAATATATTAGTACACAATACATGAGACGAATTTGAATGGCATAACGATGTGTGTAATATCAGTCATTATTAAATAGCTATTAGGGAGGTGGATTGGCAGTATCGGTAGAGGGTCGGATACCATGCTTTGACGCATAGAGTTACGGCCCTTGCTATTCTGTGTTCAAATCCCGCCGAGGTTAACTTTGCCTATCATCCTTACGGGGTCGATAAAATAAAGTACCAGTAATACACTGGGTAATTGCTGGCCTTGTGCCAATAGTAGAAACAATTATTAAATAGCTACTAATGGTAGAAGCGTTCCTTTTTTAAGTTGATGTGTAGTGCTTCGCCTCCGCCATTATTTCTACATGAAACTCATTTTATTTAATTATTATATTATTTTGAACACAACCCAGTTTAGCTGAGAAACTAACCACTTCAAACTAACCAGGTCAATTTCCTTGATGTTACTTTCAATCTCAATACAGATACGATTAAACCGTTCCATAAACTAAATGAGAACATTAAATATGTAAATACGAGTTCTAACCATCCACTCTCTATAATTTCATCCATCCCTAGAAATGTTTCTCTTAGAATATCCCGCCTGTCGTCCAACCAACAAACCTTCAAAGAACATGCCGAATATTATGATGATGCACTTAGGAAAGCCGGCCACCTAGATAATGTAGAGTATATAGTCAAAGATCACCAAAACACCCAAAATAAATCACATAGGAGTAGAAATAGCACAGAATCACCACCATGCATACACTACCGCAATAGACACAATAATAGTCGCACACCACCAAACAGAAGGCGATGAAAGGAGTATATTTGGTACAACCCGGTCTATAACAACTCTATTAAAACCAATCTACCCTCAAAATTATTTCGATTAGTTAAAAAACACTTTCCAACATCACATAAATATAATAAAATCTTAAACCCTAACACTATTCGACTTTCATATTCAACCGCCCCTAATATTGAACAACATATAAAAAAGCTTAACGTAAAACAGTTGTATAAACGCCTTCCAACACATAACAATACACGTAAAACATTAGCTATAACATGACAAAACAACAAACAACATCCTGTCCTACATAAGCAACCTCATCAACCCATCCATGGCAATACAACAACGCAAAATTATAATTGCAACTGTGTCCAACCAGGAATGTGTCCGTTGAACAATCAGTGTCTTGGACGCAACATCGTATACAAATGTACTATCGAATCGGATAGACAGAAGTGATACTATGTGGGATCTACAGCCACCTCCTTCAAATCACGCCTTTATAGACATCGTTACTCGGTAAAACATGAAAACCAGCGTTATGTAACAACACTCGCAGACAAGGCTTGGCAGCTGCGTGAAAATAACCAACAATTTCACCTAAAATGGGATATAATAGTGGCTGCCCCCCCCCCCCCCCCCCATAATCCCATGGACAGGAATTTTGTAAATTATGTAATGTAGAATTATTTTGTATTATGAAATCCAAAAACATTTTATTAAATAACAGAATAGAGCGATCGTTATACTGTAACCATCGCTTAAAATCTACATTTTCATATTATAAATACTACCAGGATTGAACGCCTGTCTCTATCCCCGTTTGATTGTCAAAATAGATATTAACATTCTTTATTAGTCTTAATTCTATCAACTCTTCTATTATTTACCTTTTAATACAAACTGCTATAGATAAAATGAGATTTCTGATTTCTTGATTCAATTCCCTAATGCATATACCAGCTGGCATTGATGTTATTTAGTAGCAATCGAAATCTCCCCCTTCCCCAGTTGACACTTTATAATTAATACTACTGCACCAAATGACCAGCCCTGTCCACTGTCCAGTTGGTCAAGTAGAGATTAAAATTGGCACTCCCAAAATTCTTATTTAGATTTACTCATGGTATTCTCATTAGAATCCCATTATATACTTGTTTAGCAGTAAATTAATTTACCATCTGTCATATACTATCCCCTCTGTTTCTTCCTCTATTACTAATATAAATACTTCAATTTTTCTGTTTTTATCCAATTTATCCAAAATCTCTGAAGAAGTGACAACTGATTATACATTTGCTATCGAATACTTGCTAACATTATATGATTACGCAAGCAGCGATACATAGGTATTCAGTCTGTTACAGAAACATATGTCAATACCTAATAAATTCCTTTTTTAAAAAAAGCACTTTAATTTTATATTCATCCTTTCTATATATATATACATATATATATATAGGGGAGGGGGCATGTATGTTTGTTGGTAGTCACTGTTTCTGCACTGATTACACTGTCATGTTTGCTAATTTTCCTCGCCGCTCCAAAGACAATGCATCCTCCATCCTGCCGAACACATATTTAGAGGCGACTGTCGGTGGGATTTAAAATAACATGGAGATATATATACATTGAGAAGAGTATCCATCGAATATTTAAAAGAAAAAGGGGGACAATATTAATTATTTTAAACATTCTATCAACGTGGTTGCTTGCAACCTTTATATATAATTATTATTTGTTAACAATTATGAAACACATTATTTTTCAAGTTGTTTTTGATACTCAATTAAAATATTAACATAATTCCATCTCCCAGAAGTATATTTATGATATAAATGACGTCGTTTACACGATATTATATACACAACTTCTAGTAATATATTGTTTCAAATCTAATAGAGATAATTGAAAATATTCATAAATATATAGGATTGACTTGGAAGCCGCTTCACGCACAAACGCCCCCCCCCCACCCCATATATATATATATATATATATATATATATATATATATATATATATATATATATATATATATATATATATATATAAATATATATGTGTGTGTGTATATAGTATATGTATATATATATATCTATATCTATATATATATCTATATATATAGGGTGAAAGCAGCGATTCTTTGCTTAAACTTTAATCTGTTATTTTAATAAATATTTGCTCTACGGTTCTTATATATTTGATATATATTTTCCTTATCGAGCCCTCTTTGGATTTTAGTCTTCAATTTTATGATTACTACTATATATATATATATATATATATATATATATATACAATGTGTCCCCCTAAATTATATACAAATATTTATTTGAATGCTGTTGAGGAGTGTTTGGTATATATATATATATATATATATATATTTATTTATTAAAATAACAGATTAAAGTTTAAGCAAATAATCGCTGCTTTCACCCTTAACGGGATCTTCTATATGTTTGATATATATTTATCCTTATCGAGGCCTCTTTGGATTTTTGTCTTCAAATGTATTATTATTACTATATATATATATATATATATATATATATATATATATATATATATATATATATATATATATAAAATATATGTATATATATATACATATATGTATATATGTATGTATATATACTGACTTTTTTTCTCATTTCCCCTCTCTTTACGTTGCCCCACCATTTTTGTTTGTTCACCTGTCTCTCTTTCTCCACCCAATTCTTTTTATCCCAATAACTTATTTTAGTTATTGATCCGCTAGCCTGAGGCATCTGATCTTCCATGCGAAGAAATACCTATGAAGGCTAGTAGATCACTGATGAAGGATAGTCACGGCTTCTCTTTCTAATTTGTACTGCAAATATATCACATCGCAACACAACAGCACGCCATTCTTCATTCCTATATGCTTTCCCCTTTGCTGCGACGTGTCTTTTTCTCTTCCCTTACTTCTATCCTATTGCTTTCTCCCTCCTTCTCTCTCATTTTCCCTCTTACTTTCATTATCGCCCCTCTGCTGCTCACCCTCTCTTGGCTAGCCTCTTCCGCACACTTTCACTCACTCACTCTCCGCTACTCACCCTCTCTCACTTCTTCCAACGTCCGGCAGCGTACGAAATTCTTTTTTCGCTCACTTTTCGCACGGCACGAATGGTCTTTCGTCTTGTCGTCAATGTTCGCAAGTTCTTATGTTCGAATGAATCACTGACTTGATGTTCTAATTTTTCCTCTCATTACGTTGCCTAACCCTTTTTGTTTGTTCACCTGTTTCTGTTTCTGGGATTATCATGTCGTTCATATTTATGATTTTCCCGTCTTTCCTAGAATTATTAAAGCATATAATGGCTGTGTGATAACAATGTTTTCATTAACTTCTCTTTCGAAATTATATTTTGTTTTATAAAATATTATTTTGAACTAATAAAAGCCTTCCTAATCACATATTTTTTCTTATATTATAATCTGTGTTCGTATTTACTGTGCTTTACCTTCCAGTGAACGTATTGAGCATTTTATAAAAGCCTGTTCAATAATTATAATCAAGATCTATTTCCTCTTTACTTGCTTGTAGAAATAAACGTCTGGCAGATTGGCAAACAACAATGATTTCATCATAGAGATATTTACTATGTACTGTTAATATATAGAAAAGACTTCACGTATGAATATCGTATTCGTATTTTCAACAGTTTCGCCAAATGCCGCTCAATACATAACGAAACAATAGAAATGTACGGAGGCCTCTTTTCGATAATACACATGTTAGAACATAGGTAATAAGCATACACTTGCGAAACAATTGAAATAGACACCCAAACCCTTGATGTAACAGGTAAATTAAAAGCAAATCGGACACATCATTATAAATAACAGAAATATAGCGATCAGCAAATTATGCTCATGAGAAACGTAAACTGCGCAGTGAACACTGTAACAGCGCCGAGTCCAATGAAGCAGGGCCGTGTTCACAAGGGATGGAATATATGAGGCTGTACCAACTTCAAATATTATAAAAGCTGGTACAATTAATGTACAAGCTTGTGCATTCGGTCTTAAGTGGTAAGAAATAATGTGTAAAAGTTAAACTCATACTCTTCAATTCGGTATTTGTGGTAACTCTTACCTGGCCTGGGATGACCATCTATCCCGGTACAACTTCTAGTCTAATACCATCTATATGGCATAGTCTGGTCCGACATAATCGGATGCTGGAATAGTTCCAATTCCGAGACCCTTTTATATATGACGGAGAATATAGGCCAGTCGAGATGACAGACTGCCAAAGTGCATTTTGTGGCACCCCAACGACTGGCTGCATTAGTTGTAGAAACAACACGATGATATGTTCATTAATAATGATGGCTGCTACGACACGGCACCCTCACTATACCGAATGCTAATAACAAAATTCTCATGATATTTTGTATTAGCCACATTTGGAAAACTTCTATGATACGAGAGTCCTATTTTAAGTGAACATATTTCACAACATAATTACATATGCAGTCTAACTTTCAAAATCATGATTGGAGTTCTCATGATAAACTGCAGGAAGATAGTGTGTGTATAATCAGACTTTGTGACTGAACGATATTCCATAGTAAGACATACATCTTGCAGAGACCCAGTGAAGTAATATGTTTCGTTAAAATGTCCATCTGATTTTTGACACCTTAATTACTAATGTGAACGTCTGTAATCAATATATTAATTATTCGCCTTATTGATTATTCATACATCATTTCTCTAAACATGTGCATGTTTGCTTTGTTGTTTGATGCTGCACATTCGATTATTATAACATCGAAACCCTTCGTGCGTCGTGAAATATCGATTGGCAGGCTACTCCTCTTAAAGAAACACAAACACAGCAAACCACAATATGTAATTCAGTATATTGTGATATCGTCAATGATCACATCTCTTAATCATGCATTTTCAATCAGTTAATTATGTAACACAATAACAATAACTAGTGTATTTTAACTAATATATTTTCATAGTCTTTCTATTTGCCGTTGCCATAGTCAAAATAATTTATCCTTCTTTTCATTGGTATTTTAAGACAAATATTCGTTTCAAATTGAGTTTTCAAAGAAGGGATTTTGTGAAGGAGATTTCTTCTACGATTCACTTGGATTTGAAAGATCTCTGGAAAAACACACATACACTAACCAAAATAACATGAACATTTGTTTCCATATGTCTTCATTCCTCTCCAATTCCTTGAAGTTCCACTGAGAATGGACTTAAAAATAGAATACATATTCATATTTTAGATTCTAAGGCAGAACTGGTAGAGCTTCATGCAAAAGGATGTAACCGATTATTGCGATTGATGTAATTAACCAAATTTGCTCTGCTTACAAGGTCGATAAAAAGAACTGAATATTTTCTCTCCTACATTTATTTACATAAATTGTTATCTCATCTAGATTTAATATCAATTAATTTTATTTTACAGTTGTTTGGTTCTGGAAAGTATTCTTGTAATTTGATATATAAGAGGCTAGTTTTAATTTAATACTAGGCACCTCTCACAAACATACAGGCTTATATAAGATTTTAGAAAGGTAATCTTTTCTATGGCGCCAAAATACGTTTTCCTTAATTTACAATTCTTTAACACTACACAACATTGTCTTAATTATTCTATTCCAGAGCATATTGATTTACAAGAGAATCTAAGCTCATTATATAAATCTGAGGGGCGGACACCAGGCTTTGCAGCATAGAGTTATGGTCCTTTACCTACTGAATTCAATTCCCGCTGAGGTTAACTTTACCTTTCATCCTTACAGGGTCGATAAAATAAAGTACCAGTAATACACTGGGATAATGGCTGGCCTTGTGTCAAAAGTAGAAACAATTATATAAATCTGAAATGTCACAAATTATTTCATAAAAACACTCGTGTTTTTACACATATACTACTATATTCAAAACAAGATTTGCAAAGACAACGGAAAAAACGTACCCATGACAATACCTTTACATATGTCGACATTTTGATAACTTAGTCGCAAGGGACATTCTTTCAAACTGATATGATTTAAAATGTTCATCATCTGCATTCTCTGTCTTTTCTTCATTTTCTTTCTCTCTACTCGTTGTGTCTGCCTGTGAAGGACAAAACCAAACTGAGTCTCATAACTTCACTTTCACCTATGCGTATAGATTCTCTTCTGTTGGGCTTTGTTTAAATCACTTATTTTCTGTTGCAGCACATAGGTCTATAGTGAATTTATTTCGTGTATAAATAGTCGAAAGACTAATCATTCTCTCTTGTCTCGGTTTTATACTGAGCTATGTGCACTGGGGCCAGTGATATTGATTAAAATGGATCTTAAAACTCCGAACGATGAGAAGACACTCTTCTTTCTTCCGTCCATTTTCCGGCTACGGCTAACAATTTTTGAATTCAGTCTTATATTTGTATATACATATACACGGTGCCTTCGATTCTTAAGTCGATTCACTGTGGATATTGGGTATCCGTTCGTCTTCAGTACAGCTATGAAGTATGAAGTGTGAGTGATGTGGTCCTCTGTCTTGCTACATTTATTCCGGATACGGGTAAGTTAATTTCTTATGTGTCCGGTTTTAGCACCATGGGGAAGAGCTGATCTATAATGCGCAAACAGGTCTCTGCTGGCAGCTTTCTTATAGAAGTTGGTGAATATAGTACCTTCATATTTTACTCTATGTTGGAAGTCCAGGAGGAGAGAAGGAACTATATTTATCGGACAATTCTTTGCTAAATCCTATGTTGTTATCTGTGTTTGGAAATGCCGTAGATAATATGCCGGCCTCTTCACGGGATAATGTGATGATGAGTACACCGTCTATGTATCGGTTGAAGAAAACACAGGAGCGGCAGGTGTTGAGCGCTCGGCGTTCCAGTTGTTTCATATAGGTTATGGCTAGAAGGCATGAAGGACTGGAACCCATGGGTAGGCATGTTGTTTGTTTGTATGTGTGGCGGTGGACAGTGAAATATGTATTTTCTACGATGACTAATAGAAGCTGATGTATGTCTTCTGGAATGAGTTCGAAGCAGTATTTTTCATATGAAATGATACACTCAGTCACGATGTTTACTGCAGGACTACTGTCATGTACGTCGATGCTAAAGACACATATGTTGAGTTTAATTTATTTAGATTACAGTTAATCTCGTCTTTGTATGAATTCGTCGGATTTGCTGACATGTCCAGGAAAAGAAGCAAGGATAGGCTTGAGGATCTTGGAGGGGCACCAGGAGATTTTATACAGGGGCCCTTTTATAATCGAGACAAATGTTACAATCTATAGATCAACACAGATCATGTGTGTTTTGATGAGTAGTCTGCTGTTTCTGGTGGTGAGGTCGTATTTATAGCTGTCCACGTCAGCAGATATCCGTATAAGTGGTGATGATGTGATCTTCAATCTGGGATGCAGCTGTTTTCGTCACTTCTGTATGTAGTTCACCATTTGTAAGCTGTTCATATGCCAAGCTGTTGTATGTGTCCCTCGAGATGACGCACAATTCTTTCCCCTTTTTGGAAGGAAGTCATACGAGGTCCTTTTCTCGCATGTTGTTTAGGTTGAGGTCATCTTTCCTGGAGAGGTTAGGTCTTATGATTCAGTAATATGCTAAAAATAGACTGCTCAAGTCTGGAGAGTGTGAGGTCAAGCTATCGGTTGATAGGCTGTGGAGAGAGTGGGTGGTCTAAGTGTTATATAGAACATTGAGTGTTGTTCATTGCAGTAGTAGTGTTGTTGTCAATGGCGTTGTTTATTACTGAGCGCCATTTAAGTTGGTAGGTAGCTTGGCAATATCTGGCTATAAATTGATATTATCACAACCACCTCAATCTCAAGAAGAAACGCCTGAATGAAAATACCTATAGTTTTTTGCAACTGACCACTAATTCCCCAAAATAAAATGTGCATAAAATATCTTCTCAAGTTTTATATTGTTAACGTGAACCTAATATGTCTGTATCATTTGAAGGTGAGTTTATATATATTACTTATGTATATTGCTAATCTATTTAATGCATTTAGTGTTAATTTATATGAAGAGAGTAAGAGACATATCATCAAATATATAGCTATGCATACAGATATAAAAAAGAAAATTTCGCTCAACATGGCTGAATATAATACATGTAATCTGAGCTTTTCGAATATTAATAATAACATTCGATTCGTTTGCAATTTTGCAAACAAGCCGCAATTTTATAGCCATGTCAGTAGAATGAACACTTTATTCTTGCTCTTATGTTGGCATGCGAAAAGAACTGCAGACACTAATGTTTCTGGGTATCAACATTCATTAGTACAGCTCACTGTTCACCTGCCAAACTGTCAGAGCTAGTAAAAATATATGCTATTTTCAAAAATACATTGACTGATCGGCCTGATTTGCATATTGGCAGATTGGCTGATCAGTCAGATCTGCATATCAGCAGATCCACTGATCAGCCATATTTGCATATCTGCAGACTGGCCAGTGCGCATGTATAACTTATGCATATGCATGAACTCTTAAAGCTCGGGATTATTGCACCGTGAGAATTCGTTATTTGAATGTAAATACCCAGGACAAGCACTTATAATGATGTATTACCTAGGCTTCTGTCTTTTCATTTTAGAAAGATTACTGTATAGCCAATATGGGTAGAGAAGCTCTATGAATTAATGGTAATATATTATCGAAAATGTTAAACCACATTCTTATGACACATTTACATGGATATATTCATATTATTTTCGTTGTATAACAATAAATTTAAGAAGGAAATAGCATCTGTTAAAATGTGTTGTATATGCAGCTGGTAAAATAAGTGAAAATGAAGATACGATGTCATCATTTTTTTTGTTGACGTCAACGCGCACTGACAGATATCTTGTAGAACACATAATCGTAGCAAAATCTGCTTTTCACAAGAACACAATGCAGAGTTCGACAAATTACGATGGCATTAGAAAAGGTCACTTGCGAGAATGTAATCAGAACTTTGGATTGGCCTTTGACTTCATCTCAAATACATTTTTATCGTTATTGTATGTGCGATGGATTCTGACAAAAATATGCAACATTCACATAAATTGATTGTTTGATGTCCTGTTCCTTGAAATAATACGCAATTACACACGCAGTCAAGCATACATGCATAGATTAGTGTAATGAGGGTTAGACTCGAAATTGTGAGGATGGGAATTCGATTACTGAAACGGTAGTGTGTTTTTAATTAAAACACTTAATTTGTCAATAATCACGCTTAAAATGTGATAGAAATGAATTGCAAATTCCATGATGCCAAGCTGTATCAGACATTGCCTTTCCCTTGGTCAACATCGGTGACGTAGAGAAGCGAGATCGGTATGCATGGGCGACTGCTGATTTGCAGCAAGTAAACTTGTCGCGTCTTTTTCTTCGAGTGTGTGGGGGGGGGGGGGGGATTCTGAATGCGATTCCCCTAGCCATTCGTGAGAAAAGAAGATTTTACGATATGAATACACACACACACATATATATATATATACACATGTATACATATATATACATATGTATATATATACATATATATACATATATATATATATATATATATATATATATATATATATATATATATATAAAATATTAATTCAAAATATTAACAAAGTAGATATTCTTGTGATCAATTATATTTTATTATACATATTTCAGAGGTACTGAGTTAAGTTCAACAGTAAGTCCTCATCAGATAAAATAAAATGATACATGACATACACTGACATAGTAGATAGTTAAGATTCAGTCATGGTAGTGATTAACTTATGACAAAACTCAATATGTATACCCTAATATTGAGAACATGAGATAACATAATACAACAATAGAGAGGATGCGTGTAATAGAGTATAAGAAATGCATGGCATCAATATAATAGTTATAAATATTTTTTAAATAAAAAAAAAACTACTGGAGAAAGAGGAGGAAACAGTTGATGTGATAATATATTTAGTAGGTGGCTTGAAAAAAACAGATGAAAGATGATTAAAGAGAGAGAGAGAGAGAGAGAGAGAGAGAGAGAGAGAGAGAGAGAGAGAGAGAGAGAGAGAGAGAGAGAGAGAGAGAGAGAGAGAGAGAGAGAGAGACAAAGGGGAGTAATTTATGTTCAATTTCATATACACATATTTCCATATAAGCAACACAAGTCCAGAATAATATATTTGGCGGTTAATTTTCAAAAATATTTAATTTAAGTTATTTCAGGATAATGAATAATATTTTAGGTTGTAAAAGTTAATATGTATTTGTATTAATATTATAATATAATTATGTTTAATTTCTTAAATTCAAATTTTATGAAAACAAATTTAAAGGATTTACGAAACACGAGAAAGCGAATATATATATAATATTTTATATCCTCACGAATTGAATTCTTTAAACATTAAGACCTTAAACTAGAGGTAGAAAGTGGTACCAAAACAGTTAATTCCCTTGATATTACCCTTAACTTAAACTCTGGTTTTTATTACCCTTTCCATAAGCCCATTGAAAACATAAATTACGATAATTATTACTCTAATCACACTAAATCTGTGAAAAAAGCAATTGTAAATAGCGTACAAAAACGCATAAATGGAATATCTGCCAATTAATCAACATTCGATGAAAATGCAGGATATTACAATGATGCGCTAACAAAGGCAGGTTATAAAAATAATATAGAATATATAGACACTAATAATCCGAGTCTTAATCATGATTAAAATAGTGGCATATATAAACAAAATTCTATAAATTCTAATAATTGTAATTCCAACAACTGTACTGAAAAGAACCAGAACTAAATCAGTTATATGCCCCCCCCCCCTGCTTCTGTAGCAGTAAGAACACCAATAGCTAATATATTTTCTAAAGCTTTAGATAGTTCATTCCCTAGTCAACATTAATACCACTCCATATTTAATAGTTACACACTTAAACTGTCTTATTTGACACACACACACACACACACACACACATATATATATATATATATATATATATATATATATATATATATATATATATATATATATATATATATTAGAATATGTATTACGAAATATTATGAGATATGTAATACATGAATGATAAGTTTCAGACACTTATTGCTTTGTAATTTATTATTATTAATTGGATACTACAATTACATCAAACACAGATTTGCGTGTATACTGACATCGAGTGCTTGTTCCAGTTTCCAGTTTCCAGCAATATATACTGACCGATATTTGTGACTGCAAATATAATAATGCAATGATTGATTAACAAGACATAACATTATATGAATATATGGGTGTGTGTTGTGTGTGCTTTCATATTTGTTTGCATGCGCATGCATATGTGTGTATGTGCTTATACATTGGGTACCGCATTCTACAAATAAAAACACCCGCACGATTTATGTTACAGTACATAACTTTTGACCATATTCTGTTTCTCATTTCTCATTTTGTCCTATATTCTCAATTGTATTACATCGTTGTTTGTTAGTCGTCTGCGCATTTGAATATGTGTATGTATAAGTGTACTCCGCTAGGCCCTTCGTGCTTCCGCGTTACATAATACTTAGTAATGTTATTCGATTCGTTATAAATGCTCATTTTTCATAGACAGTCTCGATTCTAGAAATATGTAGACATAATTCTAATAGGTGCCCTGACATCTTCTGCGAGTAGACTACATTTGCAAATTATTTTGATATAAAGATATGGCTCTTTGTATGGAATATTCAGTTGTAGTACTGTATGATAGGGAGTAATCATCCTAATATAAATACCTTTAATACATCATGATAGATTAGACTGTATTTAAAATTGGAAACTGGATATAAATACATAACCGTCTTATAAGTGTTTCAATGGAGACGCCTTATAATGTATGTTAGAACAATGAATTTAGTTATAGAAATCAGCTAGTTACCTCCCCTTACGCATTAACTCCCCTTAATTACACACATACTTTCGGATAATAAACAGCTGTAAATTCTCGCAGCAGAATCAACCTATTCTATAAAATTGGATTAAATAACACCGAGCCGCAATAAGCTAAAATAATTTAATTTAATGCATCAAATATTCAATAAGGAATCATCGTTACTTATGTTATGGATGTAAAAAACTATGTATACTTTTCCTGAATGTGAAAATGGTGGTGGATACGAAAACCATAACTTTCTTTTGCTTATCATTTTTTATTTTTATTTTTCTGCACACATACTTTTTTTATTATGAACAAACATTAACTTACCACTACAACCTCTATAATACTCTTACTTACCCGCTTAAAGTGCTTGTATTACATGTAACACCCTGCCGCACAATAATCATATATAAATGAGACAAACTTGCATGCCCCACGTGAAACTAACGCATACACTAACTACTACATCTGACTAACAAACTATCCTCTTGCATTATCTATGTTAACTGCCGAATGTATTTTCATGTTGTATTTTAATTTTGTTTTGATTTTGAATTTGAATTGCTATACAGAAATAATATAGTATAATGTATGTCACTCCACTGTACATCAATATATACATATGTATATGTATGTCTCTTGCGTTGGAAAGGAGGTCAATTATGTGTACAAACATTGAAAAATGGTCCGAAAACGCCAAGCCTACGTTTGGATGAAACAATTATGACTGAATAAATGCTTTGAACATAGCATTGATTCTTGTGAATTCTATATATACATACACACACACACACACACACATATATATATATATATATATATATATATATATATATATATATATATATATATATTAATTTTGCGAGGTTTTTGATATGAAATCGTGTGTCGAAACAAATATCGTTTTACATGGAGAGGGTCATATTTGTGTAATAATATTGCCAGAATTAATAACAGAACACACTCACTGTTTGGTTGGTTTTCGCTTCTGTGACTTTTATATCGGTTATTTAAATTTATTCGGTCCTCAATGTTACCATTGACTGACCAACGGTCAAAAATACAGATACAAATATAGACACAAACACACATATATATATGGCAATATTGAGGACCGAATAAATTAAATTAACCGTTATAAAAGACAAAGAAGCGAAAACCAACCAAACAGTGAGTGTGTTCTGTTATTAATTCTGGCAATATTATTACACAAATATATATATATATGTGCAGTGTGGTTAAGTACATTTGGGTATCTTTGATTGAGTGTATGTGTATGTAGATATGTGCATGTGTGTGCCCCAATACAAACATGTACGCTCATACATGTTTAGAATATTGTCTGAAAATATGGTGCATTAATTCATGAAATATGAAATTATAAAATGATATAATAAGTTTCCCCATTCTGTTGAACTATGCGTATTATATTAGAATTGTGTTAGTAAATCTAGGATGTGATCCTCTTATATAATGTACCAAGGGAATTAACGACATAAATATGAACAGTACACATCCAATATGTGTCCACAAATACCATATATCATTATATATTATGATATCATACGTAGAATAATAATAAATGTTGCATATACACACATACACCGATACCCACCCATACACACACACATACACACGTACACACACATACACACACACACACACATATATATATATATATATATATATATATATATATATATATATATATATATATATATATATATATATATACGTATATTTATATATTTATATATAAATATATATATTTACATATATAAATATGTATAAATATATATATTTACATATATAAATATGTATAACTACACACATATATATATATGTAAAATAATCGAATTTAGAAAGCCATTGTCTCACCTACCATATTTATATTGGGAGACTACGTAATTGCTGCCGTTTCACAGCTCCTCATATACTCAATTTATTGGCAATATATCTTATCAACATTATTTATTAGACAATGTCTTGGAATATATGTTATCATACGGGAATTAATTTGTTTTAAAGCTTGTTGGCACGCTATATAATATATCAATATCTAAATAATCGTTTACAAATATTATGAAACGGCGTGAGAAACATACTTCTTTAGCTTAAATGCATTTTATTACATTGGTTTTGTATCATGGTCAACTTAAACAATTTCCAATATATTTTGTGACGTCGTTATGCTTTAATCTCTAACATTTGGTGCAGTTTGTCATAAATCATTAATACTTTATTATTTATTGTTTTATATATGATTATACTGGACTTCCTTGGATTTAGAAACAACGAATCCTATACTGAGCAGACCTAATATCAATTTCATTCAAAGCCTCACAATCACATTTTCGAAGGTTTGGCTATATTGTCGTTCGGCGCCAATAATTATTCATAAATGTTAGGGGATAATTTCCAGTTACATATTTTGATATATATACATGGCCGAGTAAACCCATACTTACTATAAACCTTATTAGATCTAAGTGAAAATGTTTAGATAAAAGATTACCAAATTTGGCTCGTTTCATATAATATGTGAAGCTGATTTGCGGGGAAACTATCTGCTATTTCCATACCGTTTTTCCTATTAGACCATCTTTATTATGTTTTTTCAATTAAATGGAAGGCTGTATGGATCATGAAATTCTTTCTCGACAAAACCTGATTTTCAAACAAAATTAACAGTTTTCCATTCGTTCTGAAAGTTCCTCACAGTAACTATTCAATTCACATTTCAGATGTAAATTATTTAATTTGTGGTGCTTTCAAATTATTTATGTTTTCTTACTGGAAAAATTGACGAAGGAATTTCACGATTCAGCTGAAATGAATTTGAAACACAAATGTCTTAAATACATATGCGTAGTACATGAAACTTTCAAGACAATTTAAGTAATTATATCTATAATGAAATGCATACAAATATTGCTTTGATGTCGATATCTAACTCACTTTTAATATAATCGACCTTCTGCCATTTATTTTAATATGTATAATTTTTTGTTATTCTTAATGTCGTTCAAACACAACCGAAATGGCTTTATATATTATTTCTCGAGTATCGTAAGGAGCGGAATACCCCCTCCTAGAAAGGCTATCTATTGTTCACATTAGAAATGTTTTTCTTTAGAAATCGTATTCCATTACTTACGAAAGTTTCCTGTGTTTTCCATTTTGAAATAATTCTATTGTTGTCTGCCATTCTCGTTTCCTCCGAATCTATTTCTTTGTTTACTTAGTGGTTGCACTTTCCTTTTTGCTAGACATTATCTATTTCTTTTTCTGTTAAAACCTTCCTATATTTACTATATATTAATATAACACTTTTTGGACAGCAACATTTCACCATGTCTTCATGATTCTTCTGTTGTTTTTAATAATCTGCCTATTGAAACTGGTCTTTATAAGATTGTTCAACGTTACATAATGGGAATAAAGTTAAGAAAAGACATATCCGTTTGTCTCTGAAGCAGTCCCGATATTTCGCTGGTCCTCAAACTCAATTTCAAATTACGCAATGGGATAATGTAGCTGGTATTGCTTTTATATAACTACTCATATAACCTTCGGATCTAGTTGTCGAAACGGCCGGAGCCTAGCCGTCCTTGTCCTGACACTTTTCCTATATATATATATATATATATAGGAACAAGTAAGACCCCGACGGCTGAGCTCAAGCCGTTTCGACGGCTAATTCTGGACTATTACCCACTCTACTACCCTAAGTATTGAGTACTTTGATGCGTTATGGTCCACCTGGTTCCTTACCACATTTCCTTCGTTATATATATATATACATATATATATATATATATATATATATATATATATATATATATATATATATATATATATAGAGAGAGAGAGAGAGAGAGAGAGAGAGAGAGAGAGAGAGACATGTGTGTACGCGTTTGTGAGTGTGTCTGTGTTTTTGTATGTGTGTATATGCAGGATATTCGTAGATAAAATACAAAGGGAAAACTGTTTGTATCGTGTACAATATGATTTATTTATTGTACGTTAATATTCATAAACATACAATGTATTGGGGACCTTAGGTGTCGCGATCCCGTTCTGTTACCCACTGTATAGCGCATGTGTATTTCTGAAGATGACCTCTGTCTTTTGAGAGCCACTACACCATTATACAATCTAAGTTATAACTAGCACTTGAAACTTACATTTTATGAAAATTGACCTTATACCAATATCATACATTCACCTTATACCAATATCATAATTACTGTATAAGGGGACAATACAGTACATATAGGAGAAGGATGATTATGATCAATTGTTAAACAATATTTTTGAACGACATCGGCTGTTTACGAAATCTAATAAAACGCTAATACAGATTACCCAGATGTGTTTACACCGTCATTCCTATGGACATCGATGAATCTAAATATGCATTTCTCAGAGTAAAATTACGAATTTCCTATGTAACTGGCACCGTTTTAACATCTGATAAATGGTTGATTTATCCACGTAATACCAGTTACACATATTGAGGAATCTACCATATTGATGAATAATGACATGGATATATTTATGAGAATGTAACTGAAATCTATCTACACTGTGTATACATCACCTGAAGTCCAAATCGAAACAACTGCCCTGTATCTGTGTAATGTAAAACATTTGAGTCCTAACGTATACTGAAGCTCATGCTGAAGAAATTGATCGCAGAATATTGTTGACCTAGCCTATTGATGAATAGGCCTATCATGTAAAGCATGTGTATGTCGATGCCCATGAATCTCACAGGAAAAGGTGTAAGTGTTGCAAAATGTATTAACATAAGACATAAATAAAGTATGAAATGATGTAATACAGAGATGGATTCCTGTTGTAATCAGCCGGTACTGTGATAATGTGGTATTTGTAAAGGAGGACACCTGTCGCACTTGTTATTTGCATTTGTTCTGATCGTACTCACACTGATACTGCGTTGTGGGAATACTTCATATCACTTTTGGAAAAGCAATGGCAAAATCTATCAGATTTTATTCATGGGTGATCTCAAGCGTATTGCCTAGCATGATGATGAGGTCGATAATCTCTACCAAATTTTGAAGTAAAAGAAATAATACTTTCAAAATATGCATTTCTAATTATAAAAATGTGTATATATCATGATGCAATATAGAGTGCAAGTAAATTCATGGAAAATGAGGCACAATACAAATACCTACGTATATACAGAAGTAGATCAAATAAAGCAAGGTTAAATGAAAGACAACATTCACACACATTTTATAAGATGTGTTTGTAAAAATCTTGATTCACAAGTTGAATAGAGAGAATATGATATATCAATTTTAATTTCGCGGGAAATATAAATAATACGTTTATGTACCGGTATTTCATTAGGAGTCAATTCAGAATTGACGGAAACAATAAAAAAAAAATGTATGTGATCAATTATGGACATGTGGGTCGGATGTATGTAACAAGAGCCATAGGTGGTAAAATATTACTTGAAAACAAAATGATTTAGCCTCCTAGGAACATAGCAAATAATATGTATATGGTAACACGACAGGGTAGCTGTGATAATTCATTTGTGAAACGTTCAGAACTGTTTAGAATAAGAAGATTGTAGGATTATATAGATCTTTCGAATACCGACGGATACAATCATATAATTAGAAGAAGAAGAAGAAGAAGAAGAAGAAGAAGAAGAAGAAGAAGAAGAAGAAGAAGAAGAAGAAGAAGAAGAAGAAGAAGAAGAAAGAGAATGAGGAGAAGAAGAAGGATGATAATTGTTTCTACTTTTGATACAAGCCCAGTAGGCCTTCATTTTTTCGACCCCGTAATAATGAAAGGCAAAGCTAAACTCGGCGGGATTTTACTTAGAACGTAACGGGCCATAACTCTATGATTTATCATTAATTACTTAGTAGAAGTAGAAGTATGGTTTCTAATATAGGCAAAAAGGCAGCAATTGTGGGCTAAGGGAAAGTAAATTGAATCGACCCTTGTTGATGACTTGTGATTTTACTTTGTCAACTGCTTAAAAATAAAAGATGCCAAAGGTAAACTAGGCGGAATTTTAACTGAGATCATAAAGAGACGAAATTATATGCTGCAAAGCATGGTGTCCGACGTTCTACCTATACTGCCAATCCATCGCCATCGATAACTATATGAAACTATCATCTTTATCATCAATACATGATCCACCATATGTTGAATTATGATCTGCTGCATTGCGTGTTCGACAATATAAGACATACTATTCTAATTTTCATCAGCTTTGTGAAGTGTATAAGGCTGATGGTGTGGTGGAAGATGTTGATAATGATTATGATGACGTGTGGATGATGATGTTAGTAACTGTGAAACTGTTGGGTATGCCGATGTTCAGGAGGACGTTGTTCAGGATGGATTCCCTTATGACGTTGGATTGTTTTTATTTTTATTAGTAACGCATCATAGTTGCTAAGTCTATATTGGAATTAGACCTGTGCAGGTTTTTACAGAATTTGTTTTCCACGGATCTAACTATGATCGTGAAATATAAGTAACACGAACCTAGCATCTAGCATATCGTCGAATTCATATATCAGTAACATTAGAAGGTTACAAACGTACTTCAATAGACAAAGGTTATTGCTTTATAAAGTATCACTTTGGAAGATATTCCCCAATGCTGTAACACACTAATCTTAGTTCACATGTGTAGAACACATAATTGATTTAGAATTGTGTACACCTCAACAGGAAAGCTAACTTAATATTAGAATTATTATAAATTAAAAGTTTTACTCTTCGTTTTTCATTCTAGCATATATTAGATTTAATATTCCGTACAACTGTTCAATATAGATTTTTGAGAATTATACCTGAAACTAAGTTGAGAAAAGTGGATCGAGAATTAAGAAAACACATATAAACAATCTAAAACACGTGTTCATATGTATATATATATATATATATATATATATATATATATATATATATATATATATATAGTTACGTAATAAACAACAAGGCAATTATTTCATTTAACAGTGGTTTCTAGAATGCAAACAAATCTGGGTTTCAACCATCAAATGAATAAATCGTGGTGTATTTATTGACATTGGATTTTTAAAACAAAAATATAATATATATGGATGTGAGGCTGGGAAAGGAAGAAGGAAAGGAAAAAATAAACACACATAAACACACACACATACACACACCCATATACACACATATACAAAACACGTATATATATATTTACATACACACATATATATATATATATATATATATATATATATATATATATATATATATATATATATATATATATATATATATATATAATGTATAATAAACAATAACATATAATTACCTCATTACCAGAGGTTTCCCGAATAAGACGAATACGAAAGAAAAGTCCTCATTCGTTCGTCGGACAAGGCAATATAAAACATAGTGAAATATTTGGAAAGTCTCTTCAAGAAATGCAAAAAAATTAAAATATATGTATATATATGTATAAATAAAGGTAATGCAATAGACATATAAAATATATAAAAAAATATAAGGAAATACAGTTAGGTTGTGTGTATATGTATGTATATACACTCACAAATGTACATATGTATGTATGTACAAATGCGTGTGTATGGTGAAAATGTGTGCGTAATTACATATATGAGGGCAAGTATATTTGTGTATATGTAACCACAAATACGGATATAATCTAGTTGACACGAATCCAGAAGTAGGTATTAGATACACATATGCGTATGAAAGTACGCGTATAAACACACACACACGCGCGATCACTTATATGCGGAAGATAAAGGGGGAAGGGAGTGTAATGGTTAAAAGAATGTGTCATTCTCGATATATTTATAAAAATTAAACAATATGTGAGAAAGAAAAAAATATTAAATGAAAGAGAAAGTAGTCAATTAACACTAGAGAAAAGAAAAGTAAAGAAAAGAAAAGAAGTTACACGCGCACATAGACATATATCTATAAAAAACATATATCTATAAAAAAATATATATATACACGCAATACATACGGACAAAAGCGTATGCATGCTTACATACATACACAGGATGCACGCATACATATACATACATATCGCCCCATGTTTATCTAATCACACGTCCGTACGCGACGACTGTATATATATATATATATATATATATATATATATATATATATACACGCACACATACCTACCCACACATACAATACATATATACACACATACACACAAACATATTAACGTAGATTGACCCGCTTACACGCGCACATATAAATAAGTATGTAAAAAACATAGATGTAAAAAAAAAGATATAAAAACATACATACATACACATATATATACACGCACGCACGCGTGCATATGGAGGCGTTCGTGTACATATACGGAACGTATACACACATAAAGATACTCAGACACATAGATACAGGGTGTAATATTGACACTAAGCTTTCCAGTGTTAATTTCCTAGATATAAACCTAGATTTGCCTACTGCTTCTTATAACCATACCATAAACCTAATGAACATTTAAAATATATAAATAAAGGCTCTTGCCATCCTCCTATAGTTTTTAAAAACCTTATCCCTAATATTAGACGTAGGTTCTCGACCCTCTCTTCCTCAGGAGCTATTTTCAATATGGCATCCCACTACTATAATAAAGCCCTCCAAAATAGCGGATTCAGCGAACCGATTAAATACATACCCAACTATACTAACTCTTTTAAACATAAAAATAGGAAAAGAAAAATAATCTGGTTCACACCCCCTACTCTCTAGCAGTTAAAACTAATGTAGGCAAAACATTCCTAGCGCTCTTAGATAAACATTTCCCTAGAACACATAGATACTATAAGATCTTTAATAGATACTGTGTCAAAATTAGCTACTCCTGCGGTCCCCCTATTACATCTTATATCATTAACAAAAAATCACCTAGAGAACATCAAAATTGCTCCTGTAGAGTCAAAAGTGAATGCCCATTACAAGGTAAATGCAACACCAATGCCATTGTATATGCGGCTAAAGTGACATCCACCAGCAACAAACAACCAACCACCAGTGAACGATATGTGGGTAAGACACAAGACAAATTCAAAACGCGTTATTACTCACATGCCGCATCCTTTCGACATCCAGAAAAAAGATTCACAACAGCTCTGGCTAGCAGAATATGGGATTTGAAAGACCAAGGTATCCAATATAAATTGGATTGGTCAAATTTGAACCAATCTAAAGAATATGCAAGAGGAACAAGAAAATGCACACTCTGCATAAATGAAAAATATTGGATTTTACAAAACCTTAAATCACCAAACACGTGCCTAAATACAAAGACATACATTTTCACCAGTTGCCCACACATGAAATCACACTTGCTTTCCAGCTCATATAAACTTAACTCACTTTCAGTTACTTATCATCCATAAGCTCTTATTCTTCACTTAAATTATTCTCTTTAAAGACTACTCTTTCTGATTTACTTTCATTTTTAACCTTATTATTAATTTTATTTTTATTTTTATTTTTATTTTTATTTTTATTTTTATTTTTATTTTTATTTTTATTTTTACTTCACATCCACCAGTACCCCCCCCCCCTTTATTCTTCGATTAAACTTACCTAATATCTTCACTTTCCACATTTTACTTACCTATTTTCTTTACTACCTCATTACATAGGTCACTTGCGTTTTTCACTCCAGATATTTTCTGTTATTTCACAGTCAATTTGATATTTTTATATTTGTACTCATTTATTCGTAAGGCTGCCTTACACCCTGTATCTATGTGTCTGAGCGTCTTTCTGTGTGTATACGTTCCGTATATGTACACGAACGCCTCCGTATGCGTGCGTGCGTGTATATATATTTGTATTTATGTATGTTTTTACATCTGTGTTTTTACATCTATGTTTTTTACTTTCTTATTTTTACGTGTGTGCGTGTAAGCGGGTCAATGTACGTGAATATGTTTGTTTGTACGTGTGTATATATGTAGTGTATGTATGGGTATGTATGTGTGCGTGTATATATATATATATATACTGGTAACATGTATCCCAGTACAACCTGTCTCATGGTCGGGTCGTTGGCGACTAAACTGGCAACCCCACCAAGGTTTCTTGGTGAGGAGGGTGACTTTGGACATCCTGCAGGACTAAAAACAAAACCTGTCAAAGGGCAAAGGAGCTCTTAAGAGTCAATGGCCATCCAAAATCACCGGGAGAGATGACCCCTTTAGCCTTAGTCAAGGCAGAATTCTAGGAGAAGGAAAACTCTGATATAACACCTGCAACCCTGATGGTATCCAATGATGTTGACTTGTTCTTCTTTTTGGTAAATAGCATCTTGGTTAAGAGAGTGGGACTGGCTTTGTGCAGTGCCTTTGCTCACTATAAAAGCTTCACGGCACAGGCATTGCTTTATATCTGGAGATCTCTCTGCACTTGTCCTCACATGGGCCCAGCACTATGTGTCAATAATTGTCCTACCATGGGCCTAGCACTATGTGTCAATGATTGTCACAGGTGTAGTGTTTGTACCAGAGGTTTCAAGTCGCTGGCTGGACTAAAAAGTCACACTCGTTCAGCGCTTCGGTAGGGGTTATCCTACATGGATGTAAAGTAGTGGCCGTACTCGAAAACGAGTTGGCAGCCACCATATATATATATATATACAGTCGCGTACGTACATGTGATTAGATATGCATTGGGCGATATGTATGTATATCTATGCGTGCATCCTGTGTATGTATGTACGCATGCATACGCTTTTGTCCGTACGTATTCATGTATATATATTTTTTTTATAGATATATGTGTATGTACGCGTGTATCTTCTTTTCTTTACTTTTCTTTTCTCTAGTGTTAATTGACTACTTTCTCTTTCATTTAAACATTTTTTTCTTTCTAACATAATGTTTAATTTTTATACATATATCGGGAATGACACTTTCTTTTAAATATTACACTCCCTTCCCCCTTTATCTTCCGCATATAAATGATCGCGCGTGTGTGTGTGTTTATACGCGTGCTTTCATACTCATATGTGTATCTAAGACCTGCTTCTGGATTCGTGTCAACTAGATTATATCCGTATTTGTGGTTACATATACACAAATATACTTGCCCTCATATATGTACTTACGCACACATGTTCACCATACACACTCATTTGTACATACATACATATGTACATGTGTGAGTGTATATACATACATATACACACACCTAACTATATTTCCTTATATTTTTTTATATATTTTATATGTCTATTGCGTTACCTTTATTTATATATATATATATATATATTTTATTTTTTTTGCATTTCTTGAAGAGACTTTCCAAATATTTCAATATGTTTTATATTGCCTTCTCCGACGAACGAATGAGGACATTTCTTTCGTATTCGTCTTATTCGGAAAACCTCTGGTAATGAGGTAATTATATTGTATTGTTTATTATACATTAAATTTTGCTCTGGTACTTACATAGAGCACTCTTCACTCCTATGACTTTTTCAATTTTCAACGGAAACTTCAATACACATATATATATATATATATATGTATACATACATACACATATACATACTCGTACACATACACATACATATACATATACATACACACATATATATCCACATATCCATACATCCACATACACACAAATAAACAAAGACACATATATATATATATATATATATATATATATATATATATATATATATATATATATATATATATATATGTATATATATATATATATATACGTGTGCATATATATATGTATATATATATATATATATATATATATATATATATATATATATACATAGGCACGCACACACAGATACACACACACACACACACACACACACATAAACACATATGTATATGTATATACACGATACAATTATTCCAACAGGTACGTAACTCGACGCAAACCCAAGTTTCCTTAGCGTTCTAGATAACGCCAATTTCTCAATTCATCTTTTCACTCTGGACTAATTTCATGGGTGTCTTCTTATATATACAAGTTATAATCATAAGGAGAGGAATTAGTAACTCCAATTTTTAAATTATAGTGGCTTGCAAAGTATTTCTGTGTAACATAGGAAGCAGAAATCTAGTAAAGATTCATTAAAGGCGGCTAACATATGTCCACGTTGCAGATAATTGTAGTAGAATTTATAAAGACATTCTATTGTTTTGTATGATTTCGGTTGAAGAAATCGAAACAAATAATTAAGCATCACTTATTAGAAAGTGTGTTTCTGAGAATATTGCTTTATTCGCCTGTACATAACTAACACGATCCATTAATCTAGGGCCTGGACTTTAAACGTACCCTACATATTTTAGAAACATCCATACCTCCCTCATTTAGATGCTATAATTGCCTTTCTACATTTGAATCAGCATGCTACATGAAAATTGAGCATCATTTTAGGCTTTGTAGCCTACTGGGAAATATGTATCTACGAGTGTTAGGCATTTTAAACACATTAACGTTTCCGTTGAGAGGTTATAGTGATTATATATATATATATATATATATATATATATTTTTTTTTTTTAAATAGATGTGTAACACACGAGTCGTAAACGGAAAAGAAAATGCTGACTAATTGTTCCTAGTGAAAAATAGTTTAATTAGGAATAAGTAAAAATTAGTACTAAGTATTGGTTATTATTCAGATTTAGTTTTAAGTTTTACCGCTTGCGCATTTTTAATGCTTTTCAAAAATAATTTTGAGATAGAGCGCCCGTGATGTTTGCTCTAATCTGATTAGTTTTGGAAATTCTACCTGTTTTATGTGAACAGAGTGGCTCCAGAGGTATTAAAATAGGTTTCGCGACAATTCGTGTTGCAAAAATGATTGTCGTCAAAACAATTTTGATTGGTCGGTAGAGGTCACGTGAATGTTAAAATTGATTTTGCGCCAAATGTAAGTTTGTCGAAGAATGTCCCTTTTCGCTTGATTGAGAAGTCACTGAAAAATAAGTGTTTTAAGACAAATATGTGTGTGCGTGTGTGTGTGTATTAATGAGATGCATTGTTGTGATAATGGGCTGTAGGGATGTGTGTGTGTGAATTGCAGTCATGTTGAAAGGTCAACAGTTCAGGTGCCTATTAAGACAAATAAGTGTGTGTGTGTGCGTGTGTGTGGGTGTGTGTGTAGCAGAGTAATTCGTGGTAGAGGGATCGGTCAGTAGGAATGTGTCTGTACGTTTGTGGGGGATATTTTAACATGTTGAAATATATATTTCAGCTCTTGTCTTATACGGAGAAGTGTGTGTGTGTGTATGTCTATTTGTATGTTAGTGTACGGTTGTGTATGTGTGTGTGTATATGTGTGTATGTGGGGGTGGGGGGGCAGTATTTTTGTAATACTGGTAAAAATGGCGTACATTATTCGATATTTTCAGCAAAAACGATTCTCTCAAGAGAACATCAAAAACATTAATAATGCTTTCTTTAATAATAATACTGCTTTCTTTATCAAAAACATTAATAATAAAAGGTGTGAAATGATATGTAGTATTGTCATAACACCAAGGTGTGTGTGTGAGTGTCCAGATTGTACGTACTGCAAGGGGAATTCATTAGGCCCTGCCGTATTGGAATACTTGTGTTCAAATAAGTTTGCGCCCATCAGTGTGCAATGCATGTGTGCGTATATGTATGTGTGTCGGCACGTTTATATCTATAGACATCAAAAGGTATGCAAAAGGTATCAAAAGGTATGCAAATTTGTGTATGTTTGTGTATGTTTGTGTTGCACCATAGAACATGTGTGTCTACGTATGTCATTGTGTTTATATGTGGATAGAGATATATGTAGGATGTATGCTGATGTAGGTATGTATTTTCACGTGTGTATGTTGTGGGTTCGTCTTAGGGAGAAGTGTTTAGACGAGGTCTGTATTTGTTAATAAAGTGAGATTCCTTGCTGATGCGCTGAGTGTGGGTGGCATTATCTTCAAATGTGTAGAGGGGAAATATTCTAAAGTTTGGACGATTTTGGAATCAATATGTTCACTCAGTGATATTTTCCTGTATTCCCTTATTTTAATTTGCGATCTATGGACAATCATGCGTTGGCGAAGCTGTCTTTGGTCTGGTCTATATATTGTTCTCGACAACCTGAGCAAGTTAATACATATATTAGATTTTCTGATGCGCATGTGAAATTGTGTTTTACTATAAAACGTTGTCCGTCTCTGAAATATAATTCCGAAACTTCTATTAGGTTGAGGCATATGCCACAGTTGGGTCTATCGCATTTTTTTACTGTGGGTTTCGTTGTTGTGGTTGGCAGTACTTTGGCATGTGTTAACATGTTTTTCATTGACTTAGATTGTCCTTTGCTCTTAAAACTGAAACAGAATACTAACCAATAATTATTACTAAGTTTTACTTATTCCTAATTAAACTATTTTTCACTGGGAGCAATTTGTCTGCATTTTCTTTTCCTTTTGCCAATATATATATATAAATATATATATATATATATATATATATATTGTTATATATATATATATATATATTGTTATATATATATATATATATTGTTATATATGGGGAGGGTCATATAATTATATTGTTATAATATTGCCGGAAATAATAACAGAACACACTCACTGTCTCCTTTGGGTTAGGTTTCGCTTCTGTATATTTTATATCTCCATAGTTAATTTATCTAACAATCAATATTTATCAATGATTGACCAATGGTTAAACATACATATATAAACATATATATATATATAGTCTATCAAATTTATTTTGTCACACATCTGTGCCATCATCATTGGATCTCTTATGTTTCCCTCATGTTTCTTTACGTTGTATTGTAATGTCTACGACATTTTTATTTAAGTATGTGTATATGTGTATGTATATATATATATATATATATATATATATATATATATATATATGTGTGTAGAAAGTGAATAAACTTGTAGAACAATAAAACTATGAATTTATCAGATAAGTAGCACTCAACAGTTGATAGAACTGGAGTATCATTTTCTATAAAAGGCAGATTTTTGTGTCTGTATGTATGTTTCAATTTTATACATTTACACAATTCCAAAAATATTGAATGAATAATTAAGCAGAATGTTTACAAATATTCTAACTTGGGTCATGGACGATCTTATTGGCTAAAAAATGCCACAATTACGGAAAAATCGTTTTATTTCAACAATCGATGATTTCTCCTCTCTCATATGATATACGTTTCCTATATCTACTCCCATTCATCACCTCCCCTTAAAATTGCTACCTTCTCTTATAAGTGTTTGTGAAAAAGAGAAACATTGAAAAAAACATATACACACATATATCTGGGTACATACACACACATATATGTTGGTATGGTTACGATTGACGTCATAGAAACAGGAACGCGGGAATTTCAATCAATCAACGCATACACAGTTTGTTTTAGAAATAACAATAGCATATAATGATAAAGAGATCGGCCTTACACTTTCAAACTAAATGTTTCTGTATAAGTAACTTTAACCCTTTATTTTCGACATAAAAATACACACATACGTACAAATACCTGTACATTTTTTTTTTTGGGGGGGGGCTTTATTTTCAATCTGTTTACATTCAATTATCAGCCTTATACATTCAAAGTCAATTTTTATTTTGAAGTAAATTTCAACCTTTAATACATACATACATACATACATACATACATACATACATACATACATACATATACACACATACATACAAATACCTGTCACTTAATTTACACACACATCGGCCTTACACTTTCAAACTATATTTTTCTGTAGAAGTAACTTTAACCCTTTATTTTCGACATACAAATACACACATACATACAAATACCTGTACATTTTAAGGGGGGTGGGGGGCTTTCTTATCAATCTTTTTACATTCAATTATCAGCCTTATACTTTAAAAGTCAATTTTTATCTTGAAGTAACTTTCACCCTTTATTTTTCGATACCCATTTACTTACTAACATTTGTATCACAACAACAATAACAATATTCATAAACAGACAGTAGACTTTCAAAGTCAATTTTCCTGTAGAAGTAACTTTCACCCTTTCTTTTGGACATAACATGCCACCTAAAAAGAGAAGTCGCCTCAGTTGACATACCGCGTCAGCAGTGGCGCAAAAGGCTACTATAGCAAACGAGTCCTCTTAGGAAAATGCTTCAAGACTTTTACAGACAGCCTTACGTTCAGCAGAATGTCGAGCCGCTGAAAGTTTCTAACAGCGCACCGCACGCCTAGCCAAAATGGCTTCATACCAGGCTTCTTCCAGGGCTTCAGAGAGCCGTGAACAAAGGTCGAAGCGCCTAGCTAGAAACGCTGTGACTAATGCTGCTTCCAGGTATTTGGAACGTTTAAAACAACGGAGGGCTCGCCTTCCTACGGACGCTGCGGCTATGACTACTTCCATGGCTTCTGAAGATGCAGACGGGCGGTCCATTAGCATTGCAAATGTTGCTTCTGCTATAGCTGCCAGACCTTCCCACCAACCACACGACCAATGTTCTACGTTCAGTCGTAACAGTCGACGGCGAGAAGCTACACGCGGTGTGACGAGCCCCAACAGCCCTTACTGGCACCTACGGGCTTTCAAGTATGAGCAAAACGTTAATTACTCGATGCGCTCTGACATAAATATAGGCGACATGCGCTTCAATTGCCAATTCTGCAATGCTACAAAGTGGGCTGGGGAGCCACCTGCAATGTGCTGTTTAAATGATAACGTCACCTTGCCCCCTCTTCCGGAACCGCCAGGGCTTTGAAGGAACTACTGACTGGTTATACCTCACGGTCAAAAAAAAAAAGCCGGAATCCCCCAATAAAAAACGCTCCTGGGGGCACCGGAAAAAACTTTTGTAACGAATTTGATTCTCGCTAAGATTCGTCAGGAGAAAAAAGTTGCGTTGTCCGTTGCATCGTTCGGGATCGCTGCTACTTTGCTGCCGGGAGGCAGGACAGCACATTCAACTTTTAAACTCCCTTTGGATTTAGTAAAAAACTGAGACACCAACATGCAATTTCCGCAAGAGTTCACACAAAGCTCTGGTTCTCAAAAGATGTTGCCTCATTGTTTGGGATGAGTGCAGAATGGCACACAAGGGTGCCCTTAGAGGCATTGGACGAGGCCTGGAAAGACATTAGGGATTCTACGGCTCCTATATGTGGCGTAACCCTTCTGCTATCAGGGGATTTTCGGAAAACGCTGCCTGTCATCCCCAAATGGACAAGAGCTGATGAAGTGCGTGCCTGTCTTAAGTCGTCCATGTTGTGACTCCAGGTGAATAGTTTGTACCTGAGCACATATATGCGTACTCATTTGCATGGTGACAACATGTCTGCAGCACAGAACATTTTAGCACTTGGTGAGGCAAGATCCCTGCGGATGACATGGACGGCATAGCAATCGACACCCTGTGCAACATTGTGAGCAGCCCTCCTGACCTTTGGGAAGCAGTTTTTCCTAATGTCTCATCTAACTTTAAAATCCTCGATTGTGTCAGCGAAAGAGCCATCCTTGCTCCGAAAAATACCATGGTTAATTTTATTAACGAGCAGCTGATTGAGAATATTCCCGGTAAAGAGCACATCTTCAAATCAGACCCCGACGATATTGTTAATTATCCGGTTGAGTTATTAAATCTCCTTGAGCCCCCAGGGCTCCCACCTCACATTATTAAGCTTAGGGTTGGCTGTCCCATTATGCTAATAAGGAACTTGCGTCCACCAAAGCAGTGCAACGGTAGTCGCATGGTCGTCAAGTCAGTGACACCCACTTGATTGAGGTCACCATTGTAACGGGGTGCGGAAGAGGGGAGAATGTTTTCATTCCAAGGATGAACCTTTTCATCTCGGCGTCAGATATCCCGTTCGATTTCCGACGATCCCAATTCCCGGTGAGACCATGTTTTGTCATATCCATTAACAAGTAAGAAGGGCAAACATTGTAGGTGGCGGGCATCCATTTGGAGGAGCCATGCTTCTCCCATGGCCAACTTTATGTTGCCTGTTCCCGCGCAGGGAGCAGGAATGGACTTTTTGCTTACTCTCCTCAAGGGATGACACGCAATATCGTCTACAAATAGGTGCTATAGATGTTGGTGCAGGTGTTGGAGCTATGCCGTCTGGAACACTGTTTCCTGGTAGGGTATCCCATGGCAGACAGATCTGACACCCAGCGGCATCAGGGCCACCATCTTGCAACTTTGGTCTACTAAATTCGATATTGGAGAATTATTAACCCATCATTGATTGACCAACATGCTAATTGGTTCGTAACTTTTAATAACCGGTTCAACTGCTATATGCACTTAATTGATAAGCTTATTCGCTTTCAAACCACGTTTACCTGTATGTAACTTTTCATAGCAAATGAACAAACCCGAGCAACGCCGGGCTAAACTGCTAGTATATCAAAAAGAAGGAGTTAAAAGATGGTTAAAAGAGTTCCATATATTTTATTATTCGCATTTTGAATACAAAAAATCATCCTGGGTCAAAATTGTGTTCTCATCAGATAAAATAAGCTAACATGATATGAGGCATAATAGTACTTGTTTACAGGAAAGTGGTATGTAGACTTACCACTTTCCTGTAAACAAGTGCTATTATGCGTCATATCATGTTACCTTATTTTATCTGATTAGAATACAATTTTTGTTCCAGGATGATTTTGTATTCGAAATGCACATAATAAAATATATGGAACTCTTTTAACCACCTTTTAATTTCTTCGTTATATATATATATATATATATATATATATATATATATATATATATATATATATATATATATATATATAGATATATAGATATATAAACATGTAAGTGTGTGTAGGTGTGTGTGTGTTTTGAAATATTATGGATTGTTTATTTTCAGATATGCTGGTGTGTTTTATGTCTGTCGAACAACATGTTGTTAAACAAAAGGTTTCATATCTTTATCTTTTAATAAGATTTTTGAAATATATATGTTGATGGAAGCTATTTATATGTATGTACCTGCGACAGAAAAGAAATGTATGTAAATGTAGGTATATCACAGGGAAATTAATAGTTGTGATATTTAACAATGAGTTTAATGTTAGTGGTTGCATTGTGCTTAAAGGAGTCCATGACCACTTTTAAGTCTAGGTAAGACCAGTCAATTGCCGCTCTTTATAACGGTACCCTAGGCATGGAACCGTTTACCTAGCGTGTCTGTGATAAATAGCACTGGCAAATTACACTCGACATCACAACCGAATGATCCCATAGAGGCCATGAATAGGTCATTGTCTATTAATTGATTTTTAAGCAACCCTTATTAATTACAGGGGAAAATAGGGCTAAAATTAAAATTAACACTAATCCAAACCACCTTTAGTAATTTAGAAAATCACGGCAGTTGACCTGCATGAAACCAGTGAACACAGAATCTATAATAGATGAAAACGGAGCCGCATTACCCTCACAATGGTTTCATTTTAGTTATAGTGTTAACCCATGTCTCTATATATAATTAAACAAAAACACACACGTACTCACACGCACAAAAACACACATACACACATATATATCTCTCTCTCTATCTCTCTTTCTCTCTCGCTCTTCATATATATATATATATATATATATATATATATATATATATATATATATATATATATATATATATATATTATATATAATATTGTATATCAAATGATATCACCGTCTAACGTATTTCATTAGAAGCAGCCGGGTCCAGTGTCAATGGAATTTGAAACCGTAAATAACGTATAGATTTTGCGCCTATGTAGAATGGCTGATTTGCCGAATTCACATAAATATGTAAAGAACTATGCAGGAGAGAAAATTGTAATTCTACTTTAAGTTGCGCTGGCTTACACAGGTCCACATGCAAATGAGGCAGATCTGCTCATCTACACATGTGAATAAACGATACATGTTCGCCTGTTACAGATTCCAGCAGGGAGAATGTGAAGCACTCACCTGTTGATTGTCACAACCAAAAATGTGCATTCTCAATTATTTTCCCTACTTCTGCTGGTATCCGCTAGACGGCGGTAGCCTCCAGCCTGTCAACATTCATAGCTAGTATATATAACATTAAATATTCTAAATTTAAATTATATAGAGCTATGTCGGAGCAAAAATTTAGTTTTATATACATCTATATAATATTAAATAATTGTTTCTACGTTTGGCACAAGGCCAGCAATTACCCGGTACATTACTGATACTTTATTGTATCGACCCCGTAAGGATAAAAGGCAAAGTTAACCTCGACGGGTAAATAATGGAGTACAATTTTATATATATATACAACAAAGGAATTGTGGTAAGGAACCATATGGACCATGACGCACCAGAGTAGTCAATACTTAGGGTAGTAGAGTGGGAAATAGGAAAAAGTATGACCCCGACGTCAGAGCTCAAGCCGTTTCAACGGAGTCCAGAAATAGCCGTCGAAACCGCTTGAGCTCTGTCGTCGGGGTCATACTGTTTCCTATATTTATATATATATATATATGTATATATATATACGTGGGAAAGTAAAAAATCGGAGAATAGACCGTTAAAACATGTTTATTTAAAATATCACCTACGTACGTTTCGCCCAGTTGGGCTTCTCAAGGGCATAAATAATCACAAGTGTTCCATATATTGCTCGGAAAGAGTTTTTGGGGTTGTATATATATATATATATATATATATATATATATATATATACATATTAGCAAAACGGAGAAGAAAATGCTGACCCCTTTTTCCCAGTGAAAAATAGTTTAATTAGGAATAAGAATAAATTAGTAATAAGTATTAGTTAGTATTCAGTTTTAGTTTTAAAATATTACCGGTTGCGCATTTCTAATGCTTTTCAAAAATAATTGTTTCTACTTTAGGCACAAGGCCAGCAATTACCCAGTGCATTACTGGTACTTTATTTTATCGACCCCGTAAGGATGATAGGCAAAGTCAACCTCGGCGGGAATTGAACTCATATCGTAAAGTGACGTAACTATGCTGGAAAGCATGGCGTCTGACCCTCTCCCGATACTGCCAATCCACCGCTTTTCAAAAATAATGTTGTGAAACAACGCTCGTGATTTTTTCACTAATCTAATCAGTTTTGGAAATTCTTCCTCTTTTATGTGAAAAAAGTGGCTCCAGAGGTTTTAAGATTTGGTTAGTTGTTGAATGTCACGTGAATAAGCACTATAAATTTTGCGCCAATTCCTGTTGCAAAAATTCTTGTAGTCATAACAATTTTGATTGGTCGGTAGAAGTCACGTGAATGTTAACATTGATTTCGCGCCAAATGTTTTTTTTACGAATAATGTCCTTTTCCTCTTGATTAAGTTGCAGTCATGTTGAGGAGTCACTGAAATATATGTCTATTACCGGCTTCAGCATTGTATGCATTATCAAGGGGGGGGGGGGGTGGATTTGTATTGGTATAAAATGATATAGAGAAAATAATGTGATTTTGAACATGTTAAGGAAATGGGAAAGAAAGAATAATATTATTTACAAACTAGGTTTCGAAATAAAAAGAAAAAAAGAAGAAAAAAAGGGGGATGATGTGAAACATGATAAGGTAATGGGAAAGAAATAATAATATTATTTACGGGCATAGTTCTTCAGAATAAGCAGTTCAAAAAGTGTTGTTATGACAAGAGCTCTTGGTTGGTCCATATTGGAGGCAAACTACAATGTGCCTCCTTTATGGACCAACCAAGCGCTCCTGCCACTTTTTTAACTGCTTATCCCCAAGAACTATGCCTGTAAATAATATTATTCTCTCTTTCCCATTACCTTATCATGATCCACGTCACCACTTTTTTTCTTTTATTATTTTTACTTCAAAAACCTTGTTTGTAAATAATATTATTCTTTCTTTCCCATTTCCTTAACATGTTTAACATCACATTATTTTCTCTCCAAAATGTTATACCAATACAAATTCCCCCATTTGATAATGCATAAAAGGCTGAAACCAGGAATAGACAATTATTAAATATATAAATAAATAAATAAATAAATAAATAAATGCCATTGTTAATTAATAAATAATTTAACGAATACCTCAACACTTAACACAAAGTAAAATATTTTATTTTAAACATTTTCTAACTCAGATAATAGAGAAAACAATAAAAGGAAAAACAATATTTTTCTTCCTAATAATCGTCTGTTTCTCCCTATGAACACATACTTTCTACCAATGTATTCTTATTATCTCCCTCATCGTTTTCTATATATATATTTTTTTTCCATTTGACTTATAAATCCCGACCCCTATTTTTCTACCATACCTTTAACACATACACACCCACCACCTTCATCCTTTACCCAGATCACTTTTAAACTATATACCCTTATCCAGATCTCTTCACAAACACTCACTCTCTACGACAAAATTTACACCCCTTTTCTCCCTTACGTATTCATAAAGAAATGTTTATATTATTTGATCTCAGTTTATACTCCCCCTTGTTCTTACTTACCCACTAGGTTTTTAAGTGTACTCACATAAAGTTGTATGTGGGCGCATATGCAGACAGGCTTATGTATATATACACATTTTAGTGTATTTATTTTATTATATGTGTGTGTATGTGTTTGTGTGTGTTCTTATACGTGTATATGTTTTGTATATATATATATATATATATATATATATATATATATATATATATATATATATATATATATATATATAAATATATATTCTCTGCTACTCCCTCTCCTACTTCCTTCCCGTTTGACCTGTGCGAAATTCTTACCTCGCGCGCGCACACTTGACCAGGTTGGTTGTTCCTTTTTTTCTCTCTTGTCTTCGATTTCACAGAACTTATGTTCACCGATTTCAGGGAGTAGACTCCGTCTTCCTCTCTTTTGACCTGTGCGAAATTCTTTCCTTGCTCACATTTCGACTAGGTTTGATGGTCTTTTTTCTCTCTCGTCCACGATTTCACAGAACTTATATTCATAGAATTCTGTATTATTTATTAATTTTCATACACGGTACGGTAGTGATACCTTGGATACAGCTGGAGTGGTGGTATGTGTGACAACCGAATTAATTATCGGAAAAACACCAGAAGGATTATGTTATCGTTGGGATTTGAGACCAGTGTGTAGAGCCGCAATGCATAAAATAACAACTCCTATAGGTTGTCATCAAACAAATATGAATGAAATTAATGAAATATAAAGCGATAATAAGCATATGTTAATTCAGGAATGAAATCCTTTGTGCAAACATAGCGAAAGCCGTCAAACAAAAGACAAGGAACCGTGCATAGAATTATTCTCAATGTATGAACCATGAAGCAATTAGGATATTACTAGTGTATTTTCCATCCACAAAATTGTGCTTGTATTTCAGATCATATGTATAAAACTATCAACACCGATGTAACATTCAATATAAAATGTGTGGTAATTGCATTGTCTACCTCTTGCTCTGTGTTCGGAAATCTGTAATCGCTGAACCAGCTAGTGCATGCATTTGTGTGTTTGACGTAGCAGTGAGCTAAATGAATTATGTCGGTATACAAGAAGAAATAAACATTATGAAATAAATTATGATGTATGTTTCCCTGGAGATGGTCTGATCTTAAGGGCCACCGGAGCACAGGGCGACCACGCAGTACTTTAAATAGCTACAGTATATATATATATATATATATATATATATATATATATTTATGAAACAAATGTTGTATTTTATCTGAAGAAAGCGTATCATAGTCTTTTGGTACCCTTGAAATATATAATATAATATAATAAATAGAAACTATATTTATAAAAGCATATTTATTTTATTATATATATTTCAAGGGTACCACAATACTTTGGTACGCTTTCTTCAGATAAAATACAAAATGTGTTTTATAAATAGAGACATACCCAGGAAAAGCATAGTTTATCAGTTGGATATTCTCTGGATAGTGGAAATGTATTAGGGATTTTTCAAGCTTATGGGTGAAAATGCAAATGAATATGTAAATAATTAAAAAAACAACCGTTTATTTAAACGACTCATATAACGTTAATTTGAGGGAAATATATTCGGATAATTATCTATGTATATATGAATATATATATCTTAATATTATGTGTATTTATATTAAAAGGATATCTTACGATTATTAGTTGTTTAAAATGTGTTAATAATATGATATTTTTCATTCGTTTATAAGTAGATAAATAAATAAATAGATGGGTATATCATATTATAGATAGTTGTTCAAATGAGCTATGAGGGATATTTGTTTTGGATTTGATATAAATAAATATGTATTTAAAATTGAGAATAATTAAAAATTAAATTAAATTAAATTATATTAACTGAGTTAAGTAAGAATATTTTTATGTATATGATTGAAAAGGGAAGATAAGGAAAAAAACTCCGGTTGTATTTAATCATTTGTTATTGTGAGACTATTTATTGAAAATAAGTATGGATGTTTAAGCTACATTTATCCAGAATCAGTTAGTGGTTATTAGTCTATTCAAACATATTGGAAAAATATTGAGGAAATATTGAAGAAATATTGAAAAATATTGAAAAAAATATATTGAAAAAAATATATTGAAAGAATATATTGAAAAAAATATTAAAACAATATTGAACAAATTAAATCTTGAGAAAACTTTTGAAAACATTTTTAAGAAAGTGGAAGTATAACAAATGTTAGAGATATTATGATTTAGAGATATCAATATATTAAAACCAAGTAGATGAGATTGTTATGGAAATTATAATAATTATTGTTATAGAGATTTTAATATATTTATATCTCTAAATCATATCGCTAACATTTGTTATACTTCCCCTTCTTAAAAATGTTCATATAATATATACGTATATAATTCTAATTTAAAAGAAAAAATGTTTTAAATCTTAATTTGAATAATTTTGTATTTCTTTAAAAATGACTTATCTCTTAAACATTTTTTTTTCTTTTAAAAGTATTTTTTTAAAGTTTTCAAAAAACCTTTTTCAAAATTGTTCTCAAGATTAAAAAAAAAATATTAAACGTTTTCAATATTCTTTTTAATATGTTTTTCAATATATCTTTTCAATATATGTTTCCAATATGTTTTTTCAATATTTTTTCAATATTTTTTCAGTATTTTCTGAATATTTTTTCAATAGATTAATAACCACTGATTCCGGCTAAATGTATCTTAAACATCCATAATTATTTTGACTAAATAGTCACACAGTAACAAATAAATAAATAAAATCAGGGTTCTTTCTTTATCTTCCCTTTTCAATCGTATAAATATAAATATTCTTACCTAACTCATTTAATTTATTTTAATTTAATTTTAAATTATTTTAAATACATATTTATTTACATAAAATACAAAACCAGTATCACTCATAACTCATTTGAACAACTATCTATAACTTGATATACCCATCTATTTATTCATTCCTCTTCCAGTGCGTCCATGCAGTGGCTCCACAGGAGCTCTGAGTGCAGTGTCAACTCTGGATGTCGGTGAGCTTGTCCAGCTAACCTCAGTCTTCCCTGTGTCATTTTCGAGCTGACTTTTGGGAGGCAGCCGTACAGCTCAGAGTTCTTCATCCTCAGTGAAGGAGGCAGAGAATTGATGCAGGATATATCTATATATATATATACACACATACATACATAGACATATGTACGTATTTGAAATATTATTTTTAATGTTTGATATGACCCATGCGTGTATATGTGTGCATGTGCGTGTGTTGGTATATATGTGTGTGCGTGTGTGAGTGTGTGTTTGTCTGTGTATGTGTGCGTATTCATACTTACGTTCATCTATCACTTGTGTTGGAGCGGGAAATAATTTTTCTTTTTTTTTTCAATTGCCTTCAGAAATATCTGTAGGACTTGAAATTTGAGCTGTTTGTGTCACAACGCAAACGAAATTAGAAATAATCGTCGATTGATATAAGTAATATTTTGGGAATTTGATAACAACGCGCCTGGAGATGGAAAAGTGTAGTTAAGCTCTTAAAATGAAGAAATATTAATTGTTCTATATTTCTTGCTTTATAATCTATGTTGGTTAAGCGTATTTTTAAGTTGCACCTTTTTCTTCTTTTGTGAGTAAGTTAAATAAAGAGAAAATATATTTTTGTACAATATCTAGAATGTTTTAAAAATATCATTTTCTAAAAATTCATTTTAAGAATTTCAATTGAACTGATCACAACACCGGTGAGATGTTATGCATCCTTTCTCCCTCATATAATGTTACCTATGTGAAGTAGCGCAGTTTTGTGTTCAGGGTATTCAGCTCACTATCATGAGGTCATGAGATCGATTGCCGACCGCGCGTTGTGGCCAGGGGCAAGAAACTTTATTGCACCTTGCTCCAGTTCACTCAGCTAGCAAAAATGAGTTGTTCAACAATTCAAAGGACCAGCATTGTCACATTCTGCATCAGGCTGAATCTCCCCGAGAACAATGTTCAAGGTACGGGCGTCCGTTGACTGCTCAGTCACTTGAGGTTAATTTCAGCAGCTTGCTGTTCCTTTGATTGTATCAATGTAACACTCGTCGTCGTCACCGAGGGAGTAGCCTACAAATATTTTCGGCCATTAGACAAATCCAGGTGATGTTACGTATCGTTCAGATCATTAAGAACTAGGAATTGTGTTATGTTACACTGTTTGGCTTAGATTGCGTGTTATCTTAAGTAATGTATATTACTTATGTAAGAAATATATTAATTCAGGTAACAACATGCAGAATCCAACGTGTGTTTCAAATATGTTTTACGTCCAGAAAAAATAATGTACGTTTGAAAAACCGGTTTATCGATGAAAACCTATAACCTATAATCAAATTTGAATGATAGAAATCTTTACTGATTTAACGTCACCTAACACTGTCAGAAAAGTTGATGGCTAAATATTCCTAGACACCAAAACACGTTACAAGTAGCCGTTACGGAGAATCGAAATTGGTATCCCTCAAATAAATTACAAGTAAATCAAACATTACAGTAAGTTGTTACTAATTTATGTTTCTATACTAAATATTGCTAGAATCATTGAATCTATGGTTGACTGGTAACTGGGCACATGTATCATTTGTATACTATTTGTTATTGGAGAAATAGTGAATTCGAATCTCCATACTGAATAGTGACGACGTTTTCTATATGTAGTAATATTTATACCGAACGACAGATAATACGTTTATTATCTTCACTTGGATTTCCCACGTTTAAAACACACACACACACGGTCATTTATGCACACACAGTCACACATTTATATATATATATATATATATATATATATATATATATATATATATATATATATATATATATATATATATATATAGTTTTGCGAGGTTTTTTATATGAAATCGTGTCGAAACAAATATTGTTATACTTGGGGAGGGTCATATATGTGTAATATTGCCAGAATTAATAACAGAACACACTCACTGTTTAGTTGGTTTTCGCTTTACGCTTCTGTGTCCTTTATATCTAAATAAATAGATAAATAAATAAATAAATGGATAAATAAATAAATAAATACATACACAAGCACAATAACAACAAACACATATAAGCACACACTGGTAAAGATAAAATACATTAACCAAACAATACAAAGACACCCTATCACGAACACACATCAAACAAAACACTATACACACACGCAAACGCATCCGCAAAGTAGACAAAATAAAATAAACAAATAAATAAATATATAAACAGACTAAATAAAGATGGCGTAGAAAATACAATGCATCGGGGGGAAACAATAGCACCACTGACGATGTTGCAGATGTGCAACGAAAGAACTTTGATAAACTATATATATATGTGTTTGTGTCTATATTGTATCTGTATTATTTTACCATTGGTCAGTCAATGGCAACATTGAGGACCGAATAAATTAGATTACCGATATAAAGGGCACAGAAGCGAAAAGCAAAAACCAACCAAACAGTGAGTGTGTTCTGTTATTAATTCTGGCAATATTACGCAAATATGACCCTCCCCAAGTATAACAATATATATATAAATATATATATATACATATGAATAATTTACATCTGCATTTTTTATGTTACAGAAAGTATTCATTGCGGAATTACAATATTAAGCCTCATATTAAACTTTGACCCGATCAGAGACATCATTTGTTAAAATCTAGTATATTTAACAGAATTATTGACATGATAATTCCAGTGTTTTTATTAAACTATTATATATATTCTGTGACTGAACGAAATGTTATGCTGTAAAAAGAGGTTTACTATAAAGGCTCTAATAGAGGAAATACAGGGACAAAATTCTACAATATATTCAACACCAAATAGAAAAAAGATATAAGAACATTAATGCTGAGAAATTAAACAAAATTATTATTAACATATAACTGGTAAAACAGCCAAAATAGACCTAAATTTATTTGTAAATATAAGTAAATCTAGTTAACATGAAATACTTATTTATACGCAAATATGTGAAAAGGTTTATTATTATGACTCAATATAAATCTAAATAAACAGGAAGCAGCCAGTTAGCTATGAGACCATATATAATTCGAAAGTCAATTTCTCCGTTAAATTGGTTAACATTATAGTGGAGATTGATTGTTTACTATGTCAAACAGAACATTTAATCAGTCTTTCAAGATCTGAATTTTAATTATTCAGTGAATACATTCAGTTGTTCTATACTGAACCGGAACAGACAGTCTCACTCAACATTCCGACCATATTAATATATGCAATATATGCCACGAATAAAAATAAATTATTTGTTTTCGACATTTTTGTGTGTATTGACAGACCATAATTAATGAAGGGTGATGGCAAGGTAAATGGTGGAATAATAGCCTGTTGATGTATCATATTAGGATTCCTATATATGATCTGAATTATCAGGACATTGTTTTATGTAATGTTGACAGAGTTACAGAAACAGTGGCCGCAACAGCAGTAGTTTTATTAGATATACAAGATATACCAAATAAACGATGTATATATAGATATATATATATATATAACATATGGACGAGGTGTTAAAGTTTGCTTACATTTATTGAGGTGTGACGAGCTTTTCTCGATTCAATCTGTATCAATCGAGATAGGTTCTGGAATCAAAAGCTCATCTGACTTGTCTTTTGATAATGACTGAATGCTTTCCTTACAGCTTTGAGTAAATATTCTCAAAGATGGAACATGTAGATATGATATATTGACTCATTAAATAGGATGCAAATACAGTGTCTGTCAAACAGATATTTTCTATTTAGTGCTGGATTTGTCAACCATATAAACTCACAGGAGCCAATTATGAGATGATCCTACCACAGAGCTCTTCATGGAACATGTTCAATATATGCGGCTTAATTTGCAAGTCAGCTGGTGAACTGACCAAGCGATGTAGCATGCAAGAAGACACATTGAAGCCGGTAATGCCAGGAGAGAGACAGTTCAACAGTCAAGTTTTTGAAAATGCTTGCAAAACAAAAGGTGATCTGCAAAGTAACCTGCGTTCACAAGGGCGTGCTTTGTTCAATGAAACGACTTCAGTTTTTTTACATGAAGTGGCAATATAAATACACATACATGCATATATATATATATATATATATATATATATATATATATATATATATATATATATATATATATACAGTATTTACGTATCGACTGAGAGAATAAAAGGGGATGATAGGTGATACATATAGTTATTTGCCAAGTAGCGTATGCCAAACATGCTCGATACTAGTGCCGGCAGTATTAAATATATATTCGAAGTGTTAATATTTAGTGGGCTAGAGAGTTAGCAGAGCGTAAGCACGTGGGAAAGTAAGAAATCGGAGAATAGACCGTTAAAACATGTTTATTTAAAACACCACCTATGTACGTTTCGCCCAGTTGGGCTTCTCAAGCGCATAAATAATCAAAAGTGTTCCTTACATAGCTCGGAAAGAGTTTCTGGGGTTAAATCCACCTCAAGGTTCATTGCTCGCAAAAATAGCTTGTTTTGATTTTGCAGTAGGTCAAGGGAAGTAACTCTGGCCGTTGTTAGCGCAGTCTTTCCCGGACGAATTTGTTATCCGCTACGTGATGAGGTTACAACCTTACCATTGTCGAGACGCATGTAACGGACGCTTATTTTGAGAGATGTTTTTGCCGCATTTCTTTGTCTGAGTCGTTTGAGGCTGGGTCCGGTATGCAAGGATAGTTTCCTGGGTCTTATTTTGCAGCGCCTGCCCGCCGGGGTGTTAAGACTTGTTGCAGGAAGATCCGGTGCACGGTTTCACTCTTCATGCTTAACTCATCTGAAGAAGGCTATTTTTAAGCGATGTGTACAACCTATCGCTGTTTCAGCTCTGCTGTTGATGATATATATATATATATATATATATATATATACATATAGTGACGAAACATATGTCAATTGCATGAACTCATAATCCTTTATTTACTGCTATATATGTTTCGATTATACCCATTGAATGGCTATGACCTCATCAGGCAGTTAGTCAGTTCTTAGATAGGCCAGCTCTGTGTGTATAGTGTTGATGGTATCCGAGCCTTGGGTCATATGAGCTTGTTAAGAATAATTTAATGTTGTCAGCAGGAATAGTCTTAATTCTCTTTGGTCAGTTTTTAGATGCTAGTTGGGTTGGTATTTGACCTCAAAGAGGCAAGTGGTGTTGTTAAGTTCAAACCATCAGGCAAGATGACAATAGTTCCATATGACTGATTTTCACAAAAAGCATTCCTGGTCAGATATGTATTCAATTCAGGTTAATAGTATGAAATAGATACTACAGGTCATTCTTAAATTGAGTAAGTTATGTGTAGTGGTACTACTGAAAATTATAGTTAGAGTAGAATACTAGAAAATTTACAAATAAAAAGACTTATGTAGGTTGACTTGCACTTACACTCACACCCACCTCCACATCCACACATACAAATTGAGGAATTAATGTGGGGTGGTAATACTGAAAATAATGGTTATAGTCAAATACTGAGAAATTTAGAAATTTTAGAAATAAAAATACTTATGTTGTTTAACTTGTACTTACACTCACACCTACCCCCTCACACCGAGTAGGCGCCTTAAACCATTAAACCGAACGACTGTGACAACTCTTAACATCTTAAATTAGATAACTGAACGACAGCTTTCATATTGTCGGAAAAAAATAATCGTATATATACAGCTATTACAAAGCGCTGAGAGGAAATGAATATAACGAAATGTGTTCTCATAAGTAGAAATACAAGATGGTCATTTGTAAAATAACATGAACATTCTTTAAAGACTGAAAAATGATGCCTTCGGCCGCTACGAGGAGTCGAATCTCATTACGTGGAGTGAAATTGTCATAGCAGCCGTTTTTATGGTATCTTCACCCTATTGTATTAATTACTTTATAGCATATCCGTGACTGAGCGTATCATACTCGATATATATTAATATATTCAATACTTCAGGCAAACTCTATACAATTCAATATAATAGGTCTATATATGTGTGCTTATTATAAAGATTATGCACTTATACTCCGCAGAGAAGAAACATCATTGTTTTTAATCATGTTATTGGAGTGAAGTCCATTTATTTTGAGTGAAGTCCATTCATGTTGCTTAAACCTACTCTGCTTACCTAGTGCGCTTATGCCTCATTAAGTATTATCCTTACTATAATATTTAACATTGTATCTCTAAGCATTGGTCACACTTCTCTTAGGCTAGTGGCATCTAATATATTATATCTGAGTTATTTCTCTCCTACTCTTATGATGTATGTATTTTCTTCGATATATATATATATATTTAATAATTGTTTCTACATTTGGCACAAGGCCAGTAATTATCCCAGTGTATTACTGGTACTTTATTTTATCGACCCCATAAGGATAACATGCAAAGTTAACCTCGGCGGGATTTGAACTCTGACTATAAAGGGCCGTAACTATTTGCTGCAAAGCATGTCATCCGACTCTCTACCGATACTGCGAATCCACCGCCCTTATATATATATATATATATATATATATATATAATAATATATATTAAAAGGCGCAGCCAATAATTTCCAAGTCTCTAACAATGATATATTACCTTGTATATCCCCGCCAAAGACAATACAACAACTAACGACACTACGACAGGAACACCAACAATGCGGAGACAATATTAAGTGCAACTACATGATCTCCTAATTCCTCTCTACGATTGTTCGCCTCATAATTAAGATATCACTAGATGTATGTGATAGCACATATTACCGCCTCAGCTGTATCAATGACTGCAATAATAACGAATACTTAGCAACGTACATAATAGGCACTATGGATGTAGTTTCCCTGTATCCATCCATTCACATTGATTTTGCTGTGGAACAATTTGTGGAAATAGTCAGTGAGAGTGAGGAAGAGTCCTGTGAAGTTCATACGGACGAACTCTCCCTCCTGTTTAATCGTACATGTCAAAATGAATGTTTAAATAAATGTGACCTTAGCAGTTTCTTCTCTAGTAGAGCCATAAGAGGTAGACCACCCACCATAACTTCAATGGCTAAAAGGACTCCCATAAGAAGATGGAATGGATGGATCAAATCTGTACGGACACCCAACAACAACAATTAGGGGAGAAAAATGATGACACATGCGGTAGGGGCTAGTATTATAACTACCCTCATGGACCACATGTTTTAATTTAATCGGAAAATGTACACCCAGGATGAAGGAGCAGCAATTGGTCTCAGCATAGCTGGCGATATTTAAAGTGTAGTGGGAAAAAAGACTCAGAGAACTCCTAGCAGAAAACACCATAGCGCTCCTCATGTACACTCTTTTGTATAGGATAAAATATAGTAATAAAAGCAACCCCACAAAAGAGTACGAATAATCCCTAATTAGAAACTAACACAATGGAGAGCATGCAGCAGATAGCTAATCCCATACATCACAGCATAACAGCAACTAGCAACTATACTTCCAAACACCCTAACAATTGACTACCAGTATTAGACACTAAATTCTGGTTTAACACTATATACAAGAAAATGCAAGTTCTCCACTCATATTATGCTAAACCCATTTCCTCGAAATTCCTTATACACAAAAGCTCAATTGTGCTAAGTTTAATATTCTGATCGCAGAATTGTTAAGAGTGATGAAGAATATTTCCCGCATATTTCAACCAACTGAACTGGAAAGACACGTACACCACTTCATTAATAGCAGGCAGTTCTCTACAGAGAATCGGAGTCAACAAAGAAAGCACCGAGAAAAATAAGACCCTGGTGGAGCTGGTCATGAAAGGGATTTGCCCATTGAACAGGAGCAAATCAGGGTATAGCATAGATATGTCTAAGCATAAGAAAGTGAAAGCCACTTCATAGTGTGACAACCAGATATACCTGTGTCATGTTCTTAGATACAACCACTGGATGTGATATAGCTAACTAGTTTAGAACGACCGTAAGAAAGAACCATTTAATGATTAAAGTGGCAGAAAAGCCAGAATATATGAGAAAATCCCTGATCAGTAAATCTTTCCTTTTTATGAAAACAAACTGTACTAATAAGAAATGTGATATATGTAGAATAAATAAACAAGTAAATTGTAAAGCTAGAAATGTAGTCTAAAACATAAGATGTGCAAAGGGTACTTGCAGAAATATGACAACATCATACATAGGAGAGATAGCTCGGGGCAGAGGGGAGGGAGTAGAATAACACTGGGGTGAACTAAAGGGACAAAAAGACGTTTCGGTACTATATGAACGCGCCAGACGAAGACATAACTAAAATAATATCTAAACACAAAAAGTGAGACAAATGGTACACAAATCAGGGAAGCAACATACCTAGTACAATAAAAACTGAAGTTGAACAGAAAAAAATTGAATTAAATGACAATAATCATACACATACACACAATAGTGATCAAAGATAGAATACAAACACACAAATAATCAGACACGAACACCGCACCAAACAGAAAAACACACCATCACATACGCAAACAAAGACAAAACTAAATAAATAAATAAAACATAGAATATACATTACATTACAACGGAAGGAAACATAATAGTACCACTGATGATGACACATGTGTGTGATGAAAGAACGTTGATTTACTATATATATATATATATATATATATATATATATATATATATAGTAAATCAACGTTCTTTCATCACACATATATATATATATATAGTAAATCAACGTTCTTTCATCACATATATATATATATATAGTAAATCAACGTTCTTTCATCACATATATATACATATATATATATATATATATATATATATATACATGTCATACATCAATATATATGATAAACACAAAACGTGTTTGCATTGCAACAGACAAAGTTAGCTATCAATGAAATAAACTAATTAAAGTGAATACAATGTGTCTGTATCGATATAAGTCAATAAAGACAAGCTTATATTGGCAAAAGCCATGACTCCTGGACAAATCTAAATTTCAAAATCCAAACCCGCTCCGTAGATGAATTTGAACTTCGAAACCTAAATATGTTTCACAACGATGGTACATGAATTGAAAAATAAAGAGAATCGAAATGGAATTGAAATAAAAAGTGAAATATTCAAATCTTCTGTGCTTATCAACAGGAATCCAGTAAAATTAGTACATTCCACCATCAAAAATGTTGCAGGTCTGACTACACGTGTGTGTAGCCAGCCAAACTAGCCGTCCCGCATTCCCGGTGCTAGAAATAATGGCCGTTTATACAGGATTAAAGATCAGATCTACATTTAAGGAGCAATATATAATATTATATTTTGAGATTAAACTCTCAGTCGTTTACAATTAATCAGCTCCAAGAAAGAGGCATTTCCGAGCAGTTAAATACATGTTATACATCAATATATATGATAAACACAAAACGTGTTTGCATTGCAACAGACAAAGTTAGCTATCAATGAAATAAACTAATTAAAGTCAATACAATTTGTCTGTCTCGATATAAGTCAATAAAGACAAGCGTATATTGGCAAAAGCCGTGATTCCTGGACAAATCTAAATTTCAAAATCCAAACTTGAATTTGAACTTCGAAACCTAAATATGTTTCGCAACGATGGTACATGAATTGAAAAATAAAGAGAATCGAAATGGAATTGAAATAAAATTGAAATATCGAAATCTTCTGTGCTTATCAACAGGAATCCAGTAAAATTAGTACATTTCCATTTCGATTCCCTTTATTTTTCAATTCATGTACCATCGTTGCGAAACATATTTAGGTTTCGAAGTTCAAATTCATCTACGGAGCGGGTTTGGATTTTGAAATTTAGATTTGTCCAGGAATCACGGCTTTTGCCAATATAAGCTTGTCTTTGTTGACTTATATCGAGACAGACAAATTGTATTCACTTTAATTAGTTTATTTCATTGATAGCTAACTTTGTCTGTTGCAATGCAAACACGTTTTGTGTTTATCATATATATTGATGTATAACATTATTTAACTGCTCGGAAATGCCTCTTTCTTGGAGCTGATTAATTGTAAACGACTGAGAGTTTAATCTCAACATATAATATAGTATATATATATATATATATATATATATATATATATATATATATATATATATACATATATAAATTAGACAATTATCGGTAGAAACCGAACAGTCAAAAACAGAGATACAAAAAACTTCGACTCTTACGATTTTAACGCATTTAAAAGCCCTCATCGCAACACCTTATTAAACTAATTTGAAGGTGATCTAATTAAACTAGTTAAGAAAATAAGGTACAAAAACCTCGTAATAGAAACAACACTTTCTTAAACAACATCAACTCCACTATTAAAGGATTTAATAAATATAAAAAAGTTCTTGTAAATGCAGATAAAACTAATAATATATATAGCTTAGGTTACGATACTTATAAACCATTTATATATAAAGAACTGCATAGGAGCTATAGGAAAACTACTACTAAAAACCTAGCAGATATACATATAGAAGGCCGTTGTGTAGTGTGTAAATTGGGACTTCAGAGATATCCACAGTCATACACCCCTAACCCCCCAAAATTCTCTCTGAAGGATCATAAAGAAGACTTAATTAGTAACCATTCGATAAGACGAATTTTCCCTTCCAAATCTGACATTGGTATTATCAGCAAGAAAATATTAGATCGAATCGTCCCACAATTTAAGCACAAAATATATATTACCCAATGGGGAAATACAGGTGAAGATATTGAATAGATCAAGGATATTAAAGAGAGTAAAAAAAAATATATATACAATTGATATCAATTCATACTACACCTCTATTTCCCCTATCCTATTAAATAAGGTTTTAATTATGTCCATGAACAATAGTGACCTGACTAGATCCCAAATAGATGTCATATTTGCGGCCCTAAAATCCATAATTATATAACAACTTTGACATAACTATGAGATCTAGTGATTCGGCACATGTCACTAATTTGGTGGGCCTATATCTACTAAATGAAATTCATAAGAACCTACCCTACCTCAATGGTGGTTTATACCGCGCTGATGCACTACTCCTTATATAATATAAAACAAATTAATATAGAAAAACTAAGAAGCAATTACACCAAATTTTTGAAAAACTTCAACTTAAGTATCACCTTTGATAAAAACACTAAAAACGTTAACTTCCTTGGTGTAACCTTTTGCCTAGACTCTAAAATATACACACCCTTTCATAAACCAAACGAAAAACTAATTTATGCGAATACCAGCTGTAACCACCCTAAATCCATATTAATCTCAATTACTAAAGGAATATCTAATATAATCTCTAATCTATCATATAACGAAACCATATTTAACAATAATTCACAATACTATAATTAGCTTAATCAGGACATAATAATGTAATTGAATTCCTACCTATAAAATGACATAGTTACAACATCATTTCTCACAATATGGCAATGAGGAAGAATAATAAAAGTACTAGCCCCTATAACTCTAACACGAAGGGTAATATCAAACTTAATTCGCACCAAAGTAAACACCACGACAATAATATAAACAGTAATACAAATACCTAAAAAAACATTACAAAAAACAAAATTAGAAGAAAAGCTAATACATTCTTCAATCCCCTTTCAATCTAAACGTCTCTACCAACTTGCCTAATGCTTTCTTCTCAATCTTGGAAAAAAACTTCCCATCCGGCCACAATTACCATAATCTTATCAATAAAAATACCATTAAAATCTATTACTCTACCATACCTAACATCGGATACCATATAGCTGGTAGTAATAAAAGGAAGATTAATAATTTATTTCCAACACTACCGACACTGGTTCCATAATTTTAAACCTAGCTGATAGTATATAACACTGCCAGATTTGAATTCCTCACCACCATGAAGACTTCACATCTAGGACGTATCAGCCCCCACAGCAACACACTATTTGATCAGCTCTTTCCTCTACACAACTCCTATTTATCTCTAACCTTGTACTCTACAATAACTTTTAGAATCAAGCATACGGTTACGACCTTTTGATATAACTACTATAGCTTAATTATATTATATACAGTAATAGATATAGAATATGTAGAGACATGTAATGTAATATGTAATAATAAATTGTATATACATTTCTAATTAAATATTTAAATTAATAGCATGTACATAAGGGATTTACTTTTAACACAATATAATAATAATAAAGTATATATACATTCATAATTAAATATATAAAGTAATAGAATTGTATATAAGGGATTAACTGTTAACACAATAATGTATATTATTACACAAATGATATAACTACTTGGACATGTAGACAGCTATACAATGTTTCCATAGCATACATCTTGTCCAGTAATGAATAGATAACAATCTAAAAACGTGTTCTATTCATTTGCTAAGTATCACAAGGTCACCGTCTACACTGTTGGCCCTCTAGTTGATGATAGTGGCACACTCCAAACAATGCCAAAACCATGGGTGAGATACTGCAGAAACAATACTGCTCTGTTTTCAGCAATCCTGATATGGCCGATCTGGTCTGTATCAGTAATGTTAATCACCAACACACTATACCAGACATAACCTTTGGCACCCCTGATGTCTTAGCGGCAATACACGAAATTAAACACAATTCAACAGTAGGCCTCAACAGATTCCCTGCTTGTGTCCTTAAGGTGTGTCGACACCAACTTGCATCTCATCTTGCTAATCTGTGGAGGAACTCACTGGACACTAGCTATATTACTGAACACTTTCTGTCCCACTCCGTTGTCCAAGTCATCAAAAAGGGAAATAAGTTAATCGCAGTGAACTATCTTCCGATCTCACTCACCTCTCATATTATCAAGGTATTTGAGAGGATGGTGAGATCACGAATAACCCACTTTTTTTAAAGCAACAGCCTGCTGAACTCCAACCAATATGGGTTTCGTAACGGAAGGGACTGCCTAACGCAGCTCCTGCATCACATTGACGATGTTTTGAGTGCCTTGATGTCATCTACCTTGACAGGGTTTATCATAAGTTTCTACTGAAAAAAACTATCCAATGTTCGTGTCTCTGGAAGGTTACTAGAGTGGATCAAATGTTTCCTGACAGGCAGAAGCCAGCATCCTGTAGTCGAAGGAGTAAAATCAAGCCCTTCCAAACTCATCAGTGTCAACCCACAAGGTACTGTGTTGGGCCCACTGTTGTTCATCATCTACATTAAAGACTTTACTGACATCATCAAACACAGCAACATAACAATCTTCGCAGATGATTCCAAGCCCCAAAGGGTCATCAATTAGCTGGTTGACCGGACTTGCATTCAGTCAGACCTACTGGCTGTTATCCAATGGGCAGAAAATAATAACATGCTGTTGAATGAGGATAAGTTTGAATTAATCCACTTTGGAAAAAAGGATGCCCTGAAACTACCATACTCTCTTCCTGCAGGTGAAAATCTAGTCGCATCCAACAACATGAGATACCTGGGCGTAATTGTGGACAACAACAAAAGCCGGGCCTCTCATATGAACAACAAAGTTGATATGGCCCGCAGAATGTGTTCCTGGATTCTCAGAACTTTCCAGTCGAGAGATGTCCACACTGTTATCCTTCTCATCTCCACTTTTGCTCTACCCCCTCCTGAATACTGTTGTCCACTGTGGTCACCCCACACGAAACAAAATATCATAAACGTTGAAGCATCCCAAGGTCATTTACAAACAAGATAGATGGCTTGACAGGCCTTGACTATTGGAGTCGATTAGAAAAGCTCAACCTTTATTCTTTCCAACGTCGCCGTGAGCGCTAAATTATCTGCATGATGTGGAACATACTCCATCAGCTTTGGCCAAATGATGTTCGCATCACCTTTAATTTACACCCAAGGCTTGGGCCCCGTGCTATCCGCCCACGATAAAAATCTCACTCGCAACTCATAACAATATGGCACAATTATTTCACCTCAATTGGCCCTACACTATTTAACATTACACCAAAACACATTCATTAAAGCCGAGACAGACCACATCAAGTTCAAGAATTATTTGGATAAATTCCTTCAAGATATCCCGTATAAGCCTCCTACACCCGGATATGCCTCCGTAAACAATAATTCTCTGATCGAGTGGGCTATGGTGCCCAAACACTGATTTTTGTAAGACTTCACCAGGTGGTGTTATTAAGTTAGACATGGCCCGGGCCAATACAGGCCGAAACCTATCAAAATTATCAAAGTTACATATATATATATATATATATATATATATACTGATAGTTAGAGGGCTAGATATATAGTTGGATGCACCTGAATAAATACATAAAGACAAGACACGAACGAACAAGTACATTTATCTTACTCGTCAGCCATGCTATAGGCAGAGCAATTCCGTGCTAACGTATGATGTTACAGGTTATTGGACCCATGATTTAAAACCACATGGAAGATACATTTGTAAACGTACAGCAACATAGAATTGTGTGAAAAACTGAATGCCTTTCGACGGGAAAAAGACAGAGTAGGATTTGTATCTATATATAATGATATAACGAGCCATGAATATACACACACACACGCACACACACAGACATACACACATACATACACACACACACATACATATACACACATACACACACACATATATATACACGCACACACATGTATGTATATGTATGTATACCTGTATATGTTTACATAGATATTTATATATGTATGAGTTAGTGTCCGCGCATTTTTGTGGTGTTTCCAAGTGTTTGCGTGCATGCGAGATAAGGTCAATCATGCATGCATGTGTGCATATATACATATGTTAATAATTATATGGATATGAATAGATATGAATACCTAAATAGTTACAGATATAATTTCAGAGATTTTATCAATGTCAGAAGAAAATTAAGTCTGTTCATGGGAAATCGTTTATTGTAGTTTGTATAATAAGACACTTGTGTAGAGCCGTCTTGCATAATACTTAAAAAATCACCTGCTTAATCTTGGAAAGATCAATGTTAATATATATCTAACGGTAGCAGATCTGATCATGAACCGTTAATACACGAACCGTTAATTACCAGCCAAAATGGCTGATAATAACGGTTCGTGTTTTCATTTCTAATTCTGTTTCCATTCGTTGATGATTTGTTGCACGTCGTAGATGCATTACTATACGTGTAGATATGTTTCAGAAATATCTCTAGATGTGCAGATTTCCATTTGACATATCCATGCATTGCCAGTTTTCTCATATTCAAATTTTTTTATGACACCATTTATTTAGTTTAATATTTACTTGTTTAAACCTATCATTAACTAGACCAATGCATGTTTTACATTCGAGAGTGAAAGATGTTTTAGTAGATTCTTTTCAGGTCTATATATGACCGCATCTTCATATCAATGCGCTGCATAGAAAATAACGAATTATTGAGGTATAGATTTCACCTACATTAGAATGTCTCAAATAAATCAAGTGTCTGTTGAGGTGACAAATGCTGAAATGTCTATTTATGAAATAATATTTGAAGCAAGATTTACATGCGAAGAATATGTCAGCAAAATATAAACCCTCTTCATATATAAGTTTAAAATTTGATGAGAATTCAATCGTATCCTTTAATGTCTGAGCAATAGCGTACTTAGGTACCTGGCTGTACTATATCACACCTTGCGATTTTTGCGTGTTGATTCGGAACATCATTAAATACTAGAATCAAATGCGATCCTAGTTTAACAATTCAAACACAAAGACACACAGATGAACACACAACACGGACACACGCACTCATACGCGCACACACACTCACACACCCACCCCACACCCACTCACACACGCACATATATATATAACCTAATATATTCATTCCATATACTGTACCCGTTGCGTTGTTTTTTTCTGTTGACCTTTTACACGCACACCCACACACACATACACACACACACACACGCACACATACACACTATATGTATATATAAGGAAAAAAGATGACATCGAAACGGCATCTGGAGTCATTTTAAAAATATTTATTTGGTTCCTTTACCCGTTTCGCAGTTCTTGTGCTTTTAAAAAGTAGCATTGAGATGGAGGATTTGTGATTGTTCTCGCATCTGGTTGGTGTTCGAATGTTACTTCTGTTTTATGTGGAAAAAAAGTGGTTCGAAATGCTAGTTTTTTAGAAAAGTAATTTGGTTATTTGATGACTTTCATGTGAATAAGTATAATAGATTACGCGCCAGTTCGCGTTACAAAGTCTTATTATATTTGCCTTTAAAAAAAAGTGGGGTGCTCAGATTATTTTTACATATATGAGTGAAATTATGTTGGTTGATGCAGTCACGTGAATAAGCACACAATATTTTGCGCCAGTTTGTGTTTGAATTTATTTTTACTTAAAACAAAATGGCTCAAGAAGGTTTTTTTATAAATATAATTTGATTGGTTATATATGAAATTACGATACAATAGGAGGGAACATAATAGTACCACTGAGAGTGTTGCAGATTGCAATGTAAGATATATATATATATATATATAAATATATATATATATATATATTTATATATATATATATATATATTGTTATACTTGGGGAGGGTCATATTTGTGTAATATTGCCAGAATTAATAACAGAACACACTCACTGTTTGGTTGGTTTTCGCTTTTCGCTGTCTTTTATATCGGTAATCTAACTTACTCGGTCTTCAATGTTGCCATTGACTGACCGACGGTCAAAAATAATACTGATACAATATAGACAGAAACACATATATATAGTTTATCATAAATCTTTCGTTGCGCATCTGCAACATCGTCAGTGGTGTTATATTTTCCTCCTGTTGTGTTGTATGTCTACGCCATTTTTATTCAGCCTGTCTATATATTTATTTATTTATTTGTTTGTTTGTTTATTTTATTTTGACTTCTTTGCGCATGCGTTTGCGTGTGTGTATAGTGTTATGTTTACTGTGTGATGGGTGACTATTGTGTGTTTATGTGCTTGTTATGATTGTGCTTGTGTATGTATTTATTTATTTATCATATTTTTTTATTTTATTTTATTTTATTACATATATATTTTTTTTTTTTTTTTATAATATAATGAGATGACAGGAGGCTAGATTTGTGTAAATCCTTGAAAGGTTTATTATACTATAATCATTTCAATGACCGGGTTCTGTATAAATCCGTTGATATCAGGTATTCGAAATATAATACGTGAATGTAATAGATAAAATACATGGGGCTGAAAATCGAGGACCCGAGGGCGACCGTTATCCAGCACCTTCTACCCTTGCCGGTTGCCCTCGAGCTGCTGGATAGCAGTCGCCTTCGTGTCCTCGATGTTCAGCCCCATGGATTTTATCTATTACATTCACGTATTATATTTCGAATACCTGATGATATCACCGGATTCATACGGAACCCGGTCATTGAAATGATCATAGTATAATAAACCTTTCAAGGATTTACACAAATCCAATCTACTGTCATTTCATTATAATGTTTAACTCCGTAATAGCACCACCAACTACAAAAATAAAGACGGTTAAACTGCTTTACGTTGAGTACTCTCTATAGTATTACATTGCGATTGACCATACGGAATTGACCAGCTATATCCAGTTGTAAGCATCAAACCTGAATATATATATATATATATATATATATATATATATATATATATATATATATATGAGAGATGTAAAATAAGAAAATTATAAAATTTCACTCCAACTAATTAGTTTCTGAAAGGGAATAAACATAGTTTCCGAAGAAATGTACGGAGAAGCCTTTCGTCATCAGGGAAGTCTATACTCAGCTAAGTTTCCAGGCAATACGTGGACACAGGGAACTTATACACAAATAATTCAGTGGATGGAAAAAAGCAAAGCGTGGACTAAATTCCAAGCCATATATATATACAGGAGGAGAAACTTATAGTAATACAATTTATCAATTTTACTAGTGCAGAGGCAACACGCCACCTTATCAACTTACACTCCAAAGATTTTAAATTCACACCGACCCCACTACGTCCTAACTACTATGAAAGGAAGGAAGATATCACAGACTTCTGTAGAAAGTTACGACTCAGTGAATAAATATTCGACCAGTACAATGAGGATGAATCATTAGCCAGAAATAGAAGCAATTACACCCTATAAAAAGGTATTAATAAAATCCTGGACGAATTCTGTGAACACATCAGAAACTTCCCTTACCAACACTTGCACAGACAAAAACACAAACCAAACCTCAACAAGAAAGAATGGGAAGAATTAAATAGATTAAAAACCGACAGAACCATTACAATTAAAGAGGCTGATAAAGGGAGTAAAGTAATCCTAATGGAGACAAAATTCTATATCAACTTAGCGCTCCCCACTTTGGAAAACGAAACATATAACGAAAAGGCTGAACACTACAATCAACAGAAAATTATGAGAAACCTAAAAACTCTAATCAACCAATACAAAGAAGGACTCACTAACAAGGAATTCAGCTTCATCACATACTTCACAAGTAAATCCAGCCTTTTCTACCGTAACCCTAAAGTACATAAAAGCGAATTAATAAGTAAGGCATGCAAGGAAGCCACAGACATAGTCATCAATGTCCTCTCACACAATGATGTTAAATAAGAACTATAATAGCAGGCCCCGCTTGCGAAACCCACCGCCTTAGCAACTTCATTGATACCCTTCTCAAGCCCTTTCTCAAACACATCAACAGCTATATAAGGGACGACCTAGATATGCTCAATCACCTCCATAATATGCCACTTTCTGAACAAACCCTACTAGTGACGTTCGATGTAGTCAACCTATACTCCAACATGCCCCACAACCTAGGAATAGAAGCTATCCAATTCTGGCTGGATAATTACTACAATGAACTCCCACAACGCATCACAAAAGAATTCGTGATAGAGGGACTCAAATTTATCTTGGAGAACAATTACTTCGTTTTCAATAACAAACCCTACAGGCAGAAATGTGGGACCGCTATGGGAACGAAAACAGCCCCCACTTATGCCAACCTAGTCATGGGATACCTGGAAATCACCCTCTAATCTAAAGTCCTAAACAAATTTGGAAACAGTCTCCACTTACACACAGAAAGGAATTGGAAGCGATATCTAGATGACTGCTTCATCCTTTGGCACGAAAACATCGAGAAACTTAAAGAATGTCACACCCTTTTAAATGGGCTCAACACGAATATTAACTTCACGATGGAATACAGCCATCAACAACTCCCATTCCTCGACATCCTCATTAAGATCCATAACAAAACAATAGAAACAGACATATACTACAAGCCCAAAGACTCCAAGCAATATCTACCTTTCAACTCTTGCCACCCTAGACACGTTAAAATTAATATTCCCTACAACTTAGCCAAGAGAATCTGTACTATAGTCTCCAATAAAAATAACCTGCTACTTACGGCTACAAGATCTAAAGGACACACTCATAGGCAGGGACTACCCTGCATCACTAATAGACAATTGAATCCTACGTGCCCTAAAACTCAGTACCCAGGACCTTAGACACACTGAAGTAAATCAACCGAAACTAAAAGCTCTTCCATACATCTCCACACACAACCCCTCAACAATGAGGCCTTTGACACCATCCTCCAGAACATCCCTGTGTTGAAAAAGGACCATAGAATGAACCAAATCCTACGAACACACGATATCATAAAGAGCAAAAGACAATCTAAGTCAATGAAAAACATCCTAACACATGCCAAAGTACTGCCAACCACAACAACGAAACCCACAGTAAAAAAATGCGTTAGACCCAACTGTGCCATTTGCATCAACCTAATAGATGGTTCGGAATTCTATTTCAAAGAAGGACAAAGTTTTATAGTAAAACACAATTTCACATGTGCATCGGAAAATCTAATATATGTATTAACTTGCTCAGGTTGTCGAGAACAATACATAGGCAAGACCAAAAACAGCCTCCATCAACGCATGACTGTCCATAGATCCCAAATTAAAATACGGGAATACGGGAAAATACAACTGAGTGAACACATTGAACCTGTGCCGCCCAAAATCATCCCAACTTCAGAATCTTTCCCCTCTACAAATTTAAAGATAATGCCACCCACACCCAGCGCATCAGCAAGGAATCTTACTTCTTTAACAAATACGGACCCCGTCTAAACACTTCTCCCTAAGACGAACCCACAACATACACACGTTAACATACATACCTACATCAGCACACATCTCTACCCACAAAGAAACACAATGACATACGTAAACACACATGTTCTATGGTGCAACACAAATATATATATATATGTATATATATATAGTGAATATATATATATATATATATATATATATATATATATATATATATATATATATATATATATATATATATATATATATATATATATAGAATAAGGAAAAGCGAAGTAGTTTCAGATGTTCAAGTCCTTTAATAATAATGCTGTGATATATGTTTCAATGGCGACACTGGCCACACTGTTCTGTGTGCGAGTGCCGTGACATCATCAGACAGCTTGTTACATAATAAGGTTATGTTTCCGAGGCAATCCAAATTGAATCGACATGGGAACGGATGAAATGCGTGTTTTTGGGTTTATCGCCCGTTGAATTGAATTGCATCAATATTTACCCTAATAATTATATATATATATATATATAGAAAGGATGAATATAAAATGAAAGTGCTTTTGTTAAAAAAGGAATTCATTAGGTATTGACATATGTTTCTGTAACAGACCGAATACCTATGTATCGCTGCTTGCGTAATCATATAATGTTAGCAAGTATTCGATAGCAAATGTATAATCAGTTGTCACTTCTTCAGAGATTTTGGATAAACTGGATAAAATCAGAACAATTGAAGTATTTATATTAGTAAAAGAGGAAGGAACAGAGGGGATAGAATATGACACATGGTAAAATAATTTACTGCTAAACAAGTATATAATGGGTTTTTAATGAGAATACCATGAGTAAATCTAAATAAGAATTTTGGGAGTGCCGATTTTAATCTCTACTTGACCAACTGGACAGTGGACAGGGCTGGTCATTTGGTGCAGTAGTATTAATTATAAAGTGTCAATTGGGGAAGGGGGAGATTTCGATTGCTACTAAATAACATCAATGCTAGTAGTCAGCTGGTATTTGCACTAGGGAATTGAATCAAGAAATAAGAAATCTCATTTTATCTATAGCAGTTTGTATTAAAAGGTAAATAATAGAAGAGTTGATAGAATTAAGACTAATAAAGAATGTTCATATCTATTTTGACAATCAAACGGGGATAGAGACAGGCGTTCAATCCTGGTAGTATTTATAATATGAAAATGTAGATTTTAAGCGCTGGTTACAGTATAACGATCGCTCTATTCTGTTATTTAATAAAATGTTTTTGGATTTCATAATACAAAATAATTCTACATTACATAATTTACAAAATTCCTGTCCATTGGTATATGGGGGGGGGGGGGCAGTCGCTATTATATCCCATTTTAGGTGAAATTGTTGGTTATTTTCACGCAGCTGCCAAGCCTTGTCTGCGAGTGTTGTTACATAACGCTGGTTTTCATGTTTTATCGAATAACGATGTCTATAAAGGCGTGATTTGAAGGAGGTGGCTGTAGATCCCACATAGTACCACTTCTGTCTATCCGATTCGATAGTACATTTGTATACGATGTTGCGTTCAAGACACTGATTGTTCAACGGACACATTCCTGGTTGGACACAGTTGCAATTACAATTTTGCGTTGTTGTATTGCCATGGATGGGTTGATGAGGTTGCTTATGTAGGACAGGATCTAGTTTGTTGTTTTGTGATGTTATAGCTAATGTTTTACGTGTATTGTTATGTGTTGGAAGGCGTTTATACAACCGTTTTGCGTTAAGCATTTTTATATGTTGTTCAATATTAGGGGCGGTTGAATATGAAAGTCGAATGGTGTTAGGGTTTAAGATTTTATTATATTTATGTGATGTTGGAAAGTGTTTTCTAACTAATCGAAAGAATTTTGAGGGTAGATTGGTTTTAATAGATTTGTTATAGACCGGGTTGTACCAGATATACTCCTTACATCGCCTTCTGTTTGGTGGTGTGCGACTATTATTAGAATATCCCGCCTATCGTCCTACCAACAAACCTTCAAAGAACATGCCGAGTATTATGATGATGCACTTAGGAAAGCCGGTCACCTAGATAATATAGAGTATATAGTCAATGATCACCAAAACGCCCAAAATAAATCACATAGGAGTAGAAATAGCACATAATCACCACCATACATACACTACCGCAATAGACACAATAATAGTCGCACACCACCAAACAGAAGGCGATGTAAGGAGTATATCTGGTACAACCCGGTCTATAACAAATCTATTAAAACCAATCTACCCTCAAAATTATTTCGATTAGTTAGAAAACACTTTCCAACATCACATAAATATAATACAATCTTAAACCCTAACACCATTCGACTTTCATATTCAACCGCCCCTAATATTGAACAACATATAAAAATGCTTAACGCAAAACGGTTGTATAAACGCCTTCCAACACATAACAATACACGTAAAACATTAGCTATAACATCACAAAACAACAAACAACATCCTGTCCTACATAAGCAACCTCATCAACCCATCCATGGCAATACAACAACGCAAAATTGTAATTGCAACTGTGTCCAACCAGGAATGTGTCCGTTGAACAATCAGTGTCTTGAACGCAACATCGTATACAAATGTACTATCGAATCGGATAGACAGAAGTGGTACTATGTGGGATCTACAGCCACCTCCTTCAAATCACGCCTTTATAGACATCGTTATTCGATAAAACATGAAAACCAGCGTTATGTAACAACACTCGCAGACAAGGCTTGGCAGCTGCGTGAAAATAACCAACAATTTCACCTAAAATGGGATATAATAGCGACTGCCCCCCCCCCCCCCCCCCCCCATATACCAATGGACAGGAATTTTGTAAATTATGTAATGTAGAATTATTTTGCATTATGAAATCCAAAAACATTTTATTAAATAACAGAATAGAGCGATCGTTATACTGTAACCAGCGCTTAAAATCTACATTTTCATATTATAAATACTACCAGAATTGAACGCCTGTCTCTATCCCCGTTTGATTGTCAAAATAGATATGAACATTCTTTATTAGTCTTAATTCTATCAACTCTTCTATTATTTACCTTTTAATACAAACTGCTATAGATAAAATGAGATTTCTGATTTCTTGATTCAATTCCCTAGTGCAAATACCAGCTGACTACTAGCATTGATGTTATTTAGTAGCAATCGAAATCTCCCCCTTCCCCAATTGACACTTTATAATTAATACTACTGCACCAAATGACCAGCCATGTCCACTGTCCAGTTGGTCAAGTAGAGATTAAAATCGGCACTCCCAAAATTCTTATTTAGATTTACTCATGGTATTCTCATTAAAAACCCATTATATACTTGTTTAGCAGTAAATTATTTTACCATCTGTCATATTCTATCCCCTCTGTTCCTTCCTCTTTTACTAATATAAATACTTCAATTTTTCTGATTTTATCCAGTTTATCCAAAATCTCTGAAGAAGTGACAACTGATTATACATTTGCTATCGAATACTTGCTAACATTATATGATTACGCAAGCAGCGATACATAGGTATTCGGTCTGTTACAGAAACATATGCCAATACCTAATAAATTCCTTTTTTAACAAAAGCACTTTCATTTTATATTCATCCTTTCTACATTTCTCCGGAATATAATTTATACTCGTTGAGCAAACCTGCACGTACGCTGTTCATCTCTAAAGTAACGATATATTATCACTACATTATTGATAACCTGAAATTTTATATATATATATATATATATATATAGTGAATATCATTTGACATCTTTTAATATTAAGGTTTTTGATGTTCTATTGAGAGAATCGATTTTACTGAAAATATCGAATAATGTACACTATTTTACCAGGGAAAAAAATACTGTTCCACCCACACCCACGCACACTCATATTCTCACACGCACACACACATACATATACACACACACACATACACACGCGTACATTATCATACAAAGAGACTTATACACACACACACACACACACACACAGACACACACACACACACACACTTGTCTTAATAGGCATTTGAACTGTCAACAGGCTGCGGTTCGCACACACATCCCTGCTAACCATTATCACAACAACGTACACTTTACTACTACTACTACACACACACACACACACACATTTTTGTTGTGAAAGAGTAATTTCTCAGTCTTGGCGCAAAATCAATTTGTTACATTCACATGACCTCTACCGACCAATCAAAATTGTTTTGACCACAATAATTTTTTCAACACGAATTGGCGCAAAAAACTATTTTAATAACACTGGAGCCACGTTTTTAATATAAATACAGGTAGAATTCCCCAAAATAATCAGATCAGAGCAAACATCACGGACGCTCTATCACAACATTATTTTTGAAAAGCATTTAGAAATGCGCAACTGGTAAAACTTAAAACCAAAACTGAATACTAACCATACAATTACTAATTCTCACTTATTCCTAATTAAACTATTTTTCACTGTGAACAATTTGTCACCAATTTCTATTCCGTTTACCAATATATATATATATATATATATATATATATATATATATATAATAAACAATAATAAACGATATGTATAATAAACAATACAATATAATTACCTCATTACCAGAGGTTTCCCGGATAAGACAAATACAAGAAACGTCCGCATTCGTTCGTCAGACAAGGCAATTATTATACACTTAACAATCATTATACATTAAATTTAGCTCTGAAACTTACATAGAGCACTCCTTACTCCTATGACTTTTTCATTTTTCAATTCAATACTTATATAATATACATATATATATATAATGGTAAACGGAATAGAAAATGCTGACAAATTGTTCACAGTTGAAAAATGAT
>OZ024740.1:94940533-94945533 GCA_964016885.1 Eledone cirrhosa
GGGGAGGGGTGGGGGAATGTTTAATGCTAGTGTGTAATTGGTGGAGAAATTATTTAAGACTGGACATGGTGGGTGCGGACTGTAAAGCAGGGAGGGTGCCGAGTGTAAAGCAGGGAGGGCGAGGGGGTTCAGAGAGGTGATGTGTGTCGTGGCGTTGAAACGAAAGGGGTAAGTGCAAAAAGGGTTAACAGAGACGCGGGAGGGAAAATCAAAGCGAAATTATAAAATCTTTGCCCAGTACACCGGCTCCACGCCCGAACTGTACGGTCGTTACATCGACGATTGTATCGGAGTCGCGACCCTCACCCGAGAACAGCTCGACTCATTTCTCTCCTTCTTCAGCTCCTTCCATACCTCCGTCCACTTCACCACCTCTATCTCCACCACCTAACGCCACTTCTTGGACAACTCCGTCGTCATGTACCCCTCCAACCACTCCCTCGTCACCTCCGCCTTCTTCAAACCCACCTCCTCCCACTCCTACCTCGACTTCACCTCTTCCCACCCTACTCCCAACTCCTCCGGTGCCGCCGCCTCTGCAGCCGAGAAGCTGACTTCATGTCCCAGGCCCTTTCTCTAGTCAGCCATTTCATCCCTCGTCCACACCGCCCTCACTCGCGCTCATGCTGTCAACCTCACCACCGCCCTCATCCCACTCCCCGCACTCCCACCCACCTTATCCCCTACTCCATCACCTACCACCCCTCCTCCTCCTTATCCCTCCACCGCACCATCCTCCAACTCTTCCGACGCCTCCGGTTCGACACCTCCACCTCCTGCATCTTACCATCCCCACCCTCCCTACCTTCAAATGCGCTTGTAATCTCCGCTCCCTACACGTTCACAGCACCCTACCCACCAACCAACGTTCTTCTCCTGACAACCCCACAACTAATATTACTAACAACAAAAACCCACCTACATCCTCAACCACACTTCCTGTTGCGCGCGCACCCTACATCTCTCCACTTCCGCACTAGCTCACCAGGAATTTACACCACCGGTCATCGTTCCAGCTATCCACTCTACGGCACGTGGAATCTCCAACATCTTGTCTCACACTCCAAGGAAATACCTTAGGAACATACACATGAACAAACACTTACATTATTTTCGAACCACGCCGCCTACATCCACATCACATATAAACACAAACACACATGTGCGTATACTCACATACACACACGCAGCTTCCGGACTGCACACAGCCCCTCACCCCCACGGCACTGTTCTATCTCCATCCACACGCACGCACACACCGACTTACACCCCACGCCATGTACACACCGGTTTCCCTTTTACCTAAACATGCAACTCGTTCTGCCCCCAGCTCTCACGTTCACATACAAACACACACACATACACCTATACATATAAACAAAGACCATCTTCATCTCTCTCCGATCGGACTCCCGCCTCCCTTTCCACTCTCCACCCCCACACCACCCCTACATGCCTCACGCCCTTTCACCACTTGTGTGTTTATTTTTATTTTCATTTTTATTTGTTTTTATTTATTTTATATTTCCTTTACTCTCCAAACAATTTTTTCCTCCCTTTTCTCTACGCTCCTTTTTAAAAAATGCCTTTCTACCACTCCACCACACACCCTCTGATCTCTCTTCCTATCAACTTTTCTCTTGATGAAGGGCTTATTCCCCCCCCCCCACACACACAGTATCAAGCTAGAAACTAATACTAATATCATTTGTACTGCCTCTTCGTTTTTCTGTTTTTTTTGTTCTCTGTGTATTTATTAAACTATATATATATATATATATATATCTATATATATATATATATATATATATATATATATATATATATATATATATATATATATATATATATATATATATATATATAAATGAGTGTGTGTGTGTATGAATGATGAATTGTACTGAAAATTGGTAATACCCAGAAACATTAGTGTCTGCACTTCGGTTTACAAGCCAACTCAAGAGCAAGAATGAGGTGTTCATTCTACTTACATGGCTTTTAAAATGAGGCGGGTTTGCATAATTACAAATGAATCGAATATTATTATTAATATTCGAAAATCTCAGATTACATTTATTGTATTCTGCCATATAGAGCGAATTTTTTTTTCTAGAATATGGTAAACTCGGCCCTTTATCGCTCGTATACAGGAAACTGACTGGCCATTCTGCTGATATGCAAATCAGGTCGATCAGTGACTGCGTATATATTAGCAAATATCATATAGTTTCATTAGCTCTGACAGTGGGGAGGTGAAAACAGAACTGTAATGATGAAGCGCAAAACCCTGAAACATTAGTGTCTGCAGTTCTGTTTACATGCCAACACAAGAGCAAGAATGATGTGCTCATTCTACTGACATTGCTATACAAATCCGGCTTGTTTGTATAATTGCAAACAAATCGAATATTATTAATAATTTTCGAAAAACTCAGATTACATTTATGTATAGATATATCTATATATTGTTTCTCTAAATGTAAATTCCATAAATCTAAAATTTCCTGCTAGGGATGGAATTAATATTTCAATAACTCTAAATCTTCTTTGTGGCAAAGATCAAGGAAAAACAAGGTCAATGTTGATGATTTCTCCTAAGAAAAAATATCAGGATAGATATTTGTAGAGCCCACCTCGGTCAACTGTAAGGTCACCCAGATTTTCAAAGCAATCCCAGCCAAACCTTGTATCCACTATTCAAAAGCTCCGGCATAGCATTCGGCAGCAACAACTATCACGTACGTATCCCCACCTCTTCATCTTCTCTCGCCTCCTGCCTCTACCCTCTCCAATCACACTAAAGCCATTAGCATGACATTCTTTTCTGAAGGATCACATATGTGAAAATTAAATTTGTTTCCCCTCTATATATCTATATATATATTTGTTTCGTTATTGACATTATTTTCATTATTTGTACAAATATGCAACTTAACACTATTCTGCATATCCGCAATTGACAATGCATTTAATACTGAAACCGGTATTGTAAATAAATTAATGCTGTGAATATCCACTAAAAGTATCTCTTCAACATTTTCTGCAGAAAAAACACTTTTTCCTTTCTACTATTTGTTTATATATATATATATATATATATATATATATATATATATATATATATATATAGAAGGTGAGTAATATTGTAGAACAATAAAACTATGCATATATCAGACAAGTAGCACTCAACAGCTGGTAGAACTGGAGTATATATTAAAGAAGAAAGTAAAAGATGGTTAAAGAAGTTCCATACATTTTATTATGCGCATTTAGAAAACAACATCATCCTAGGACAAAAATTGTGTTCTCATCACATAAAATAATGTAACATGATATGACGCCTAAAAACACTTGTCAACAGGAAAGTGCAATGTCTACATATATGTAGACCTTGCACCTTCCTGTTGGTCTACTTTTATGTATATATATATATATATATGTGTATATATATATATATAGTTAAGGAAGCAGAAAATGGCTTATTGTAATCCAGTTTCATGGACGGTTTGAACGCACAGTTAGGGGTAACTCCACAAGTTTGTAAGAATCGCCTTGAATCATGGAGTATAAAGAATAAAAGAGAAAACACAGGTAAGCATTAAAAAAAGGATGTTCTCCAGATATTTACGACCGTTTCATTGGTAGGTGCAACTTTATATCGCTATACTGCAAATAGCAGCCACTCAATGATAATTGTTGATCACCTCCAAATTTTCAAAATAATGAATAAGTTACTCGTAAAAGGCTCTTAATATATCAATATATAATTATATAATATATAATTTACTAGTATAGAGAAAGAGAGGAAGGGGCTGAATAATTAGGAAGTAGAGTGACAAACGGAGTAGTATAGAGAGAGAGGGTGAATTATGAAGTAGAGTCACACACTGAGTACTATAGAGAGATAGAGGAAGGGGGATAATAATTATGAAGTAGAGTGCCACACGGAGTTGGAGGCAGGGGTAAAGGTAGAAGGATACCTCCATCAGTTTTGATTCGTAGACTTCATGTCGTCAATTTACAGTGTAGGGAGTTAAAGAGAATTAAATTGTTTATAGTGGCAGGGATGGAGAGAGAGAGAGAAATATATATATAAATAAAGATAAAGAAGGGGTGAAGATAAAACAGGAAAGAAAAGAAAAGAAAATATAGCAAAAAAGGGAGAGAAGAAAAGAAGAAAACGAAAAAAGAAAAAGGAATGAACGAGGAGGGAATGACATAGGTATTGGTTATTGTGTGTAATTAAAGGGGTTAGATTCAATAAGAGGGTATAAAGTCTAAGTATATGCAGTTTGTCAGGTGGTAGTAAGAAGTTAAGGTTTCGATTTGTACTTGTAGTGCGAACATTTTTCTTTGAGTCTATGGTTACAATAAATTGATCTTACCATTTTATTGTTGAGTAACTTATTCTTCGAACTCAAAATGTGATACAGTTCAAGGTAACATAACCGATATGGGTGCGCGTTCGATAATGTTTTCCACTTCAGAGTGTATTGATGGTTACTTTCCCTCAATTGCCAGGTCTTGTTTGCAAGTGTAGTTACATAAGGATGGTGGGAATGTTTCATTGCGTAACGGTGTGTAAACCAATGAGCTTTAAATGTATTCCATGTCGCTCTGATGTAATACCATTTCTGGTTATCTTATTCAACTGAGCATTGGTAAACCAGGTTACACTGCATACATTCAGTATGGAATGCACAGGTTTCAGGTAGGTCGTATTTACAATTCTTGTCATGGGCGACTTTGGCATTTTTGGTGGGCTGCGATGCCCGTACAAGTGTGTTACGTTTTGTTTGCCTTCTAGTGGGTGGTCGTATATATGATATTATGTTGTGGTCGATGGTAATTGTATTGTTATTGTTATAGATTTGTGTTCTGGTGTTACGTATCGTTTTAGAGTTAGGCATCTTAATGTGTGCCTCTATGTTTGGTGCAGTGGAGTAGGATAGTCTAATAGATTTACGGATGTTGCTGTATCTACGTGAATCTGGAAAGCG